>CM070641.1:45296751-45839119 GCA_036346575.1 Dendrocalamus sinicus | reverse complement strand
TAGTTTGTTTGTGATTTTGTAGATTCTAAGGGTACTAAATGTTAGACTCGTAATAACATTTTATGATTATCATATATTGTTGTATTGCGATAATTTTCAAGAATTTTATGAGGACGATTGAGCTAGCAATGATTCGTAAGTAGAAAGGTAAGTGATATTGCGACGCAACATGAAATTCATACATGGAAGAGAACTTTGAAAAAATAGCATAAGGAAAACAACATGACTGTTGATGTGACAAGGGGATTACATGGTACGCAAGCTAACGAACCAAATATGGTACACGCATGTCTTTAGAAAATTAGAAATACATATGACATATGGACGACAAGGGTCGAACTACTACGTGGAACGTGGCCATTTGCCCTTTCTCTTGAAGTCGACGTTGCAGTCCTTGCCGATGGCCCTAGCGTTGGCTGCCAATTCACGATTTCTCTTCGCTCCTTCTCACCGTTTAGCGTATACGAGGCACTAGTCACCCAAATTGCGCAATATGGCAAGTCGCTCAACCGTTGGGTGACTTGGCCTCGTGTCGCCTAATCGTATGGCGACATATGGTTATTTTTGTAAAATAAAAAAAGTAGGTTTATTACTGTAATTTAAACTAAAAAATAGATTGATTAAAAAAATCTTGAAATTTCGTTGTCTTCGGCTGAATCTGGTACCAACCTAGGTAGTGTAGCTTTAGACCTAGTGTCCTAATCCGACAAGTACGGGATTGGTTAATCAGTTGTTACCTTAGGATCTTCTGCGCCACAGCAGACTCACTACACGTACAGAAAACTGACCATAAGTTGCTTTCACTAGGTCAACGTATGGGGTCATGGTTACAGAAGCTATGTTCCATGACAAGCGGAAATGGGCATACAAGATTTACTGACTTTATAGTCAGTGGGTTTGGAAACCAATTGGCTACTACTGTAAAAATTGGATCTGCATTTTCGTACTTAAAGGTGAATCCTGCGGAGAGTGGATCTCAAGAAACGGACCTTCAGACACGAACCACTTTCCAGCTTGGAATTTCCTGTCACTTTGGCAAAGCACAGACAGCCTTAAATACTTAATCACAAACGAAAACTCAACCAAGATATGAAGCACAGACGCACAATGAGCTTCTATGGTTCACCCACTCTAAACTGCGAAGGAAGCCACTTCTAGAATATTTGGTCATTCGGCAAGGAACCTGAAAAAGACCGCACAATAATTTTTAGGTTCAAGCCGAGTAACTGTTAGGCCCTGCTTGGTTGGGCTGAAAAGCTGTGGTTTATGATTAAAAATGCACTGTAGCTGACTGAAATTTCACTGTAGCTGAAGATGGCTTATTTAGCATAATTAAATTTAAAAATAGAAAAATATGTTAGCTCATTTCGGACAACGCCTATGAATACAAGAAAAAAGAACCCACAAAAAAGCTCACAAAAGTAAAAAAATCAGAAAAAAGATAAAATTTATAAAAAATAAAAAATGAGAGACCATGTGGTCTAAATCCCAAGTTGGTGATGAGTAATTGACATGTGGTTTGGTTAGAGTGAGTTTGGTTTGAGTGATTCATGTCTTTTTGGCTTTCGCAGGTCGGGTTATGATTAGACAAATTTGACGCGTGGTCGCCGTCCCGCTGGTCATTTGGGCCTTTTCTCGCTGAGTAGGATTTGTTGGTACTAATCATGTTTATATGCTTTGTGCCGTGCTGCGCGATGTGTTTTGTCCGTGATGGCTGCAAGACGCCGAGTGGAGTCGTGGCGAGACACGGAGGATCGGACTAGGCGCAGTGGCACCGAGGTCGAACGATCGGGATGTGTCGAAGACGACGTGGACTCGAGGTGGTTGCGAGGCGCGCGAGACAAGGAACGCGAAGCTTCCGGAAGGTGCAAGCAGGCGTTTCGGTAAAAGCGAGGTGCAAAAGGAAGCGGGTTAGCGGGCAAAGCATGGAGGGTAAATGGGCAAAGCCAAGTGTAAACCCATCAAGGAATGCTATAAATAGGGGTGTATTTCCTGGTTGTTGGCAAGACTTTGAGAGGGGTTTTAGGGTTTTTGCTTTGTGCTTTAGTGGTTGAGAGAGTGAGTGTAAAAGTTAGGTTTTCATTTGGGTCTCTCCTTGTGTGTATGTGTGTGTTCCTCCCAAGAGGCATGTGTACCTCTTGGTGTTCTTGAGGATTGAGAGGGAGAGGATGGATTGAGATGTAAACACTCTATATCAATCATGTATGTCCGCGTATCGTGTTTATGATATTTTGTGTTTGAGCTGTTGTTGAGTTCTTGCATTTCTCCTGTTTTTCTAGTCTGCTCTCAAGTCCTGCGCTTATCTTTTCTTGTGTCTTTTGGCCGATTAGTGCTTCATGATTTTTCTTGGCAGAGCTTGTTTGATCTCTTCTTTGCTAGTACTTGTGGTTTTGATTCCATGTGATGATGCCTTTTGGCCAAGCACAAAGGAAAATCTGCATACCAATCATTAATGGTTGCATGGCCAAAGCAAGTTACGTTGAATGCAATCTTTCCTTCTTTATTTATCTCTTGCTTTCAGTTTTGGCCAGCAGCATGTGTTCATTGCTTTGGCTCTCTGGCAGCAGTAGTACTACTTCCTCTTTGTAGCATGGCTTGCTTCTGTTCGCTACTGCAGTAGTATCGCATTTTATTTCGGCCGAGTAAATCTTGGAAGCTTTTGTTCAATCCGATTAGTACTGTTTCAGTTCGCCAGCAAAAAAAAAGGAAAAGGAAAATAAAAGCCGTGTCCATCTTCTCGAAGCCGCACCGTTGGCATTAATTCTTGGGCAGCAGCTTCTTGCCTTCTTTTGGTCCAAAGACTCCTTGCTATTTTGTTGTGATCTGCAGTTTCTTTTGATAGTCTTCTTTTCTCTTTTAGTCCTCCCTGTGAGTGCGCTTTCTTCTTTTTGCAAGAAGTGAGTTGGTAGAGTAAAAGAGTCCAATTGGATGCCTCGATGTTTTTTTTTGCTTACTGTTCCTTTGCTCAATTAGTTCTCTGCTTTAATTTAATTTTGGATTTCGCTAGCGTTAACTTATCTTCTACTTCATAGCTTCCCATAGCTATAGAAGTTGAGATTTCGGAGTACTTGTGCGGGTTATTTTGTAAAGTCGACATTCAACCCCTCCGTCGGCCGCCCGATCCAACAATTGGTATCGTGAGCCGTTAGCTCTAATTCATAGATCTTAACCGGTCTCAAGAGCCATGGCGACGACAAGTACTCGACCAAGCCGCCGTGTTCGATGGCATTGATTACCCTTCCGGAAGAGCCGAATGGAGACATACATCCGCACCCGTGGGTATGCCATCCGCGGAAGGTCAGCACGATTCGCTGTTCTCGCCGATGAGAACATCAATGCCGGAACATGGCGATGTTGAGGCGAATGCAAAGGCAAGGAACATCATCATCCGAGGTTGAGTCGAGCGAAGTTTGATCAGATATCTCACCGCCGCCCGCTTACGACGACATCTGGGTGACCCTCGACGCATACCATGAGGGCACCACCCAGGATCAAGACGGTTCGACAGGACCAGTTCAAGCGCGAATACAACAAATTCGAGATGCTTGCTGGTGAGTCCCTGGATGAGTGCTTTTCGCGATTTCACAAAATCTTGAGCAACCTCCGAGCGGTCGGTCTCACATACCCCGACTCGGACAACGCCGCCGATGCTCGCGGCACTCGACCGCGCGTGTGGGAGATGAAGGTGACCACCATCAAAGACACGACAGACCTCTCGACCCTGTACTCGCGCCTCAAGACTCACGAGATTGACGTTGTCTCTCGTCGGTCGAAGTCACAGTCGATGGCTTTGGTCACCGATCCCAGTTCCGCTTCTGGTTTTTCCGCCGATTCGCTTTGTGGGTTCTCCTAGCTGCTCTATGTGACGAATCGATGATCGCTAGAGCAAACAGAGGATGAACAGTGGCCCTCCTAGTTCGGAAGTTCTCCCATGCTTACAAGAGGAGGAGGGACAGAAGAGAGGCGGACGGCCATCCGCCGAGTGTGGTGGCCCCAACCACATTCGAGCGAACCGTCCCAAGCCGGAGAAGGGCAAGAACGACTACGGCGGTTCAGCAAGAACGACTACACCGACAAGAACCGCAACAAGAAGACTCACTGGACGTCGGAAAGAAGAAGTTCCGCAACCGGAAGGCCAAGAAGCTCTTCCACCGTCCTCACCGCTGACGACCTCGACTCTCAGAGGTGGAGGGATGGAGCGACGACGACGGACGGGTGACCAAGAGCCCAAGGATGGCGCGACGACTTCTCCGGCATGTGCTTCATGGCCTCGAGGGCGAGATCGCGACAACAGTCAGACTCGACTCGGATGAGGTACTCCTTCTTATGACCAGCTAAATGATGCTTTTCTTAAGCTAGGTGGATTTCATGCTAGAGCTAGGTCTAGGTGTACCGAGTTAGAGAAGGAAGTAGATAGACTATCACGGAGATTACTTCACTTAGATCCGCTCCTCCCGTGACGATTGTGATACATGCCCCGCTTTGCTTGGAGACATGGAGAAACTAAGGACCTCTCATGATAGTTTGTCTTCTCGAGCTTGATGTGCTTAAGGTGGAGAATGTTAGTCCGCTTGCTGAGTTAGAGTTGAGTAGGATGGTCATTACCCTACTTACTACCGATGAGACTACTTCTCCCACCTCATGTGAGGTTAAGGACATTGTCGCTAGAGGACCTTATGCCATGCTCCTTGATCTGCCCGATTCTTGTGAAAATTGCAATAATTTAAAGATGAACCTAAAACGGGCAGATCACAAAATAGCTGCGTTGCATGCTTCTTTACTTGAGCCTATTGATTCATGTTTGAACTGTCCCAAGTTAACTGCTGAACTTGAAGCTGTCTCAAAATAGTTTCAAGAACTGATTGACAACAACAAGAAAATGGCTCAGTATGCGACTAAGGATCCTGTTAGCTCTCCATGCATTAGTTGTGATAAACTAAAACTTGAACTCGTTGCTTTGAATGACAAATGTGTGAAGCTAACTAAGGACCTTCTAGAGAAGCCACCTTGTGCTTGTAATGTGATTGAGGAGAAGGGGGAGAAGCCCCAGGGCAAGGTTGAGACGCTTAGCGACGTGAACCAAGCGCCAGCTAGTAGGACTGCCCTTCGAGAGTCGGCGTGCACAAGCCATTCTTCCCTCGCCGTTGGTTCTTCATCCGCTACCTTACCTTCTGCTGTCTCTTCTTCCCTTGCTCTTCTTGCACCTCTCTCTCGGGAGTGTCGGGATCTTATGAACACCTCGAGAGATTTGTAGGTGGCAAGAAGAAGTTTAATCTTATTCTAGACCAATCCAAGATCGCAAGTTCAATCGTGGTCTAGGATATGATTTCTATGAGGACATTAGGAAGCATCCCCGCTATACTCGGACCCATAGTAGGTGGTGCGATCGAGGTCGAGCCCAGATCGATGAGGTCAAATTCAAATCGGGCTTTGTCCAAGGGATCTCGCGAGAAGGTGAGTTCACTCGCTACTGGCCCTCGGCCGGCTCTCGCGCTACTTCCACCTCTTCAAGGTGAGGTACCACCGCACCTTCTCGGAAGGATGGACATTTGGTCGACCGATGCTTCAGCGCGCCAGATCGCGCAAAGAGATCGTGTTACGCTCTTAGGCGTATTCGTGAGTCACCCGACCTTGAGTGCACCTAAGACCAACACGAGGTCTAGGGTTGTGTCACCGATGGGTTTGGGCAGCATCGAGGACTTGGTTTTTCGAGTCTTCGCTTTTCGTCCTCATGTCGCTTCTAGTCGTGACTCCGCCGTCCCGAGGGTAGATCTCGTTTCCCGCCGAGACAGCCTACCCGCGGCGTGATCACTGGTTGCCGGTGTTCACTCGCTTCCCGTAGCGCCGGACCCGCAATGCCTTCGTGTCCGCGCGCGATCTTCGCTTCTTTGAGTCTCGAGAGCGTAGGGTAGATAGAGGTCGCCGTGTTTGACTACTTCATCCGCCGACGTGTTGTTCAAGATTGGGTGCCAAAATCACTCTTGATTTACCCCAAGAGACTTTACTCTCTGTTGACTCGAGGTTCGCGGGTAGGGAAGGAGAAGGTTTGGCTTGTAGACTCGGTTGTTCTCGCCATATGACCGAGACTCCCGCTGGTTCTCCTCCCTAGCCCGCGCTCTGTGATGAGACGATCACCTTCGAGACGCCGTGCCTCGCGCCACATCGCCAAAGGTACTGTGTGCATTAATGCTTCTTTATTCTTAAGGATGTTGCCTTGGTTAGTAAGCTGCAGACAATTTGCTTTTGCCTCTCACCTACCGATGACGGTTTCGAGGTGAGCTTCAAGAAAACAATTGCAAAATTCTTGATTCTTCGTAGTCCGGTTTATGGATTTTCGCTTTGGGAGGATCTTTCGTGCTGATTTTTCTCGAGTCTTCCGTGATCCTCTCGGTGTTTAGTTGCTTCGAGTCCCGACCTCTCCTTCCGCATAGGAGACTTGGTCATATCGGATTTGACCATTTGACCCGAAAGTTAGCGGCCACGACTCATTCGTGGTCCGCCAAGCTCAAAATGGTCAAAGACCTTGTTTGTGCTCCATGCCGCACGGCAAGATGGTTGCCGCTTCTCATCCTCCGGCCACGATGACCATGACCGATGCACCGTGACAACGCTCCACATGGACACGTTGGACCACTCGAGGCAACGCAGGAGGGAAGTGGTATGTTCTTGTCGTGGTCGATGACTCTCGAGGTATTCTTGGGTGTTTTTCTTGGCCTCAAGGATGAGACGCTTTCACATTTCCGAGGTCTTTTCGCAGGCTTTCGCTGAGCTCCGGTGCCTTACGAGCGATCCGCAGTGACAATGGCACGGAGTTCAAGAATTCCTACTGAGAGTTTCGTGGTGAGACAGTAGAGCATCGCTTCTCCTCTCCGCACGCCCCGCAAAGAAATGGCGTCGTGGAGAGAAAGAACCGACCTTGGTCGAGATGGCCAGACGATACTTGATGAGTACTCTACACCGCGAAGTTTTGGGTGAGGCTATAGCCACCGCGCGCCATGTCTCAAATCGAGTTTTCTTCGCACACCGCACCGCACTTCTTATGAGTTGAGATACGAAAGCCCGCCTCTCATTTTCGTGTGTTTGGTTGCAAGTGCTTTATTCTCAAGTCCGGAACCTAGATAAGTTCGAGTCACGTTCTTGTGATGGGATCTTTCTAGGTTACTCGCCTTCTTCGCGGGCTTATAGGGTCCGGAATCGCGAGTCTAGCAAAATGGTAGAGACTCGTGAAGTGACCTTTGACGAGACCATCCGGGGACTAGGCCTGATATCTCGTGTTCTTTAGAGCGAACCGAGACCATCTTCGTGGATGACGAGGACGATGGAGATGAGGGTTGTCTACCCGATCCAGCCCCTTATCCACCCCTTGAGGTGCCGTCTTCCACCGCACCTCCGGTGATCACCATGCCTTCGCTTCCTCCGGAGCTAGTGGCTCTGCTCCTATCTCGTCACTCACGAGGTAGAGGCCACTTCTTCATCTCATCCCGGACCTCCTGACATATCCGTAAAAGACATCCTTCGAAAGCGGATGATTGGAGACTGCTCGAGCGTGTTACCCGCTCAAAATCGCTTATCTCATTCGTCTCCATTCGCTTTCATTGCCTCCTTTGAGCCCAATGATGTTTCTCATGCTCTTCCGACGAGTCTTGGGTCAATGCCATGCATGAGGAGCTAGAAAATTTCGAGAGAAACAAGGTCCTGTCGCTTGTTGAGCCCCGCGAGGTCACAATATTATTGGGACTAAGTGGGTGTTCAAGAACAAGCGAGCGAGGATGGAGTGGTTATTCTAACAAGGTTAGACCGGTAGCTCGTGGGTTCTCCTGTGTTGAGGGTCTAGATTTGAGAGACCTTTGCCCTCGTAGCTCGACTTGAGGCCATTAGAATCCCGCTTGCCTTTGCAGCTTCTAAGGGTTTCAAGCTCTACCAGATGGACGTCAAGAGTGCCTTCCTTAATGGAGTCATTGAGGAAGAAGTTTACGTCGCACACCTCCGTGTTTCGAGAACCCCAAATACCCACACCATGTCTTCAAGCTGAAAGCGTTGTATGGACTTAAGCAGCCCCAGAGCTTGGTATGAGAGGCTTAAGTCCTACTTGTTGAGTCATGGGTTTGAAATGGGTAAAGTAGACAAGACCTTGTTCATCCGCCGTCATGGCACCGACCTTCCGCTCGTCTAGATCTATGTCGATGACATCATCTTTGGCGCTCTTCCCATACTGTTTCACGCTTCCTGATGTCATGAGCACCGAGTTTGAGATGAGTATGATGGGCGAGTTGACCTTCTTCCTTGGCTTCCAAATCAAGCGCACTCGGGAGGTACATTTCTTCATCGTGAAAGTACACTCGTGACCTCCGAGACGCTCGACATGAGTGATGGTAAGCTTCGTGTCGACTCCCATGGCTTCTACACCTATCTTGACCTGATGAGGACGGCGAGCCGCTTGATCGTAAAGAGTTCGAAGTATGATCGGCTCTCTTCTTTACCTCATCGCCGAGACCGACATACACTTTCTCGTGTGTCCGGTGCTCGCCAGAGCCTCTCGCGATCTCACCGCCAAAGCGTGAAGCGCATCTTCGGCACCTCCGAGCTACCATTGACTATGGTATCCGGTACTCTTCCTCATCCTGTCTTTCCTTGAGAGCCTTCTGACGCAGACTTTGGTCGGGTCAGAGGATAGATAGGAAGAGCACTTCCGCACTTGCCAATTCATTGGCACTTCTCTCATTTCCTGGTCTTCGAGGAAGCATCGGTGTTGCACACCCACCGCAGAGGCCGAGTACGTTGTCGCCGCCATTGTCGCAGCCAGTACTTTGATGGTTTCGACTGCGGACTTTGGGTTAGCCTTAGACGGTGTTCCACTCTTTTGTGATAACACGCTCGCTATCAACATTGCTAAGAACCCAAAGGCAAAGCACTCTCGGACCAAGCATATTGATATTCGCTTTCACTTCCTTAGAGACCATGTAGAGAAGGGTGACATAGTGCTCCAGCCAGGAGAGTGACCACCGGCTATCGACATCTTCACCAAGCCATTGGATAGTTCGAGGTTTTCACCATGGGAGAGCTTGGGGTGGTTTGTCCTTATGGACTATAGTGAGGGGAGCTTTGGGCGCACGCTTATTATGCTTCTGTCTCATTTTCGTTGCTTTGCACTTGGGGTGCATTTGGGTTTAGTCCTTCCAAAGATAGGTTAGAGTGCTTTTCTTACCGAGTTGCTTAGACTTCTTACTCTTATCTTGTGCTTCCAGATTAGTCGCTTCTTATCTCACTAGGTCGAGCTCACTCACTTCTTGTAGGTTCTAGCGAGGGTTGGGCCACCCTTGGGTAGACAGGGTACGTGTTTGCTCTCTAGTGTGTGATTTACGGTCAGCTGATAGTCCTGGAGTCATATGGGGTAGATGAGAGTCAGTCTGAGCCATAGTTGTCTCTATATCTTATCTATGCTTTAAGGACTGCCTGTTTGGTTTTATTTGCCAGCTTCTCGATTTTATTGCTTTGGTTCAGGGAGAGTTCATTTGGGAGCTTCTAGAGCTTAATATTGACTTAACTCAACTTGAACTAAAAGTTGCATCTCATGTTGAGGGGGAGTTGGATTTTATGCATTTTCAGCATTTAGCATTGTAATATAACTACATTGAGCCCTGTTTATTATCCTGTTTTGACATGTTTACAATACTTTACACCTTGCCATGACTTGTGCTCTATTTGCTAGATTGATCATGACTTCATATGTGTAGACTAGCTTTTACCATGATAAGTTAATTAAAATTGCTCAACTAAAATTAAAACTTGTCATGCTAGCATTTGAGTTTAGTCTATCTTTAGCTATCCTTGTATGATTCATGCCATGTCAAATAGGCTGAGTTGAGTCTTGAATCTAGGTTGAATCTTAGATTGAGCTATTTTAGCATCTTGATACATCATGAGTTAGCACAACTGCTAAAAGCAAAAGTCTTTTTATGTGCGAAAAACCGATTTCACCAATTCTTTCTCATGAGACGGCTTGCCATTGCACTAGGCATGAACTCAGGGGAGTTTTGGATGACCTAGACTATCTTCTTAAGCTTCTCGCTTGAGTAGTCGATAAGGCTTGAGATCTAGCACATGACAAAATTTCTCGGTTGGAAACAACCATATGCTTTAAAGGAAAATGTGTCAATTGTGCAAAATTTGCTTAATCATCTAAAAATGAAAAGTGCTTAAACAAATGATAAACTCTTGAGCTTGTAGCACTCTAATTGACTCAACGCTAGCTTCTTGTTTCCGCTAGCTTATTGACATGGCTTGCATCATTCTTGGATATCTCTAGCTAGACTTTACTTATTTATGACTTGACTTGCTCTCAAATTGCACTAAATTTCATATTGTCATCCTTTTAGTTTAGCTAGCTTACATATGTTGGTTTGTCATGATCTAGATAGCATGTTTATGTGTTATGGCTTGGTGTAATATTTGTTGGTCATTTTGGATAATTCTCATGGCTCAAAATGCTTAGAATAATAAAACTTCAGCTATTTCATCCATATGCATGTCATTTTCTCTCTTTTGCATTCTTGATGCGTTTATTGCCAAAAGGGGGAGAATAGAGGAGAAAAAGCTAGTTTGGAAATCATCTTAGAGCTTTGGAGAACAATTTGCTCTTTCAGTTGTTGCTCTAGTGTTCCTTCTGTCGACATGGTCAGTAGCTCTTTTTATCTTCTTTGGACCATGTTTGACTCTTTGTCATTTCAAACAAACTCAATGTTTTTCAGGGTTTGTCAATATACTCATCAAGGGGGAGATTGAGAGACCATGTGGTCTAAATCCCAAGTTGGTGATGAGTAATTGACATGTGGTTTGGTTAGAGTGAGTTTGGTTTGAGTGATTCATGTCTTTTTGGCTTTCGGCGAGGTCGGGTTATGATTAGACAAATTTGACGCGTGGTCGTCGTCCCGGTTGGTCATTTGGGCATTTTCTCGCTTGAGTAGGATTTGTTGGTACTAATCATGTTTATATGCTTTGTGCCGTATGCGCGATGTGTTTTTGTCCGTGATGGTCGCAGGACGCCGAGTGGAGTCGTGGCGAGACACGGAGGATCGACTAGCGCAGTGGCGCCGAGGTCGAACAATCGGGATGTGTCAAGACGACGTGGACTCGAGGTGGTTGCGAGGCGTGCGAGACAAGGAACGCGAAAGCTTCCGGAAGGTGCAGCAGGCGTTGCAAAAGCGAGGTCGCAAAAGGAAGCGGGTTAGCGGGCAAAGCATGGAGGGGTAAAATGGGCAAAGCCAAGTGTAAACCCATCAAGGAATGCTATAAATAGGGGTGTATTTCCTGGTTGTTGGCAAGACTTTGAGAGGGGTTTTAGGGTTTTTGCTTTGTGCTTTAGTGGTTGAGAGAGTGAGTGTAAAAGTTAGGTTTTCATTTGGGTCTCTCCTTGTGTGTATGTGTGTGTTCCTCCCAAGAGGCATGTGTACCTCTTGGTGTTCTTGAGGATTGAGAGGGAGAGGATGGATTGAGATGTAAACACTCTATATCAATCATGTATGCCCGCGTATCGTGTTTATGATATTTTGTGTTTGAGCTGTTGTTGAGTTCTTGCATTTCTCCTGTTTTTCTAGTCTGCTCTCAAGTCCTGCGTTTATCTTTTCTTGTGTCTTTTGGCCAGATTAGTGCTTCATGATTTTTCTTGGCAGTAGCTTGTTTGATCTCTTCTTTGCTAGTACTTGTGGTTTTGATTCCATGTGATGATGCCTTTTGGCCAAGCACAAAGGAAAAATCTGCATACCAATCATTAATGGTTGCATGGCCAAAGCAAGTTACGTTGAATGCAATCTTTCCCTTCTTTATTTATCTCTTGCTTTCAGTTTTGGCCAGCAGCATGTGTTCATTGCTTTGGCTCTCTCGGCAGCAGTAGTACTACTTCCTCTTTGTAGCATGGCTTGCTTCCTGTTCGGCTACTGCAGTAGTACTGCATTTTATTTCGGCTGAGTAAATCTTGGAAGCTTTTGTTCAATCCGATTAGTACTGTTTCAGTTCGGCAAAAAAAAAAAGGAAAAAGGAAAAATAAAAAGCCGTGTCCATCTTCTGGAAGCCGCACCCGTTGGCATTAATTCTTGGGCAGCAGTTCTTGCCTTCTTTTGGTCCAGCAGCTCCTTGCTATTTTGTTGTGATCTGCAGTTTTCTTTTGATAGTCTTCTTTTCTCTCTTTTAGTCCTCCTGTGTGAGCTGCTTTCTTCTTCTTTTTGCAGCAGTGAGTTGGTAGAGTAAAAGAGTCCAAATTGGATGCCTCCTGATGTTTTTTTTTGCTCTTACTGTTCCTTTGCTCAATTAGTTCTCTGTTTTAATTTAATTTTGGATTTCGCTAGCGTTAACTTATCTTCTCTACTTCATAGCTTCCCATAGCTATAGAAGTTGAGATTTTCGGGAGTACTTGTGCGGGGTTATTTTGTAAAGTCGACATTCACCCCCCCTCTGTCGGCCGTTCCGATCCAACAAAAAATAAACCAGAAACTAAAGCTGAAACGAGCGCCCTTAATCCTCTCCCTATCCTGACACCTAACGATATTTTATACAGCCCGTTGATCTCGGCGAGGGGAGTTTTTTTTTTTTTGTTAGCTTGTGCACTGTGTGCTTCACATGTTAGAATACTATAACTTACTGGCATTTCACAGACGAGGTCAAAGATGTACTTCCCCATGCAATGGTGCCAAACATGTACTCGAAGTTGGAAATAAAATACATGGCAGGAATTTCACTGCGCAGAATAGTAACCATGGAATCGCAAAATCTTCCCAAACAAACGAGGACGTCTCCCTCCTTAAGGGCCCAGCCTCCCCTCTCTATGGTTATTAATGTCACGCTGTCGAACAGAATGGTCCTTGATAGGGCTGGACACGTGTCTAGCTCAAGTGAGCTTGATTTTTTAGACTCGAGTCTGGTAAAAACTCGAGCTAAACTTGAGTTGAGGTCCAACCTGGATTTTGGCTTAAGCTTAGATCGGCCTAAACTCGAGTAAATTTAAATTCGGCTCGTTGAAACTCAACAACAATTAAAATAACTTATTATGCACTGTTTTTCAATAAGAAAACTTTGAGTTCGAGTTCGGTTCTAGTAAACTCGATAACAGTCAAAATAATTCAAACATACACCAATTTTTAACAATAAGAAAAGTTCGAGCTCGAGTTCGGCTCGAGTAAACTCGATAAGAATTAATATGTATCACTATTTAAGTTCGAATCGAGGCTCGCGTATTATTCGAGCTCGGTTCGGTGAAACTCACGAGCTCAAGATCAAGTTCGAGTTCAGCTCATTTAAAGTTCGAATTGAGCTCAAATTAAATCTAAAATGAGCCGAACTTGAATAACTTATAGTTTTGAACTTTTTACGGCCTTAGTCCCTGAGTAGCCAAATTTGGGCTACCTCCGTACCTTTGCTTACTGGAGTTTGGAGTCATTTGGCACTCAATTATAATAATTCAACAATTAAATGGGTTGGATGCAGTTAGATATACGATCAGTAAGTCATTACTCTACTCTCTGAGATCTCTCACTTTCGTTCTTTCTTTTGTGTCAATTTGTTTTGTTGTGGAGTTGGTCTGAGGGAGGTCTAGGGACAAGGACCGTTTTTCTGGTTGTGTGCTGGTTAAGGGGCAACCGGGTAGCTCAGCATGTGGGCTCTGTGTCCTTTTACCTGACTTTAGGGCAGTGTGCTTAGATCCAAGGGAATCATGTGGCCTCAGGTCCTCAGCGTCGTGGTGTCGCGGTTTGCTCTTCCTCCTGGACAGGCTTTGTCTTTACTCTTTGCCTTTCTCTTGCGTGTTCCCCCTTCTGCAATCTGGAATATGTTGCAAAAGTAAAATGTACTTGTGCAGATTATCGAACAACATTTCTTACATTCTCAGATAACTAAGGGCTCAAGATTATTAGCCAGAATTTGGTAACAACCTTTACTCAACATGGTTTTTCCTTAGTAACAAGTTTGATCCATACCATATGCACGCAGTATTAAAACCCACATGATCCATCCAACAAACAATACACATATAGTACCTGCAAGGATTTGCTTATTAACGCACGCTGCTTGCAATCGGGATACTCGGTTGCTGAAGAGGATAAAACAACGAGACCTAACAAAGAAATGACAAAAGCAACTTTCGCTAGCGAACACTCTTCCCCTTCGATGAGAGCAGCAGGTTTGCCTGGGTGAGGGTAGTGAAGATTGGAAGTGAAGCACCCCACAAACAACTAAATTGGGATACTACTATGGAATATTATCGTCAAAGTAAAGAGAAAATAATAAAAGCAACAATAGAAATTATAAGGAAAATTAAAACCTTAAAGGTACTTTATTTAGAGAATCAACGGAAACTGAAATAAATGTTTAAAACATGAGACTGATCAACTTCTAATCAAATGAAAAATAAAATAAAATGGCAAAAATAGTGGCAAGTCACAGTACTGAAACTCGAGTGCTTCCACCCATACATGTTGCTATCGCTCCACTGGTCTTTTACCTGAGAATGGAAAGAGCAAGCGTGAGATTTGGAAATCTCAGCAAGTACCCAACAACGGTCGCAACACAATTAGTAAAGACAGGTAATGCAACCAAGATATATAAGGGGCAAGTAATGTAAGCAAGCAATTGACACAGGTTAAAGGCAACAAACTTAGGTTACCGGAAACTCTGATATAGATTGGAGACAGAGATTGCAGAAATAGTGTAATTACGGATAATTGTTATTTGGCAAGTTATAGCAAAGGCACCGGCGACCACATCCTACATACCCGGTTATACGAGAATAGTCATGCACATTCTTGTCCTCAACTGTATAATTGCCGACAGGGTGTAATATCATATGTAACGAGAATGTACAGCCCCTCGTACGTTACCAAGTGGGTGGAAATTTCCCTATATGTGAATAATCCCGTGCCAAGTAACCGTCATTTCTTTTATTAGTGAATTATCCAAGATCTAATTAGAAAGTCGAGGGTGAATTAAAGTGAAGTTATGAGGGTAATGGTTTGACACTGTTGAGATCGGAGAGACATGATTTGTGATACAAAGCGATGGGGAACGAAGATCCGATGATAGCGTGCTAAAACCTGTCCTAAAGATGATACTAGAAGGAGTCACACAAGGGTTGTCAATCATATAATTTTATTACATGATAAGTGATTATTAGTAAGATTAATGTACCACAACTAAATCAGCCGAGGCTTACAATCAATACTGAACAATTAAAGGATCATGGAAGGTGATATATAAATAAGACGCCCAATGTTAAAAAATTACTAGTAGTTAACCTTATATTTGAACATACTTATACGCTACCCCATCAATAATTTAAGCATCTCTTCTAATCCCTGACTAAGCATGAATTCTACAGTCAAGCACTATAGAACTACAAGCTACAACACTAACTAACGCAAAGCACATTAGAATCTATCTAATTCTACAAGCAACACACAACTAGCAACCAATATCGTGAAATAATTGAATGCTAAGCTAATGGCGATAGATAACCATGAAGTCAGAATGTGCGAAAGGACAAGTTACGCCACGAGGTACTTGCCTTGAGCACGCTCGACTTTGACACGCACGACGGATTTGAAATACGCAATCGCCCAATCGCTTCCTCAATACCGCATGCGAACCTACTGTGATAGAATGAAAGGTAACCGATCAGTGCAGTGAATTTGATAAAGGAACAATAGGAGATGAATTTACCGAAAGGAAACGGGTTTGCTAGCCTCCACGGCCGTATAAACACCGTTCGCCATGCGAACGATCGTCGTGGTGGAGCGAACACCGCTCGGCCGTGTGAAACCACGCTCAATCGCGTGAAAGACCGTTTCGCCGCGCTCGCCGCCATCGGCCGCCGCAGATAACTGGCGCAGTGCGCGATGCGCGCATGCAGCCGCGTGCCTTGTGCCGCCGCCACCGCCCGCACCATGGCCACGCGCACCGCCGCTGCCGCACCATGGCGTGCATGTGCGCGCGCGCCGCACCGCCGGCGCCGCCGGCCACGCCATTGGTCGCCCCACACAGAGCACACAGGGAGGGAGGGAGAGAGAGAGATACAGATTAGATGGGAAACCTGGATCTAAAAAAGTTACTCATCGAAAAGAATAGAGATGTCCCCCTTTTAAAGCCATATCTAGTTTAGGGTTATTATTTATTTATTTATTTATTTATTCTTTTTCTTTATCGCTATAGGAAGTAGGAGCCTAAGGCGCCATCGACCTGGGAGGCGGCCGGTGATGTGCAAGAAATTACTATTGAGCAAACATGCACCGACAATAGCTAGCCCTCTATTTCCAAATCCCGCCGCTCTTTTCGCTTTACCTTTGGTTTCTAACTTCTAGTTTCTTATTTTCGTTCTTTTCTGGTTTTTTGGGCTTTTTTTTTGCCTTTTTCCCGTATTCCTTTGCATGTCCGTAATACACTAACCTATTTTTCCTATTTTTAATTTTTTAAATTTAATCACGTTAAAAAGTCACCAGCAGCTACAATACAAATTAAGATAACTACAGTGCAAAATAAGTTATAAGTTACAAAAAACCCAAATGAGCAGGGCCATGCATGCATACTAAGGGCACCATACACAAAAGAAGCTCAAGGGCAAATGTCATATTCTTTTATACTACGGTTGATGACTTCGCATCACGTTTTTAAGATGGCAGTGGATAGCGGAGATATCGACATGGATGGTGCATATAGTTTTGAATTCGTGAAACTATTTGAAAAATCTGATTTAAGAAATCGCTTCATTTATTTTAACTTTCGGACAAATTAAAAGGGAACGAAAAAAAAACAAAGCAAAAACATAATTGTAACATCTAAAGGTCCTGGAAGCAAAAGATCCCCAGTCTTCAACTGCACTCCCCCCGGATTAACTTATTTTCCTCAACAACCACCAAGCTAAGCTACCAGTACTAACAGCTCCTCCTACTTCACCGCACGTCCTCACAGCCGCTGCCTCCTCCCACTCCAGTTCCACTCCACCTTCTAGAACAATCTAGAGGCTCTCTCGCTCCACAAGGCCTTCGCCTCCCCATAGCACCCCAAGCTCCCCAAGAACACACCACCGGCGACAATGGCGGCGGGCAATGGCCTGTTCCTGTACCACATCCTCGGCTGGCCTCCTTTGTGGCGCTGGTCTACCTCTCCTCGGCGAGGTGGACCTCCGCCACCTAGCCCTTCTCCCGGCCTCCGGCTCCTCCTCCCACGACGCGCCCCTGCCCTTCGTGGAGCGGCGCGGCGCGCGGCTGTTCCTGGACGGCCGGCCTTTCTACGTGAACGGGTGGAACTCGTACTGGCTGATGGACCAGGCCGTGGAGCCGGCCACCCGCCACCGCGTGTCCCGCATGTTCAGCGCCGGCGCCGGGATGGGCCTCACCGTGTGCCGCACCTGGGCCTTCAACGACGGCGGCTACAACGCCCTCCAGCTCGCCCCGGGCCGCTTCGACGAGCGCGTCTTCAAGGCGCTGGACCGGGTGGTCGCGGAGGCGGCGCGGCACGGCGTGCGGCTGGTGCTGAGCCTAGCCAACAACCTGGAGGCGTACGGCGGGAAGACGCAGTACGTGAGGTGGGCGTGGGAGGAGGGCGTCGGCCTCACCGCCTCCAACGACTCCTTCTTCTTCGACCCCGCCATCCGCGAATACTTCAAAGTCTACCTCAAGGTTGGGGAATTGTTGGTTGGTTATTTGGAGCATCGAGCCCAGAGCTCGCTGCGTTAATTTTGTAAAGGCGTGCACCATGGATGAAAAGTGTGTGTCGGTGGCAATAGTTCAAGTTGCTTTTATTTTCTTTTGCGCGTGCAGGCATTGCTGACTAGGAAGAACCACTTGACCGGGGTGCAGTACAAGGACGACCCTACCATCTTCGCGTGGGAGCTGATGAACGAGCCCAGATGCACCACCGATCCATCTGGTGACACTCTGCAGGTAGTACATCCGTTGCCACTGCAGCTTCCATGAGCCCATGACCGTCGGTTCAATCCTTCATGTGAATTTGATATTTGTTTGTAGCTGTGATTCGTTTACCTGGTTATGGTTGGTGGATTTGCCATCTATTTATGGTTTTGAATTGTGATGAGCAGCGTTGGATCGAGGAGATGGCGGCGTACGTGAAATCGATCGACAAGAGGCATCTGCTGACTGTCGGCACCGAGGGGTTCTACGGCCCGACGAGTCCTCCCGACAAGCTGAGCGTCAATCCGGGAATTGGTTCAACAACTACGGCTTGGACTTCATCCGCAACTCCAAGATTTCGGACGTCGACTTCGCTTCCATCCACCTCTACCCCGACAATTGGTAATCACCGCACATCTTCAACGCTCTTAAATCTGAAAAAAAGAACAAACAGTGGCATTTCACGTTCCAGTAGAGAGGATATTAACCGTGCTCGTGTGCAGGTTGTTGCATGCCAAGCTCGAGGAGAAGCTCAAGTTCGTGACCCAGTGGATCACCTCCCACGTCGAGGACGGGGACAGGGAGCTGAAGAAGCCCGTGCTGGTCACCGAGTTCGGGCTGTCGCACATGGTCGAGGGCTTCGACCACTCGCAGCGCGACGTCTTCTACAAGACCGTCTACGACATCGTCCACGAGTCGGCCAAGAGGAGCGGCGCCGGCGCCGGCGCCTTCGTGTGGCAGCTCGCCGTCGAAGGCATGGAGGAGTACCACGACGGCTTCGCGATCGTGCCCAGCGACAGGCCGTCGATGCACAGGTTGATCAAGGAGCAGTCGTGTCGGCTGGCCACACTGAGGTACGGGAAACAAGAGGCCAAGAGGATTCTGAAGACGGGGTGCGATTGATAGCTTGAACAGTGCAGAGAAGCCACTACTTTATTCGTTTCGTTTTGTCATATTATGATATTATTAATCGAGCGATGGAATCCGTCCGAGTCCCGAGGAGATCGGTAAAAAAATGAATAGAAAGTACACAAAGTGCGTGTCATCTCGAGAGGATTTGCTGTTGTGTTGCGAGATATGTTCGCGTCGCAAGACCTCGTGTACGTGTGCCACGCAAGGCTCTGTGTGCTCGGCGCCGACGTTTGCGGAGGGCACATCTGCGGTCTACCCAACCCGCCATTTCCTTCCCGTGTTGTACATGCCCTTGACCTTTGACTTGTTAGTCATTGTCGAGTGGCAGAAGGAGCAAGACACGGGCGTTCCCATTAGTTTTTGCTGAAAGTTTTTTTGTAATTTATAATTTTGATTAAAATAAATAGTGATCGAAAATTGGTTTTTGGGAAAAGGGTGGGCGGCGTAAAATATAAGGGAGAGCTGTATGTACGTAACTCTTTGCTTTATCTTTGAAGCGAAATGGTAGCGAGAGAAATAGAGAAGTCGCTTTAAAAAAATCAGATATTCGTATTAGTTTTTATCTTTACTTTTCAAAGTAGAAGCCACATATCAAAGGAGGGTAAAAAAATCTCTTTCTATACATATGTAAGCATAAGAGAGATAAGACATGTACAACAGAGATAGGGAGCACCACCAGATACTTGCTCATCGTGCATGTGCTAAGGTAAAGCATAGTATGTTAATATGAACTGATCTGAATTGCACAGTACAATCTAAACTCTCAATGACGACTGTTAGTTACATTATGCAATAGGTCGAGACTCGGGAGTCACCTGTGCTTGCATTCCAGTGATGGCAAATTTACACACAGGTTTAATAGGAATCTCGAAGAGCGTCAAAACTCAAAACAGAGCACTTCAGAGGATTAAACTAACAACTATAAAGATAAATTGATAACCAAATGCGAAAAAATGATGTACAAAGAAAAATGGTGTAAATAAGGGCCTGATTCATGTTAAAATGTGTTTAGTAGCGGATAATATCACCAAAGATGCTAATGAAATGGTCCATATCGATCTTCTCCTTTCCAGCAATAAATCGCTTCTGCAATTCCTCCGGTTCGTACTTGTGCTGCTATCTTGGGTGGAAAAAGATCAAATTCAAACACAGATAATGATCAAATTATATTTACATCTATTTTTTTTTCTTGAATTTGAATACAAATCGAACAAACGTCCGACATGAATACGAATCGGACAAATATCGAATACGAATCTTGATCGAATTATACTCAAAATCGCATTGGATTCAACTATTTTTTGAATTTCGATAATTATTAATGGCATATCTTGTTTAAAACATAACATCGAATTGTTTTAAGACCTAAAATTGTCCCAATTGCATCAGTTGCATCTTGCAAGGAAAAATTGACTTGAACTAAGTCTATAACATTCAGCTCTTACGCACGGACATGTGGGTTTACCGTCCTATCCGTGTTTGACACCCTAACCCTATTTCCCGATCGATCCCGTCGTCCCCATTGCTCTCCTGGCTCTCCTCTGCAACGCGCAAATAGCTCTGCTCTATTGCAGCCGACGACAGACGGCAGCGCCATCCCCTTCCTCTGTCTCTCACTTCCCCAGCCCAAGCAACTTCTCAAGCTTCCGCTTCTTCCAGTTGGATCCAAACCCGAGGCGCAGGCACGCTCCCGTCCCGTCCATCGACGTCTCGCTCGTTGCCCCACCCCGAGGGGATGGACGCTGCAGGACAAGAAGGGCTGGAGCTGCGCCGGCAGATGGCGGCCTCTAAGCGGCAGGTTGCCGCCGGCCGAGAGCGCGCAGCCTCCACCACCGCCACTGCCTACCGCGCCGTGCTTCTCTCCGCCACTCCCACTCCCACCAAGGCACGCCCATCCCTCGGTCCCTCCTCATTTCAACAAAAATCCCACTTTCGTTTTCTGCTCAGCGCACAGAGCGGTGGGAGCGCTTCTCATGTATTATCGCAAAATTCGTCAAATTTTGGATTCACAGCGACTTTGATTGATGTTGCATTGCACTAAGTTACTCTAGACAAGCAGTGAGGATTAGCTAGTTTCCTCCTCTGAATCAGTGAATGGTGAGTGTTTTGATGGTGCAAAGGAACTCGCTCGATTCAAGGACCGGTTCCGGGAGCTGGAAGCTCATCTTGCGCAAGCTTTCTCCAGTAAGTGCACTCTCTAAATCCTTACACATTTATTTTGACATGTGCAACTGTTGTACCGTTAAGCCGGGTTGCTGCATAGTTGGTTCATGGCATGATTGGCATGCCTGAAATCTGCAGTTAAAGTCAGCAAGGACTCGGAATGTGCTGTTTGAAGAGTGAAAGTTGGAGAATGTGTTGTTTGAAGATGAGTCTAGTGTGATGATCCCAGAAGAAAATGAGGATAAAGTTGAAGTCTAAGAGTCTCATACTGTCTTTAATTAGCCTTGCCACTGGAATTTGAGTTTGTTATGTAACTTAAGTTGTACCACTCCTATGTTGACTAGTGGCTACTTGCTTTGGTTGAACCCTGCATTTAAGTTTCTAACTTTCTATGTTCAAGCTTGGCTACTTGTTAATTTTTATCGCTTATCAATTATCAATTGTTGTTTCTCTATTGCTTTGATTGTTCAAGAATCAAATATACATGTTATCTTTGTAGTCTTGCTGATAAATGATCAGGTTACTTTTTTTCTCTCAGGTTAACGGAATTCTTATTTCTAGAAAATGGTATTAACATGAACAATTAAACATATCATGAATTGACTGCAAGGAGAATGAATAGGCAAGGTTGATCATCTTTGAGAGGTACATATTCCGAGTTTACTTTACACTTTACATTAATTCAATTTGACAAGCATGTAGAAATATAAAAATAATACATATATGTTAAAAATACTACAGTGAGTATATACCATAAAAATAGTTCAAACTAATTAAACTGAAGTTGAATTTAATTTTTTTCGGAGTTTGACATCTCAAATATACTTTTTTATGGGTATATGAAGATACCCACATCAAACGTTGCGAATCTCAAAGCAAATCAACGGGTATTGATATGGGTGCCTAGGCACCTGGGTGCATGAAACACTTATATAGACATTTAGCATCATCACAATGCCCTTCGAATTTTTTGCTTTTATATGATAAAAAATGAGGGTTTTTTACATCATCCAATACTTCTGCTGCCGCATCAATATCCCCTTCCTTGAACACGTTGAGATGCCGTAACACCTGTAAAGGAAGGCCAATAGGATCAAATAAATACGAACCTCTACAGAAAATATCATTAATTCCAATAGCCGTTAAGGTTTAGACACCAAGATTGTTCCAAAAGTACTGCATTATGCTCTAGTTACCAAATGCAAACATCCTGACAGTATCTTGCACTATGGCAAGCAATTAACACATCTGACTCTTTTCTTACCTTTTGGCATCCTCCTGTTTAAGTTTAGGAACATGGTAGTGTAGCACCTCAATTCCCAAAAAATTAATCCAAGGAAAGGTCAATAAAAATCCCAGAAAAATAGGATCTATCCTTTGCCTATTTAGATCCATTAATCCTGCAATCTTAGGGTGTGTTTGGTTGAGCATGCTTCAAAAGTCGCTGAGTCAAATGTGGAAAAAGTCAGAGGTTGTGGATCGTGGAAAAGCTGTAAGTTGTTTGGTTCAAACAAGTATAAAACTTACCTCCTATCTCTATTTTCCTTGAAACAACTGTGAAATAGCTCTCTATTTTCACCATTTCAAAAAGTAGAAAGCCAAAAGCCAAAAGCAGGGTCTAAGGTGCTTTCAAAACTGTACTACCCAAAAGTATCTGTTTTTGAAAAAGCAGCTTCTAGTTTCCACCCCTTTGGTTGGCTTTTGGCTTTTTAGAAGTAAAAGTAGCTCCCAAAAGCTCAACCAAAGACACCCTTAATCACGTTTTGTAGAGACCCGAATATACAAATCCGGACTCTCCTGTGTATTCTGCACTAGTCCAGGATCACGCTAGTGCACACAGTATAAACAAAGATGAAATATCGAACATATCACGATTTACTAAGAAAAGACTCAAATATTAATAATCATCAGAGTACGACCTTATGGCCAAGCTTACAATGGACTAGCCCGAAGGGCTTAACAAAAACTAGCAGCGGAAATCCAAAAGAAAGCGCAGCAGCCCAATCGACACGCCCACAAAGCTATCGAGTGGAGAACGGCCTAATCCGCGAAGACGTCAAGTACTCTCCTTTCCGAAACCTCCCGCTGGTGATACTCCTCCTCCTCAATCGAGCAACAGGGCATAAAGCCGTGAGTACATTGGTACTCAAAGAAGTCGCTTGTAACAAATGAATGGAATATAATATGCAAGGCTTACCAATGGAAGGCTAAAAGGTTAATTTTGCGAAAGCAACAATTTAAAGTAAATACAATAAGTAGATTGAAAAGCAAGCTTTGTAAATGATAATAAATAAGTAACCAAAGGAATTGAGACCAACCACAAGTGAACTGACCATTCACCCAAGGAATCCACCATGAACCAAGATCCATGAAATGAACCACCATTGAACTAACCATTCACTCTCCAACTTAACCCAACCAGTTTTTATGAAAACTCTACCCTCGTGTGAAATCACCGAGCATTGTCCATGATCGAGGACACGGCTATTCGAATAGTTTTACACTCGCAGAGGTTGTACAACTTTACCCACAAGACATGATCATCCCGGATTGCCACACGAGTTACACACTTCCTTAGGTGTGCGGCGAGAAGATCATGACAAGGCCTTTACAATGTTCGGCCTCAACCCGCCCGCCTCGCTAAGGTTTCGCGCCGAGTAGGCTACCACCTAGTCGATAATTGCCCTCCTCGCGCGGTGTAGATCCATGGCTCCACCACACCACACTCATCCCAATGACGGAACCGGAATTGAAACATCCCAAATTAATTAGCCAGGTCCATCCCATACTGGACATGTGGTTGTACGATAAGGCTCAGATCAATGGCGCACAAAGTTAAGTCCTTAAGAATTACCCAGGCGAAACATCCTCATCCCATGTGCCTCTCGCACCCCCTTTACTGCACGATCAATCGCCCAAGTGAAAACCAATTTTGTATAACCAACACCAATGACGCACCAACGTCACGGCACAAATTTTATAACAGTGGCACCAACCACGATTCAATATCTCATTAAGTCAAACTAATTAATCACATGCGATGATGAACCCTTTCGCAAAATAAGCAAGGCTAAGCATTCTAATCGTACCAACCCAATGTGACGAATAACATAGCATCACTAATTAAATTCCCAACCTAAGGTGACAATGGCATCAAGGTATTCCAAATATCAAGGAGGGAAATAACCAATTGGGACGATAACTACCAATACAAGGGTTTGAATAAAAATAGCGATGCAAGATAATTTAAAACAAAATAATTAAATAATAGATTGCAAACTGGGTTCAACATGATCAAAGGACACGACTTGCCTTGACCTTGCTCAGTTAGGAATTCTTGATCTTCGAATCCTGCTTCCGCTCCCTCGAACACGTGATCTAACGAGAGAGAAAACGCAACGAAAAGACAAAATAAATTCAAATAAAATTCAAATGAACTCCAAAAACTTTCAAACCTGAACCAAAAGATAGAGCTCAATTTTATATGAATTTAGGAAAAAGAATCGGGTCAATCGGAGCTAGGACGAGGGAGAACGGGCTCTTGGAAAATTGGATCTAAAGAAAATGGGAAAAAGAAAATTGCACCGTGGTCGTGGACCGGCGCACGGAGATTGGGTCTCACGGTGGGCTCGGCTCACGAACTGCAGGCGGGCGGTCTACCGGCGTGGCGCTAGGGCCGACGTGGCGCCGACGGGGCGACACGCGCGGGTAGGTCGAGGTGGCGCCGACGGCGGCCGACCGGGTCACCGACGGGTACGAGGCGCACGGTTCACGGGCTCGGCCGGCGAGTGGGCCGGCTTGCGAGGCTCGCGCGACGGTGGACTCGATCCACGGAAGGCGAGGACGCGCGGGCGCCGACGCGTGGCCGACGTGGTGGGCGCTGGGACCGAGGAGGCGCGGCGGTCCGCGGCGATCGGCGGCGGTCTGCGGCGGATTCGACCGACGGCGAAGCGGCGACGGCGGCGGCGGGCTCACCGCGGTGGACGACGGCGACGGGCGACGGCGGCAACGACGGACGACGACGAGCGGCGGCGGCAGATGGCGGCGGCGGCGACGAGGCGACGGCGGCGACGGACGACGCGGCGACGGCGCGAAGCGGCGCGATGCGGCGGCCGCGGACGGGAAGCCGAGGGGTCGCGCGCTTAAATACCGGACGTCGAGGAGAGTCCGCGGTGGACACGGCGCGTATCCCAAATGGAGATGGCGAGGCACGCGGAAGGCGGCGGCGCGAACCGACTCGAGACGAGTCCTCCGTGAACGACGCCGACAGTGGGCCCCACCCGCCGCCGCCCGAGAGAGCGGTCGGGATGCGGGGCGCGGCGCGGAGCGGCGATGACGGCCACGTGGCGCCATCGCGCGGTCAAGGCGGGCGCGACGCGGCGCGATGCGCGCCGCGGCGGCGTGGCGGGCGGGCCGGCGGTCGGCTGGACCGGGCCGGCTGGGTGGGCTGTGGCCCACCGGCCAGTTTTGGTTTTTCTTTTCTTTTTCTTTTCCAGAAATTCAAATAAATTCATTTGAGCTCCAGAAAATAGCAAATAAATCCAGAAAAATCCATAAAAATTCCAATAAATTCCTTGAGACACAAAGAACTCAAATTAAATAACTTTGGCAAATGTTCATGTTCAGATTAATCATATTAAATCCTTTTAATTTGTAAAAATTTCATTTAAGCTTTAATTAATTCCAAAAAAATTCAAATGGTGAATTTTATTTTAAAAGCTTCAAAAAGGCTCTAAAATCAGGATGTTACACGTTTCCACAAATTCCTTCTGAAAGGTACAATCTATCTCTCTTCCTTACCCAAAAGGAAAAAAAACCCATCTCAGGCCCTTTGGGCGGTGCCGCCGCACGCCAGGCACACCTCGCGCTGCTACACTCCCGTGCGCTGCCGCACGCCCTGCGCAGCTGCTCACCTGGGCGTCGCCATGCGCCGAGACGAGGTGGTTTTCAGCGTCGTGACCTCACGCTGTTGCTACCAGTTGGTTTTTGGTGGTTGCATGCGTGAAGGGCAGCTGCATGCAGGGAGCCGACTGAATGGGACAGCCAAGGTTCTTGCTCCTAACCTATCCATTCCAATATCTAATTTCATTGCCTTGCATGTAGGTTCGTACTTGGGGATAGGAGGGAGCTCTGGACATCGTCACATTCCCTATCCGCCGTCCGAACTCTCGGCAGGCAAGTATCTTAAGAAGCCTAAGTGAATGTTGTAATTGATACGTACTAAATCACAGCAGTTTCAGCAGAATATGAAGTATCATTCACCCTGTAACACAGATCAAAATAGAATAACTATGAAAACTGAAATCTACTGTTGATAGCAGATATTATCAATATGATTAGCGGTGAAGCCCTTGACTGAATAGTAGGATGGGCCTAATGGCAGCACTTAAGATCTTTTACATTGCCTAAAGATCAAAGAACAGATGGCTAAAGACGACAAAATAATGATCTAGCATTTAATCAACTTGCACATAGCAGTAATGTACATTATGCTCAATCAGTGTTTTACAGTCTCTACAAACAACAATCAGTGTTTTACAGTAGGGTATTTGTCGCAAGATATTAGTTGATTAATTACAATAGCTTGTGATTTTTGTTGCTGAGTGTTTTACTCTGGGGCTTTACAATGAGATCATTGAATTTTCATCCTTAATTACAGTAGAGTGCAGAATGTACAGCGGATGGTTGTTTTCAAACAGTAGTGCCATGGTGCTCGCATCACTATTAGTACATAAGCCAAATTTGGATCTCCCTGTTGCATATGAGATTCTCTTCCTAATCTCTAATGGCATTCAATGTTAACCAACATCCGTCTCTAATCTTGTATCATGGTGACCTTTATTGCCAATCATTTCATTTTGGTCTCTCTCTTTACATAGTAAAATTTCACAATTGAGTATCATATATAGAGGTAATAACAATACCACTCAACAACGTACGAGTGGGCCATTCAGTCTTGTTGTTGGGAAAATAACACTCCGTCATAGGCATACAGTTGAGGTATGTGCCTGACTATTCTCGTATAACCTGGTATATGATTTGTTGTCATCGGTGCCATAATTACCTTCTCCATATGATTACATGATCGTCATATCTCCTTATTACTTACGGATTTCCATTGTTACACGTAACACGTCTTTTTATGCTATTCTTAGCATTGCCTTACCGTAGTCGCATTTGGTATGTAGCTGCCTGGAACTCCTTGTACTCTTTACCGTATTCTTTTACATTATCATTTCACTTGTCGATGTTGGGTTACTTGCTGAGATTTTTTAATTTCACACTTGTTCTTTCTGTTCCAGGTAAAAAGTTAGTAGGGTAGATTTGCATGAGAGCATGGGCATATGTGGCACACGATTTATTAACACTGTGGTTTGCCATGTTATTCGATTGTTGTTTCCTTCTAAAAAGACATTGGACCGGTTCAGTGTGTCAAATTATTTAGTTCCATTTGCTTCTGCTGGTGACATTGTTGCTATTAATTATCTATTTATTTGTGAACCATTTACAAATGTTAAAATTTTAATCCCTTGGATTTTTATATTTATGTTCTTGTTGAGTGCGATGAAGTTACACATAGTACCGCATTTTCAATATGCGAGGTGCTACAGGTAGGTCACAGAGAAGGCATCGCACGTACTAATGGACTCTAGAAAGCCCACCTCACTTGTTGTTCCAATTATATGCAAATTTCTGCCCTACAGCAAACAAATAGGTTACAATTTTGTTCAAGGCTAGTCATTGTCTGACATATATGTTCCATATCTACATGATTAGATAGCAAGAAAGTGCTATGCTGAACCTTAACAAAAAAAAACCAACGGCAAACCTTAGGAGGAACCCTCTTGAGGAGAACCAGAAGTGTTTGTGAGATTAAATTTGAGAAGCGTGGTCCAATAGCAACATACTCCAGCAACCTAAAAAAATTCACAGAAAAAGTAACGTCTGAAGCAAAATAAACAAAAAGGAATCAAAATAGTAAATTTCATGTCACTTTCTAGAGCTCCTGAACTTTACCTTCCAATGTCATCAAGAATTATGATGCTTAACTGAGATTTGTATGCATCCTCAAAAACCTGTATATCAAACAAAGCTGCATCACTTCGCTATGTCCTCAGCAAGCGCTTCGATAGACTTGTTTGGGTGAAAAGGACTCGGCTGGGATTTAGTTTAAATTAGAACTAAATTGCCCAATCCCCTCATCCAAACAGGGCCGGCATAGAGATGCAAGAGTGATGGATGAGAATCAAGGTACATATAAAAAAAGCATCATAGTATGATGATTGTTTAACCTTGCATATTTGTGCACATTTACTGCTTTCACTGAAACCGATTATTGTCTCAGCTGATATCTGTTCAGAACAATATCAATTTAGAGCCATGTCGCCCCCTCCCCACCAAAAAAAAAGAGACTACTAAACAAATTTTGGCTCCAGATCTGCAACAGGAACAAAGGAACTTACAACTTTCACGTAAGCAAAATAACTGTCAATGCCAACAGTAGCTGCCATAGCTGATTTACCACTGAAAGGCAGAACGGCAATTAGTATGAAATGAAATGAGATTTGATGAGGACATCCCTACTATTACTGTATCGTCAACTTCTCCAAATATTCATGAAGCACCAAAAGGTCCAATAACTAGAGCAAGAGCCAAGCTTTTAAATAAACAGGTGAATTTGTTTCTTAAAATATTTGCTTCTATTAATGAGAGTTTTATACTACTTAAGTCTAATGTGTTAATTGTTCTCAGGTTGAATCAAGAGAAGATGGCGACTCCAGCCAATTAGTTTCATGCAACTACTGGATGTCTTACTTGAGAAGCCGAACACATGTGGAGTCACGAGCCTGCTAGTCAAAGATTGGGCCGACGTCATTTACCTCGTTCATGTAAACGTAATTTTTAAGTTGAGTCTAAACACTATAATTTGTGGCCGACTTGGAAAAGGACTCGGTCATCTCAATTTGTGGCCTTACCGAAACCGAGCCATGGCCTGTGAAGCCCTGCGTTGTGCGTGTGCGGAGAGGACACCTTATGTGGCCGCCGCCTGTGTCACAAAAGGGGAGATATCCATGAAGAAAAAGACTACGTGACGGAGATAGAAAACAGAGAGACGAGGACGAGATAATTGAGATGGCTTTGTACACGTTTTTGAACTTTTGATTTTCATCAAAAATTCAATAGAAGATTTGTGAGTTCTTGCAATTTAAGATCGTTCAACCTTTCCGCTGGCAATTGGGAGCATGATAGGGCTTTTGCTTGGTGATCGTGAAGTCCGGCGCGTGTGATCTTACAAATTAAAGAGCGTTCATTCTTGTATTGGCAACGGAGGATCGCTACGATTCGAGAGGCTGCATGTGAGTATCCAATCCTACGTCGAGAAGATCGGCAGCTCCGTATCATCTTGATATCAGAGCACGGTTTTCTCGGTAGGATTATTTACCCTTATTTTCAGATTGATTTATTTATGTCCTATAGTCCATTAAACTGAAAATTGCAACCAAAAAAAACTCCAAACTCTAGTTTTTGCATTTGTTAATTTTATTAGTTTTGTTATGTTTTAATCCATTAGAAATTTTGTTTAGATGTTGATCATTATGTTCCTTTGCGTCGCTTAATCGTTGTGTCCACATAAATTCTAGAAAAACTTTGCTAGTTGGATCACTCAATTAGTATAAAAAAAATGCATCCGATGCTGTTCGGCCACACGCCGTGTTGACTTCCGAATCAACTCAATGCTAGCAAGCAATGAACTTTCCAAACATATGGCTTGCTAACGCAATTATCAGCCGGAACCAATGGAAGCATCATCCGAACCAAATAACTAGCAATTTCATTGCTGTGAGGAGTTGCTGCTCTCTTTTGGTTTCCCTAGAAGCTAGCCGCATCTCATTAAAAGAGTCAGTAGCCAAAACTGATTTGCTAGAGCAATACCCGAAAATCCTTTGGGGAGGTTGAACCCGAGTTTAATTCCACCGAGATAGTGCACTGGTTGGTTTTTTTAATCATTATTGTTGTGCATCACACAAGGCCATTCTTAGTGGAGAGTTTCATGGCGTTGTTTCCAAGACTGCCACATCATGTAAAATAAAATGAAATATGGATGAAATATCCATCCTCAATGCATAGTTTCATTCTATTGTTTCATAGACATTTAATTTTATGACTTATATAGAGTTGGTAATTGTGCCAAGAGAGTTTCATCTAGATGAAACTCACTTCTTCTCTCTCTTCTTAAAAATGTTGCAATATCATCAAAAATGCCTATGTGACGGCCTATTAAATGTAGATGAAACTCCCACTGAGACTGGCCTTAAGAATCAACCGAACACTTGAATCTTGGAGAGCTTTACTTAAATCATTTGATACTTAAGACTAGCTATTGAATATTACATCTAGAGCTGCTCTTGAGTATTTTACACATTGTTGAATATTTGTGACCTGTGCAAAATCAAAAGGATAATTAAACCTAGTTCGATCTTTGAAAAAAAGAAAAAAAGACAGCTGATAAAAAAAAGAAGAAAGAAAGAAAGAAAAGAAAGCATTGGCCGGATTTGGATGAGTTTTTAGTCCATAAATTCAGATTGTGTAATTTATTTTCTCGAGCAATCTTGTACCCTTACATTCATATCATTGCAATTGGCTAGCGTCTCTCTCAGTACTTGGTGCAAAACGAGCTAATTAATCCTCAATTTCAGATTATTTCTATTTAGCTCATTTCTTTGTTTGCAGTGAGTCACATTATTTTTGCGTGTGCATTCATATACTTCACTTAAATCTTTTGGATCAGCACTTAGGCAAACTATTTTAGTGTGGATTATTACTTAACTTTACAACATCAAGAATTTCATATTGTTAAGATATACACTTCCATACCAAGCTCCACTAAATAACCGTTGTTGTGCAATTGTGAACAATTTTACATTCGCTTGATCATCACGTTTCTATTGTAACTTCTACCAAGTGTAAGTTTTTATTGGCCTTAATTCACTTTGGAAAGGTGAGAACTTTACTTGTGAGAGAAAAAAGTGAGATCAAGTGATTTATACTAATCATCTATATATCTTGTTATTGCTTTGTGTTTTCTTTGCACAATCTAACCATGTCAGGTGGAGAAGATAACTATGGTGAGGAGCATGAAGTTAATCTTAATGCCCCGTGACTCGCCAACATCGGGCATTAAGAAGTACCTTGCAACAAGAATTTGTAGCTAGCACCACCGCAATGGAGGAACAACTCAAGTCGATATGCAAAACCTCCGCATTGAACTCAAAGCTGATATATAGGATCTCCGCATTGAGTTCAATCAACAGATGAATGTGCTATGTGGGAACAATGTGAACGACGCAGCGAGCACTTCGACCACAACAAGAGGAAGGAAACCTTCATCTTGGGGCTGCCCTACTCCACGTGGTGAGGGAGTGGCTGCTGTCCGAGGTGGCCAAGAAGCTCAACAAAGGCGAGACCGAGTGGTGGCAAATGCCATTCGTCCACCCCTACCTGGGAGAGGTGAAGGGGGTGGCTTCCATGGTCCGGGGAGGGGCCATAGACATGAAGGTCGTGGTGGAGGAGCACCTCGCGACGACGAAGACTTTCTTCACTACGACGACGGTTACCGCCGCCGTAACCACTACGGCGATGGTCGACCAAACGAGGAGAAGTTTGGTAAGCTTAAATTTAACATGCCAATATTTTTAGGTACACATGACCCTGAGGATTACCTCACTTGGGAGCTCAAGGTGGACAAGGTGTTCCGTCTACACAATTACTCTGAACAGAAGAAGATAACATGACTGCACTTGAATTCACAGATTATGCACTTATATGGTGGGAACAAGTTCAACATCAAAGGAGAGAGTACGACGAGCCTCCCATCACTACATGGAAAGAGATGAAATACCACATGAGATCCAGGTTTGTTCTCAAACATTATAAACATGATTTATTTGATAAATTGCAGCAAATGAAGCAAGGAACTCTCACGGTGGAGGAGTACTATAAAGGGATGAAAATGGCTATGATCGAGTTAATGTATATGAACAAGAAGAACAAACAATGGCTCGATTCCTTGCTGGTTTGCACCCTTCCATCAAGCGCATCACTAAATTTCAACCTTACAACAACATGGTGGATTTGGTACATCAAGTAACTAGGGCTGAAAGACAAGTACAACACGACATGAGAGCAACAAGAACATCATCCTATATGCCCCGTGCAGCACCTATAGGAGGTAAAACCGCATCTCATTTCAATTCTTTTAAAGCTAACACATCTAGCAGAAGTTTTGCTCCTAATATACGTGCTACACCAAGCGGAAAAAGTGCCACAACACCAATAGCCAAGAAGAGTTCAGCACCTACTTAGCCAAGAGTAGCTCCATTCAATGCTTCAAATGTCTTGGGTAAGGCCATATGCAAAAGGATTGTCCAAATAATAAGGTTATGTTGCTGTTGAAAATGGAGAATGACTCTACTAGCGAGGAGGAAGGTGAGACCCTTGCTAATTTTGAAAGATTTGGAGACGTACATGAGGGAGGACAAGGGGAGGATGCGAATGAAGATGGTGTTTGTGATCCCGAGGCTGGCCCTATACTTGTGTACACCGATGGTGTTGAGTGTGCAAGCAAAATCAAATCATTAACATCGTTACAATCTTTTCCAAACACGGGCTCAGGTGAGTAAGGATGGTAAGTGTTGCAAAGTCATTATTGATGGTGGAAGTTGCCACAATTTAGCTAGTAAAGAGCTTTATTCTAAACTTGGTTTGAAGTATAAGAAACACCCACATCCATATCAAATTCAATGGTTAAACAATAATGGTTCAATGAATGTTGGGTATATAGTTGATGTTAGCTTTCAGATTGGTTGTTATCGTGATACTGTAGAATGTGATGTTGTGTCCATGGAAGTATGTCACTTGCTATTAGGTAGGTCATGCTAATATGATCGTTTTGCGATTCATGATGAAAGAACTAATCAATACAAGTTCATGTGGAATAATAAAGAAATATTGTTATGACCATTAACTCCTCAAATTATACATGATAACATGCAAAATATTGAGGTGAAAGTGAAGAGTGAGAAAGGGAAGGAGCAAAAGAGTGTGATTCCACAAAATATGAGTGAGAGCCACAAGCTAAAACTGAGTGGAAAAAGAAGGGAAAATTTATTCAGTAGCACTGAAAGCTCACCTCTTTCGGAAAATACCACTAAAAAAACAGGGTACCGGATATTACCACCGAAAAATTCATTTTTCTACAGGATTTACCATTCGACAAAAATACCCCTCTCCTCCCCTCCTCACCTTCTCTCTCGCGCGCCCGTCCGCTCGCATCTTCCCCCACCGCCGCCCCCGCCTCCTCCGCCCGCCGCCGCCCCCGCCTCGATCCTCCCGCTCGCCTCCTCCTCTCCGCGCCCCTCGCCGCTGTTGCCTCCTCCTCGCCTCCTCTCGACCGCCGCCTCCCTCCTCCTCTCGCTGCCGCTTCTCCTCCGCTCTCCTCGCGCCTCCGCCTGCCGCCTCCGCCACCTCCCGCTCCTCCTCCTCCTCCTCTTCCCGCCCCGCGTCCGCCAAGAGGTGGCGTTGGCGGCGGCGGTTTGCTGCGCGCGCGAGAGGAGGAGGCGGCGCGAGGAGGAGGAGGGGAGGCGCGGCCGAGGAGGGGGCGAGGAGGAGGCCAACGGCGGGAGGGGCGCGCGGAGAGGGAGGATGCAGCGGCGGCGAGAGGAGGCGGGAGGCGAGCGGCGCGGAGGAGGAGGCGGGAGGCCGGCGGTGGGGAAAATGCAAAGGACGGGGCGGCGCAGAGGAGAGAAGGTGAGGGAGGAGGGAGAGGGGTATTTTGTCCAGAATGGTAAATCCCGAAGAAAAATGAATTTTTCGGTGGTAATATCCGGTACCCCATTTTTTTAGTGGTATTTTCCGAAAGAGGTGAGCTTTCAGTGCTACTGAACAAATTTTCCCGAAAAAGAAAGGGTGAGGAAGAGAAAAAGTTAGTTATGATAGCCACCAAATCTGATTTGAGAGAGATGATCCCACTTTGGAGCATTTGGTATTGCTGTATAAAGATGTTTTGCTTTCTACTAATGACTTAACCTCTCTTCCTAGTGTGGTTTCTCAAGTGTTACAGACTTATGAAGACGTCTTTCCGGAGGAGGTACTCGCTGGTCTACCACCCATTCGAGGTATCAAACATCAAATTTACTTGGTACCGAAGCTCCACTTCCCAATCACCCACCGCATCGCACAAACCCGAAGGAGACAAAAGAAATTCAGCGGCAAGTGCAAGCGCTCATGGAAAAAAGGTATGTATGCGAAAGTCTTAGTCGTTGTACCTTTCCTGTTATTCTTGTTCGTAAGAAAGATAGTACATGGAGAATATGTGTAGACTGTAGAGCTAGCAATAACATTACGATTCGCTATCGTCATCCTATTTCTAGTTTAGATGATATGCTTGATGAATTAAGTGGTTCTACTATCTTTTCTAAGATTGATTTACGTAGCGGATATCATCAAATTAGAATGAAATATGGTGACGAGTGGAAGACAGTTTTTAAAATAAAATTTGGATTGTATGAATGGTTAGTGATGCCTTTTGGTTTATCTAATGCTCCCAATACATTCATGCGATTAATGAACCATGTTTTGAGACACTTCATTGGAAAATTTGTGGTAATATATTTTGATGACATTCTGATATATAGCCGTTTATTGGAAGAACATGTTGAACACATTAGACAAGTGCTAGAAGTGATAAGAACTGAAAAATTGTATGCTAATCTTGAGAAGTGTATTTTTTGCACAAACAAAATGGTGTTCTTAGGCTATATTGTTTAATCTCATGGAATTGAAGTAGATGATTATAAAATTGAAGCTATTCGAAATTAGCCTACACCTACCAATGTTAGTCAAGTTCGTAGTTTCCATGGGCTTGCTGGTTTTTACCGACGCTTAGAAAGATTTCAGCACCATTGCTGCTCCATTAAATGAATTAACTAAAAAGGGTGTTGCTTTTGAATAGGAGAATCACAAGAAAGGCCTTTGCTGAATTAAAGAAATGTTTGACTGAAGCACCATTATTTGTTTTACCTGATTTAACTAAAACTTTTGAGATTGAATGTGATGCTAGTGGAATAGGTATTGGTGGTATTTTGATGCAAGAAAGAAAACTGTTGCATACTTTAGTGAGAAACTTGGTGGTGCACAATTGAATTATCCTGTTTATGACAAAGATTTATATGCTTTGTGCGCGTATTAGAGACTTGGCAATATTATCTTTGGCCTAAAGAATTTGTTATTCATTCGATCATGAAGATTTGAAATATTTGAAAGGTCAAGCTAAACTAAACCGTAGACATGCTAAATGGGTTGAATTCATTGAGACTTTTTCATACGTTGTTAAATACAAGAAAGGCAAAGAGAATGCGTAGTGATGCATTGTCTAGAAAAATGTCTTTTAACTCAGTTGGAAGTAACGGTCCCTCGGATTAGAGAGTTTGAAAGATTTATATGTTTCGACCATGAATTTTCAACACCATATTTTAAATGCAAAGATGGAAAAGGATGTGATAAATATCATATTCATGATGGGTTTCTCTTTCGTGCTAACAAACTATGTGTTCCAGAATCGTCCGTGTGTTTGTTATTGTTGCAGGAATCTCATGCAGGGGAATTGATGGGACATTTTGGAAGAGAGAAAACATACATGATGTTGGTTGATCATTTTTATTGGCCCAGGATGAGACGTGACGTCGAAAGGTTTGTTCAACGATGTATCACATGCCATAAAGCTAAATCAAAACTTAATCCACATGGTTTATATACTCAACTTCCAGTTCCTAGAGTACCTTGGGAAGATATTAGCATGAATTGTGTTTTAGAATCGCCTAGAACTAAGAGGAGGAGGGATTCTGTGTTTGTAATTGTGGATAGGTTCTCCAAAATGGCTCATTTTATTTCTTGTCATAAGAGTGACGATGCGTCGCATGTAGCTGATTTGTTTTTCAGGAAAATTGTATGACTACATGGCATGTCAAGAACCATTATTTCGGATCGTGATGCCAAATTCATGAGTTGCTTTTGGAATACTTTGTGGGCCAAGCTTGGAACGAAATTGCTCTTTTCGACAACTTGTCATCCACAAACCGATGAACAAACGGAGGTGGTGAATCGTACACTCTCAATGCTGTTGAGGACAATGATCAAAAAGAATTTAAAAGAGTGGGAAAATTGTCTACCATATGTTAAATTTGCATATAATAGGGCGGTACATTCTACAACTCAGTTGTGTCTATTTGAGGTGGTGTATGGTTTCAAACCAATCACGCCACTGGATTTGATGCCACTTCTATTACAAGAACGTGCAAATATGGAGACTTCTAAGCATGCTGATTTTGTGAAAAAGCTCCATAAAAATACTAAAGAGGTAATTGAAGAGAAGGTACGTGCTTACGCTTCTAAAGCTAACAAGTCTAGAAAAAAAGATGGTGTTTGAACTAGGTGACTTAGTGTGGGTATATTTTCGCAAAGAACGCTTTCCAGATAAGCGTAAATCAAAACTGATGCCCTGTGGTGATGGTCATTTTAAAGTACTTGCCAAGATCAATGATAATGCATATAAGATAGAGTTTCCAAGAGACGACTATAGGGTAAGTACTACTTTTAATATCGCGTCGAGCCAACCTAGGCTGGTCGTTTAGTCCTGGTCCAATACAGGCCAGTATGGTTAGTCTGTCCCATTTGACCACCTCTACTTCCATTTCGCACTAGCTAGCTAGTTGGCTAGAGGTGCCAATGGCAGCATAATTGAACTGCCACCCACCCTTGGACCGCAAGATCAATTCGGCCCCCTTTTTAAACTGGTACTAAATGTTTAAGCGGCCATAACCTCAACATTTGGCCTCCTGTAGGGTGGCTCCCGTTAGCCTTGTACAGGTTCTTTTCTCTTTGTTTCTCTTTGCTTTTTCTTGTACTCTTTCCTCCTTTCAATGAAACGAAGGCAGTTCTCCTGTTTTTCGTTTCTTTTCTTTTTGTTTCTCTTTGCTTTTTTTGTACTCTTTCCACCTTTCAATGAAATGAAGGTAGTTCTCCTGTTTTTCGTTTAAAATAGAATTATATTTTTTTTCTTCCTAAAAAAGAGAGGAGAATATTCATTATTGGGTACGTACGCATATGCAAGACCAGAAAGATTAAGGCTCCACTCGTTTTAGATTCAGCTTCTAGATTATCTTTTACTATTCATAAATTTCATCTTTTCTGAACTTTTGGCTTTTTTGCCGGTTCTTTTTCCTGTATTCGTTTGCGTTGTCCGTGATGAGCTAACATAATTTTCTATTTTTAATTTTTTAAATTTAATTACGCGAAATAAGCCACTTTCAGTTACAGTGAAATTTTAGCAATTATAATGCAATTTCAGCCATAAATCACAGCTTTTTAGCCCAATCGAGCGGGGCCTAATAGTGGAGGACCTGGAGGTAGCATTCGTGCTTCCATGCCAAATTGGGCAGATTCTCCCCAGCATAGGTGTGCGCCCAATGCCCATCGTTTTCCACCGTTGGTATTTTAGCAGATGATATGCCAAGCGAAAGTCCCCCACGCTTTTGACTTAGACAAAAAATCTAATAATCGGGAGCTTGACTCACACTGCTTTTTCGTAAAGAACACGGCTTTACGTTAAAGTTCTATACTGCTTTATGTTATCATCCTAAGTACCGGCCTACTCCATGATACTCAGTGACATCACCTGAAATTTACAGCCTAATGTCAAATACTGATGAGAGACTGGCACGCACTAGATGTGTAGTCGCGGATTGGGCCTGGGTAGAATCTCCAAAAGGCGTCGCTGCTTACAGATGTGCACTCACTTTCACCATCCACGCAGGGGAAATGCAGTAGTACCCTGAACTAGAGTTGTTCATAGATGCGTGAGTCTCATCCATCCACGCAGGGGAAATGCAGTGGTACCCTGAACTAGAGTTGTTCATAGATGAGTCTCATATTTCGGCCGGATTCTTTTAAATTTAAAGTTGACTTATATCTTGTTTTTAAATAGTACGGCTTTTAAGATTAGGTCAATAAAAAATATAGTAAAAAATATCTGAGTTTAGCTGCGTCGATGAAAATCACATGCAACTATTTACCTCTATGTACTATCTCTTCGAACAGCCAGAATTCAAATATTTAAGCCATAAGCCATTAGGCCAAAAAACCCGCTCTTCAATAGCGTCTTTCATGTGATACTTTTCCAAAACTGCCTTTTTGAACAGGCTTTGGCCTCGCTCTAAACGACTGCTTTTGGCTTTAGAACAGTCGTCTTCTTAATTTCTTTTTTTGGTTTTTTAGTTTTTTGGGCTTTTTTGTTTTTCCTTTACTTCTTTGCATTGTCTGTGATAGTATAACATTATTATTTTATTAGTTTTTTTAAAATTTAATTACTCAGAAAAATCTAACCGCCGTCACAGTACATTTTCAGTGCTACAATAAAAAAGCTAAAAAACCAGAAGTCTACGGATGTTTGGAGCATTAACTTTATTAGGCTGAACATGGCCTTGGATTCTGCCCCAACTGGACCAAATTTCTTGGTCTGTCTAGAGAATAGGATGGGTTCTTTTGGGTTGTAACTTATGTCTAAAATTTTTGAATTCTGAACTGATTGTGGGAGGTAGTACGCAGAGAGAAATAGTCGCATACGATTTTGACTGGTATAGCTAAACTCGGTATAGTTTATGCTATAATCTAGCTATAGACCTCATCTTAAAAAACGTACCATTAAAAAGTTAGATAATGTAATATAAACTAAAAATTATAAGTTAGACTAGTACCAGTACGCCATTGCCACCCATCATTTCGATGCAAGAAAGGGCCTTAAAACAACTACTACGAAGCAAATTGGTCTTCCCGATCCAACGCACTGTTGAGACGCTAGCTAGCTTTTTTTAAAAAAAAACATCCTCTAATTTATATTAATAAAAATACAAAGATAAAGTATATGAGTACTTAGCTTTTACATTAAAGATATCTGATGAACAATTTATTACCATCAAGTCCTTAAGTTGATGAACGTGCTAAACTTTTTATCTTCCTCACTGAAAACCTTAGATCTTGCAACAATAACAGGATTGTCGACGATCATGGAAGCAGGAAGTAAATTATCAAGGATCTCTATAGATGTGTAGGACCTATGCACATTGGTAGCAGAGTTGTTCATAGAAACAAAATCAAAGGAGATTTATTTAAAACCAACTTGGCTCGGTAATGATTTTTGGTATAGACGTCACTATCGTCATCCAGATGAGTTAGTACAGTAAAATCTATCACCGGTAAAAGAAATCTGAAACAGAACTGATTGATGGAAAAAATTAGAATAACTTGATATAGGAAAAATATAGAAGAAACTAAAGAAATATAAAATTACTATGAAAAGCCATAGGTCCTCCATCCACTCACTCCGCAATAATGTCGAAGGGAGGGTGAGGGGTCGCGATGGAGGTTGTTGGAAATACCATTGTCCAAGTTAAAGTTGTGTTCAACTTGGAGATAGAGTCCAGACGTGTTCAAGTTAGAGATAGGCTCCATTATTATGTAAGCCCTACGCTATATAAATAGGAGGCATGTTATCTATTTTAAAAGCAAGAATTGAAGAAAGCAAGAGAATAGAGAAATTCGAAAACTCACTACACAGCTTGTGGCCAAGATAATTCTCCAGTGTTCTCTGTTTATTTGTGCAATGTATGAGTTTTCTTAAGGTTAGGTCAATAATTGGTATCAAAGCACAAGAGATTTGAAAAATATTTCTTCTGACGGGGTTTCTCGTCGAAACCGAGCTGAATTCGTCTCCGTCTCGTAGTCTTCAGTTCCGATGATAAAAAGGCGCATCATCCCAACGCGGAGAGCAAGAGCGCCTACGCCAGAAAGATTCGAAGAAAGAGAATCATTTCGGCTTTTTTATGGCTTATTTTGCACTGTAGTTATTAGTGGACTTTTTGGTATAATTAAATTTAAAAATTTTAAAAATAGAAAAAAAATATTGGCCCATCATAGACAATACAAAGAAATAAAAACATGAAAAAGTAAAAAACAAAATTAAAGAATAATAAACTAGAAATAAAAAATGAGGAACTGAAACCGAAAACCTCAACAAAACTCACCGTACGGGGCAGGGACTTCACGTTCCTTGGCTGACGTAGACAGCAGCAACAGGCTTCAGTAGTTGATGTGACACCAAGTCATCGGTGCAGCAAAAATTGAGCAGCATATCATCTAGAATTTTGGACGTTTCTAGCACTGTTGATACCCAAAATTCCAAAAATAGCCGCGTTGAAAACACAATTCCAAAAATAGCCCCAAACGATCGCGACGATTAACGGCAACGCGACGCGTGTCCAGTGGTGCGGCGGGAGCGCACCACACGAGTGGTGCGCGTCCCGACCGCACCACACCCCGTCGCCACGCCAAAGCGGTGGTGCGGAGGGCAGCGCACCACCCGCCAAATGGTGCGGCACCGACCGCACCACATGCCCGCCGCATCGCCAAAACCCCGTGATTCCCTCGTGTTGCTGGCTTTTTCGCCGAAGTAGCTCCGTCGTCGCGCCGCTATTGCATGTTCTTCTCGCAGGATTGTAACACGTGTATATACATGAGAACCGCCCCTACTTCATTCTCATGCATGTGACCGTTATTTTCTCGCGAAAAGGAAGAGGGTGGCATGGCTTTCAAGGCTCCAGCAGCATTTGCATTTGCTCTAGACAGAGAAGCAACAGAGAGGAGCAAGAAAGGGCGCCATATCAAGGAAAGAAGAACACAAACACGGGATTTGGAGCAATTTTGGAAGGTATCTGAAGTTCTCGCAATTGTGAAAGTTGTAGATCCTCTCGTGAGCTTCAAGAAAAGGTAAATATCATCTCCATGCGTTTAAGATGGTATTATAGTGATTAGCCTGTAATTAGCGTACACGATCTCAATATGTCTATATTTTATGTAATTATCGTGTTGTATTCTATATTTTATGTTAAGAAATGAAGTAATGTTGTTGTAATGTAAAATATTTGTAGTTATTTGTGGTCGTAGTATATTGCAATTTTTTTATAAAATATTTGTAGTTGTAGAGTACTGTAATTTATATTTTATGTGAATAGTTTTTGTACTGATGTTGTAAGCAGTAATCTTGCTGTTTGTTAAGTGGATTATAACTACATTTAAATGGTGTCATTGTGAAGCACATAGCTAGTCGGAAAGGCCACTTGCGCATGTACTGTTTGTATTAACATGTACTCATTTTGTAACCAAAATCACTGAATAATATTAGATCTTGCTATGCATGTTCATAAAAAAAATCTATGTTAAAGTGTAACGCTGCATATATGAAGCATGGCACATTGTTGGGTAGTACTAGAAATGTAGAGGAAGTAGTATTAGAAATGTAGAGGAAGTAGTATTAGAAATGTAGAGGATCTAACAGATTGGGTAGTACTAGAAATGTAGAGGAAGTAGTATTAGAAATGTAGAGGATCTAACAGATTGGCAAAAAATGTAGTTATTTGATCGATGTAAGAAATCGTAAGTAAGAAATGATGAAAAATGAGTTGCTCGATTAGTGATTTAATTAGTAGAATAATAATACAAAATAGGAGTGAAATTACAAAAAATGTAATTTGATTTGCAGTAAAATTTGAATTTAATGTGTTAGCGCTCTCGCAAATAAAGTAAAAATACAATGAGAAGTTAAAAATAAATTAGACTCTATGAAGTTGAAAAATTGTAATATATGTAGCATGTAATTAAGATTTGTAGAATAAAAATTGGAAAAAAGTGCATTACATTAGTAATTTGATTTATATAGAAATTTGTTAGCGCACTCCATAAATGGTACGCTTGTATGTGGTACGCAGAGGTTATGTGTGATGGTACAGCTTGTTGCCGTGATATATACTAAGAGGGTTCAGTTTGGGATTATGTTAGGTACGCCATGGGTGACATCCAAGACTTGTTCGTGTTCTATGGAAGTGGTCTCAGATGCGGACGGGCCGCACGGGGCGGACTGAATAATTGTGACCGATTGTGATCCGCACGCAATCTGAACACCATGAGCCCGTTGGAGCTACGGAGATGCGTGCGTTCGGATTCGATCCGGACACCGCAAGGAACAAATTACGGATCGAGGCGATGTATGCCACGCTTGGAGGTGCCGCAGGGAGACAGGTGGCAACTTATAAAGGTGACGAGCGACGCTCATGGGTGAACTACATGGAGGTCGTGTGCAATCCAGACGCATTGATATATACCGTGCCAATGGTGTATGTTCAATTCGTGGAGAGGATGTAATCATCCGCCATGGGTGGCTCGTGGTGCCGGGCGGAGATGTAGAGCGTGCATTACTCTCCGCGGTCATGAAGATAGAGGTGAAGGAGGAGTCCATGAGTCAATGGAAGATGGTGACCGCAGAGGCGCGTGGAGAATTTTCACCGAATGAAGGTGCGGAGAGGTGGTGGGCCGCACGTGTTGGATCACACGAGTACCTTGAGAACCAGTGCAAGAAAGTGAGGAGGAGGACGATCCGAAACAGAGTTCAGGAGAGGAGGAAGAAGGGGAACCTACAATGGAGGTGTGGTAGGTGGTGTTGTAACCACGAGGGTGTGCGACGTGCCGCCCGCATTGGACGACATCACAGCGCAATCCCTAGTTCTCGCCACCGCGGAGGAGGCAGAGTGGGGATTCAATGAAGGCGCACTCGTTGTAGGGCGAGCTTCGAACAAGAGTGCTGCACAACAAGCTATTGCCACATACGCCGTCAACATCGATCGGACATATCGGGTGCATGGGTCCAACCCTCGACACCTACATTGTGAAGTGTGTGGACGGCTCTCGCCTGGCAAGGTCCGTGGCGCAGCGGTTTAGAGGCGCCGCCACGGACTTCCGGATAACGGTGCTGAACGATCACACTTGTGAGCTTGCGCGCCACTATTTAGGCACCGCAACATGACGTCGCCATATGTTGCAGAGGTGATAAGGCATCTTGTGGCTGCAAATGTATCCATTACTCCCAAGGTTCTCATGGCGGAGGTAGCGAACACGGTGGGGTTTCGTGAGCTACAAGAAGGTGTGGCGGGGAAACGTAAGGTCTGCGAAGTATGTTTGGGACATATGAGGAGGCATATGATCGGTCCCGAGAATGTTGTGTCGATTGCAGAAGAAAACCGTGCACGCTCATTAACAAGTACGAGCGGGTTCATGAGACGGAAGGGCCGAATTGTTTTGTGCTTGACAGAGTGTTCGGGCCTTCCATCGTGCAATAGAAGGCTTCAAGTGGTGCCGCCGGTGCTAACGATGGACGGCACATTCCTATCCGCAAATACAAGGGTACAATCTTGACCGCGGTTGCAGCAGACGCAAATGACCATTACTCGGTGGCATTTGCAATAGTAGAGAATGAGAGTACGGAAAGTCGGCCGTGGTTCCTTGTCAATGTGAAGCGTGCCGCTGTACAAGATCGCCCGATGTGTGTGTTATCTCGCATCGCAATGCAGCTTGTTGTCCGCAATGCGAACGATGCGTAACGGACACGCCTCCGCACTAGTGGAATGACATGAAGAACCGTGGTGCATGAGGCATCTTGCGCAAACTTCCGCGAAGGTTCCATAGCAAGGAACTAATGAAGATGTTTAAAAACTTTGTATGCAGAACCGTAAGACGAAGTTCAATGCCCGTGGAGCCGCCTTGATCAGAGACCAGCAGCATGTCAGCGCCTTGAGCAGCCGAAGCGGGGCCGTGGAGGGAGGCTCCACGAGACTTGGGGAGTTCACACAATGGGTGCACCAATGCATCCGACCGAGATGTGGTCTCTATCGCATGACACCGCGGAGCAAGGTACGGAATCATGACGACAAACATGTCCGAGGTGTACAATGGTGTTCTAAAGGGCGTGAGATCCCTACCTATCACCGCAATCGTTGAAGAGACCGGAACCGCTCAATAGGATACCGTCAATAGAGCCATGATGGCGAAGCAAAGATATGGACGAAGGCAAAGAATTCTCCGAGGTAGCGGGCCTACATGGACAAGAAGATGGAGAAGGCTCGTTCGCATATTGCTCGGACAATGGATGGCTTACTGAGGAAGTTTGAGGTTCGTCTCGCATGAGGTACATGATGGGCAGGCTAGAGGATCGTAGCGTGTGTGCACGATTGCCGACAGAGCATCTTGCACATGCAACAAGCCGAGCTTCTATACAAGCCATGCTCCCACGCACGCGGCATGCGCGTTATGGAACGTGCACCCACGCATTACATCTCAAGGTACTATGACATGAAGCACCTGTTTGAAACCCGAGCACGAGTTCCATTCGACGGGTGGACATGCATTATAGGGAGCTCGCCAGGCAGATCAAGTGGGTGCCGAACGATGCATCAAGCATGTCGGCCGTGGCGAAGACAGAGCCGCCGCATTCGTAACGACATGGATGATAGCAGCGTGGGGATCGGGTTCGCGCCGAAGTGCGCACTATGCAAGATGGTTGGCCATTCATTTAGGCAGCGCTCAAACAGCCGACATCAAGTAACGCCCATAGTATGCAGCACATGGATCGTCATTGTGCATCGCCGTTCCGTGTTTTGTAACTATAGCGGTCTTTCCCGTAACCTATGCTGAATGTATCGACCAAATTATTTCCGTGTACAATTTGTTTGAGTCATTTCTTGCGATTATGTTATGTTGTGACTTATTCGATATTTCGTTATCATTTGTTGTCGCTCGATGCAAATTACGCTTGTTCATGTTTTGTTGTCATTTATTTCACGATGTATTATCATTACGCATAAATTATGTATGTTGCATATTCTCATGACATCGCGCATCGACTTGTTTTTAATCATCGCAGGAGATGGCGACGAGTTGCTTGAGGCCCGTTGGGATGACCGCCACCGATGCACGCGTGGGCATCAATGCTCGATGGCCTCCGTGTTTCGCCCTTAGGGGCCCCGAGAGCACCGGCCTCTAGACGAAGCGGTACATCCGCCGCTGCGAGACACCGGTCTTTTGCCCTTGCTCGCATGCCGGATGTTCCGTATTCGCTGCGATTCGATGCGGCGTTGCTGTCCGCACTCGTGGATCGTTGGAGACCGGAGACTCACACCTTCCACTTCCGGTGGGGCGAGATGACTATTACACTTCAGGACGTGTCCATGCTGACAGGTCTACCCATCCGTGGTGCAGCAATAGTGCCACCCCCCAGGGCGGCGCATTGGAAGGACGCCTTGGGTGCCCGATTCGGTATCCCGATCGCAGACAACATGTCTGGTGTGCCACACTCGTGGCTACGAGAGTTCATGACCTGCCCTGAGGACGCTCATGAGGGGGTCGTGCGGACGCACCTCATGGCATACATCCTTTTTTTGTTCGGATGGGTCTTGTTTCCTACGACCACTGGAGTCTCCGTGCATCCGACGTACATACACCTTGCGGAGTCCTTGGTGGATGCCTGCCCGGCGAGGTGCCGCGAGACACTGGGATCAGCAGTCCTTAGTGCCACGTACCGAGGCTTGTGTGATGCCTGTCACGGAACGAGGCCCACGAGCCGGTCTTGGCGGTGTGCTATGTGCTCCTACAGTACTGGTCTTGGGAGCACTTCACGGTTGGGAGGCCTAAGATCGAGAGGCCCGTGCACCCTTACGACCTCCTCCCGGAGTTGTACGGTCAGGCTGGTGGCGATGACCCCATAGATGGGCCGACTATGGGGACTCGTTGGACACATGGTCAGCTGCGGTGGGCTAAGGAGAGAGCGAGGCGTGTGTACCCAGATTTCCATGACGATTTCGAGCAGCTTCCTGACAAAGACATAGTCTGGTTCCCATGGGATGCTGGGTTCATTCAGCTCACTGCCCCCTACGGGTTGTCATCTCAGTGCCACCAAGACCACATGTACTGGTTGACGACCTGTCACCTCGTCTTCGCGCACTTCGTCGAACCGTACAACCCGCAGAGTGCCGAGGCGCTTCACCTCCACCAAGACGTGCCACCCTCCCAGATCGGCACTACCACCGAAGGCCCACCGGTAAGCCATTGCACGGTAACTACACGCAAGGTAGTAATGTGTTGATAATACTAATTGTACAATATGTGCACTAACTTGCAGGCAAACAAGAAGAGGGCACCATGGTGACAACTGGTTAGCCACACAATGCCGTGGATGCACACGTGGCGTGACTCGTGAGCATAGAGGTTGTGCACGCAGGCTAGGCCACACGACAAAGCCACATACGGTGCGTACCTAGAGTGGTACATTCCACGCACCGCAAAGAAGATTACTAGGCTTGCCCCACCCCATCCTTCGAGGTCGCGCACGAAGATGCCATACAGCCGCCTGCATCGTCATCGAGCAAAGACGTATTGACGAGGCGGACGTGCACCGCAGACGCTTGTACTCATTGTTTCTTTACGCATAAAGGCGCTTTAACTCGCTTGTTGTTTACGCACGGCAGGCGAGCATATGCGTCGCGGCCGAGCACGAGGCTTTTCGGATGATGCGGCGTGGGGAGGGCGGCAACCGGTTCTTGCTTCGCGCGTAGCATCTTCGCGACCTCGTGAATGCGTTCAAGGCCTTAAGTCGTAGTCGCGACAGGATGATGTGGATGCACGACGCGTCCGCAGAGAGCAGCCTTCAGCGCCGCCATCGTGACCACCTTCAAGACGTCCGCCGATGTACGGTGGTCGCCCGTCGCAGATTCGGGCGGCCGTCTGTCGCATCCGGCGGCCGTCCGTCGCTATCCGGCGGCGTCCGTCGCTGTCCGGCGGTCGTCCGCCGCTGTCCAGCCGTCATCCCAGCTGCGCTCCTCGTCCTCACAACATTTTGGACCAGCGGTACGATATTTGCCATCGATTCATTCAGAACACACGCTTATTCAGAACACACGCTTATTCCTAACACACGCTTTCCCTGCAGCAGCTTGCGCGGGATAGCACGCGTTACAACCGTCGTCATCCCGAGGGCGCGACGAGCCTTCGATAGCGACCCCGAGTCACCCCATCGATAGCGACATATGCGCTCGCGGTCACCCACACGAGAGATACACAAGGGCGATACGAGTGGTTCGAGCAGACGTACCAAGGTTACACGTCGCAGAGTACATGGGTGATTACGAACGCCATCGCTATTCCAAACACCGTATGCACCAGATGTACGCATGTAGTAAACATAACACATGATATAAATAATGATTATAAACTTTTTGTATTTTCCATTGCAGACGTAGACCTCATCCGATTGGTGAGCTCTATTATAGGCCAGCAATGGAACTCCCACGAGATGTACCCACCACCGCCTCCGCCAGCACTCGACTACGACCTTCGAGATGCACCGCGCCTCCTAGCAGTTCACCTTCCTGAGGATCGACACGTCGTCCGAGGCGGCGACGGCGAGATGATAAATGAATTTTTGTAGTTGTGCTGTTGTAATTTTTGTAATGCATAAATATATATACAACTTAATTAGACTGGTGATTCCTTGAAGTGCTTGATGGTTTGATGTTCACAGATAGTTTCCTGTATAAAAAGGGTTGCTCTTAGTTCTTTGATTTACTAGGGCATACAACCAACAGAGAGATGACAACACGTGACAACCCACATAATACGAAGGCCTCAGGCAATGACAACACGAAACAACACATACATTGCACGTACATGAAATGTAGCAAGTAGTACAACCACCAACACACCAACGAACACAACAACTAAAATACAACACAACCGCATTTTAACACATTACCAAAATAGCTTGACGACAACATAGCATAACACATTACCAACATACACGGGGGGAACCTCCAGCACTACAACTTTAGGATAACAATAATCACAAGAAACAAAATAGCACACAACATTAAATTTATCTTCCACTCTAGTCTGTCAAACGATGTCGCATCCGACGGGTCGCAACCCCCACGACAACTCTCTCTGGCGAACATTCTCTGTCCTATTGCCCATTTCATCCTCCCACACCCAGAATTTGCAACCACCATGAGCTTCCTGCGATTCCATGAAAAGAAGTTTTTTAAACATACCACCATGATTTCAACGAACCCAAACAATCTGACTCACCGAGTGATTTGGGCACTTGTAGTAGTGTCGCCCAGGATTCGCGGCCGTCTGTGATGTCCTTCGTCTAACCAAGATGTTGCAATTTGGGCACATCACCGTGGGTGCCCATGAAGACGTGCTGAGCTGACTCATTGCCTAGTCTGGGAAGTGAGCACGAAAGAAAACTACACTGATTGTGAACAACTAACTCAGGAGGTGACTGATAAAATGGCAAGGGAGTATGTGAGGGATGGCTCCGTTTTATAGGCTGTGTGTGGGGGGGCAGCCTCACGCACAAACAACACAGACAACACAAAAGATGACAAAAAGAGGCCGCAGAAAATATGCCGGCTTTGCTCAGTGAGATGACAAAAAGATGCCAGCTTTGGGCAGTGAGATGACAAAAGATGCCAGCTTTGGGCAGAGACATGACATAACGGGGCAGCTTTGCTCAGTGAGATGACAAAAGATGCCAGCTTTGGGCAGAGACATGACATAACGGGGCAGCTTTGCTCAGTGAGATGTCAAAAGATGCCAGCTTTGCGCAGAGACAAGACATAACGTGCCAGCTTTGGGCAGTGAGATGACAAAAGATGCCAGCTTTGGGCAGAGACATGACATAACGGGGTAGCTTTGCTCAGTGAGATGACAAAAGATGCCAGCTTTGCGCAGAGACAAGACATAACGGGGCAGCTTTGCTCAGTGAGATGACAAAAGATGCCAGCTTTGCGCAGAGACAAGACATAACGGGGCAGCTTTACTCAGTGAGATGACAAAAGATGCCAGCTTTGCGCAGTGACATGATAAAACGGGGCATCTTTGCTCAGTGGGATGACAAAAGATGCCAGCTTTGCGCAGTGACATGACAAAGCAGCAAATTTGTACTCGATGGGACGACAAAACATGCCGCTTTGGGCGTGGCGAGACTAAAGAGGGCATCTGTTCTCGTGACATGACAACAAGAGGTCAGCTTTGCTCGGTGAGATGACAATTCAGTGGCAGCTTTGCTCACGAGACAATACAAAACGGACCTTTTTTGATACCGCAGACTCCCATCTTTACTCACCGCTACCACCACGCGGACCGGCTTTAGACGTGCGAGTAGAGACAAAACAACCCCTATAAATTGTATGCATTCCATTTCCCAATAACATTGCCCATCCAAACCCCATACTACATCGCGCTTCCTCACCCTCACCCAACCGGGATGGACAAAGGCAAGAAGAAGCAATGGGACAAGATGGTGAAGGATTGGGAGGAGACCCGTGACATAGCACGGCCACCGCGCCCGCGATGCCACACGCGATGCGAAAATAAGGGCGATACAGCCCGGTAGAACAAGCCCATCGTGCTACGATGAAAGGTCCCCAGCGCCCGCGTAGCAAAACCCCATCCCGACGTCCCCATCGAGCGCTCGCCACAACTACCACTGAGGGAGACACCTCCCTTTGTTGGTGCGAGGACGTGTGCAAGTTCTTCAAGTCTAAGCACAACATCGCCTAGGTATGCGCATGGGTTGCGCAAACTACTCCATGACTACCCCAATCGCCGCTTTGACACCGCAACGTATCGGCAAATGCAGAACAATATCTTTCTCCTTTTCCCTACCTTTTCTCCTTCACAAAGACGCACTAACAATATCTCCCATGTATTTACAGTCTCCGAGCTCTGTGTGGCTACCGCAAATGGATCGATCTTGAGATCCACCGAGGACCAATGGACCCTTGACTTCGAGGAGTGGAATGTCACAAAGGAGAAGGAGTTCTTTGGAGGAGGAGCGCCGCAGCACGAGCACACCTGCGTATCTGTGCGAGACGCAAGCTCATCTTCAAGCGCACACGAGGGGAGCGGAGGCTCGCGAGATGGAGCGAGAGAAAGAGGGAAATTGCGGCTAAGGCAAAAGAGGCCGGAGAGGAGTTCAATGCCGAGCGGGTAAGGAAGGGAAAGTGGCCCCGTCCACACAAAGAGGTCGCATCTGAGCAGCTGGGTGGGTTAGTCGCATATCATGCTATATGTTATGCATGTAATAAAAATCTACGCGCATGTTACTCCCAATCAGTATTATGAAGTTTAATATCTCGTATTTTCGCATTCCATGATGTAATAGACCTAGCAAGTTATTTCCTAAGGCATGCATGTTAGGACTAGTGGTGGAATTCAACAATAGAAGTACAGAGTTCCACACATGCCGATGCCATCTGGTCACATCGCTACCGCTTTATGTATCGAATCGCTCCTAAAAAATGTACCCAAATTTTTATGCATCTACAACTTACATTGAACATAAACTTCTATTACAACTTTATCTTATTTTTACGCGTTTATAACTACAAAATTGACAAAACATACAAACATCACGCGGATTGCAAACCCTTAAAACATACCAAACCCTAAAAGTCACTTACCACTTTATATATCGATCGTTTCTACACAATCGCTCCTAAAAAATTTTACCCAAATTTTTATGCATCTACAACATATAATCAACATAAACTTGTTTTACAATTTTTCAAATTTTTTCGATTCACAACTACAAAATTAACAAAACTTATAATCATACATGTTCAATATCACTTTCCTTCATTTCCTCCAATTGTTCATATCACATTTGTGCTCGAAAAATTTTCTTTAAATTGCTTCCAATAAAACAATATACCATGATCGAAATTTGTTATTGTCACTTGAACACATTTTTCACGGTCAGCAATATAGGAAAATCACAAAAACACTAATCGTTACTTCACACAAATTTCGTCAGACTCTACCAACCAATATTTTTAATTTTCAAAATTGCACAACTATTTACACAAGCAAAGAAAGTGGACTCCACTTCAAATTCATATTTTTCACACATCATTTCATATATACACATAAATTTTTATTTAAAAATTATCTTTACAAATGCATACAAAAATAACTTGAATTAAAATCCTACCTGCAAACCCTAACCGGGGTGGGACCCACGGCGGAGTGGTGCGTGTGGTGCCGCACCATTAGGGAGTGGTGCGGTGCGGCACCGCACCATCTACGTGGCACGCGTCTGGGTGGGTGTGGTGCGGTCGGGACCGCACCACTCGTGTGTTGTGCGCTCCCGCCGCACCATCGACACGTGTCGCTGCCGCTAATCGTCGCGGCCGCTTGGGGCTATTTTGGAATTGTGTTTTCAACGTGGCTATTTTTGGAATTTTGGGTATCAACGATTGCTAGAAACGTCCAAAATTCTATCATCTAACCCAGGTCCAGGTCCAGGTCCAGATGCTGCTCATTTGAGCTGAAAAAGGTAGCTTATGACTGAAATTTCACTTTAATTGATAATGGCTTATTTGACGTAATTAAATTTAAAAAATTTAAAAATAGAAAAAATAGGTTAGCCCATCAAGGACAATGCAAACGAATATAGGAAAAAAGAACTGGCAAAAAAGCTCAAAAAGTTACCAAAAAATAAAAAAACGAAATTAGGAATAATGAAAAATAAGTCAGAAACTAGAAGATCAAGCCAAAATGAGCGGGGCCTCAAACAAAAATACATGGTAGCGTTGAAGAGCAAAATACTTTTTTGCAGGATAGAGAGCTGTCAAGAGAGAGAAACAAGACCAGAAAAAAGAAAAAAGCTTTGACAGAAGTGAGATCCACAAGTTCTGTTTCTTTGCTTGTTCCAAGAGTTGTTTCTAATCAACTTGAGTTCTTGATCTTACTTAAAATTATGTTACGTTCTCTAAAAAGTAGTATCATCGATGACTAGATACCAAGTGTAATGGCGAAGGAGAATTCCACTGTCTCACTACATTATCCGATGCTCACAAGCAATTATATAGCCTGGGTAATCAAGATAAAGGTGTAAATAAGTTCTTAAGGAGTGTGGGATGCGATCGAGAACAACAACATCAATGAGTGTAAGGACCAGATAGCATTGGCGGCTATCTATCAGGGTATCTCAGAGGAGACACACTTCCTACTAGTCAAAAAAGAGAAAGCCAAATATGTGTGGGAGGTGTTGAAGATGCTATCTAGCGCTACATTGCGGGAATGTGCACAAAGCCGATGGTGATGCTGAGTTGAGTCCGCCATCCTAACTCGAGTATGTGGAGTGGAGTCCGGGACGTTGAGAATATGTGTTCGCCGTCCTAACTCAAGTACGTGGAGTTGAGTCTGGGACGTTGAGAAGATGTGTTCGCCATCCTAACTTGAGTCGTAGAGTTGGGTCCGAAATGTTAAGAAGATATGTTGTCGTTCTGTGTCAAGTATGAGTTTGGTAAGTCATAGTTGAGATCGACTGCCTCAACGAATTAGAGTCTTTGTATCTAGATGGACCACTACCAGTTGGATTGAATTCCTACATGCAACTATATGTTTAGCTTATATGTAGAACATTTCATGTGAAAGCGTAGCTAGTAGTTTATAATGCATTGAGACTAAATTAGGAGTATGTCAAGTCAAGATTAGGAGGGAGAATGTTGGAAATAATCTTACCTTAGAGTTTAAATTGAGTCCGTTGCTCAAGTTCAAGTTGTGTTCAACTTGAAGATAGAGCCCAGTACATGTTCGAGTTAGAGATGGACTCTAGTATTTGTGGAAGCCCTGCACTACATAAATAGGGGGCAAGCAATCTATTTTGAAAATAAGAAGAGAAGAAAGCAAGAAAATAGAGAAATTCGTAAAACTCAACTATCTGATTCTGGTAGGGCCAATTCTCCTATGTTTCCCAATATTCTCCTCATGACACATCGGTTGTGCATTTCCGCAATCATGAAGTTCAAGAAGATGTTAGGTGTCTAGGCTCTAATATCAATTGTTAGATGGAGCCTGGTCGTATATCTAGGTCCAACCGAGTTTACTTTCTGGGCTCTAGGTCTAAACGGACAGAATACAATTAAGTCCATGGATTGCCGCATACAAGCCATATAGTAACAATATTATAAATGATATTGGATCTTCTCCCTTTAAATAACTAGTTCAATGAGTAAAGTCCCATTCATATAGGGGCTGTTTGGTTGCCTGCATCGGGGTGGCTCGCACCAGTGCATGCAGGGAGATGGTGTTTGGTTGTCTGCATCGGGGTGAGAGCCTGCATGAGCGGATGTAAAAATCAACCTGGGCAGTGAGGAGAAACGCGTGGTGAGGACCTCTCTCTCATGCCGCCACGCTCATATAGCTGCATCAGCTCATACAGCCAACCAAACAGGTCCATATATAAGTTATATCGATATGGGACTATTAATAATAAAGGTTGATAGCAAGCTCCCGACGGCGGCTAGGTTAAGAGACTGAGACGTGTCTGGGGCGACTAGACGCTAGCTAGCTAGCTAGGAGGTAGGAGCCATCAATCGCACGATGGGCCACGCATGGGCGGCCAGCGGCCACCCACTTCCGCATGATGGGGGCCAATCGCACACGTCTGGGCCAACTGACGAGCGATGGCTGCAGACCGGACGCCCGTCGGGTAGGGTCCCCCACCGTGCAGTGCCTCCTGCCATCCCATCTATAAGGTTGAAATTTCATCTTGTGCTCAGCCACTACCTCCGATGGCGAGGTGGCTGGTGCCCGTAAGCAAACTTATGCTGTTTTTGACGTGTTTGTGCGGAACACTCAACTGAAATTCCGGTGTTGTTTGGTTGGTGTTCTGTCTAAGCACATATGTCAAATTTTAGTCCTAAATGCATGAATGTACGTCAGCAAAAAGGAATGGCCAACGATCAAACGGTTATCAACTATAGCTAACCCAGTGCGTGCTTCTTAGAGTGTGACTGTAAGAGATGGTGCGTTCGGCTAGCGGCAACTTTTGCTAATTTTGCTAATAAAAGCTAGTATATGTTGGAATAAACCACGTCGTGTTTATTGCGCGTACGCGTTGAGAGCGTGTGGCGTGCGTTAATTGCGCGATCGTTGCGTGTGCGTGTGTGTTGCGCAGTGTGTGGCGTGCGTTGCGTGTGGCATCTGCGCGTGTGTTGAAGAAGGCGTTAGTTGCGCCGGATCACACGCGATTAGTTGCTCCTGATTGCAGTACGCGTGTGTGCGTGTGTTGGCTATAAAAGGTCTGTAAGCGCTGTGCTTTGGTTAAAATAGAAAAAAAAGGGAAAAAAAGATTGGCGTTGCGTCGCCCGGGCGTTTCGTCGCCTGTTAAAAATCCTCGTGTTCTAGTATTTGATCTTGGGCTAATTTTATCATTTGGTATCAGAGCCGGTGAAATTCGACAGCAAGCTGATGGCCGGTGACGAGCGTACGCCGCCATCATCTCCGAAAGGCGTCGGCGACCCGAAGTCCGGCGGTAGCAGCACACGACGTGAGGTCATGGTGGAACGCGTCATCAAGGAGTCCAGTGGATCGGTGGAGTTCCCGGTGTTGACACGGGCTAATTACCACGAGTGGGCGTTGGTGATGCAGGTGAATTTGGAGGCGCTCGGGCTTTGGCGTGCCGTGGAGACGAGCGACGTCGAGCGTCGCGAGGATCGGTGGCGTTGGCCGCCATCTGCGCGGTGCCGGCGGAGATGCGCTCGGGTCTCGCCGTGAAGAAAAGTGCCAAGGAGGCATGGGCGGTGTGAAGACGATGCGGATGGGCGACAAGCGCGTGCGGAGGCGAACGCGCGAAGCTCCTCAAGCAATTCGAGAATGTGGCATTCAACGTTGGTGAGTCCATCGACGATTCGCCATGCGTCTCGGCTCCTCTTTGCGGAATTGCGCGAGTTGGGGAGAACATCGAGGAGGTGCGCGTCGTCAAGAAGCTGCTTCGCGTGGTGCCGACGAAGTACAATCAAGTCGCCGTGTCCATCGAGATGCTCATGGACTTGAATACGATGTCGCTCGAAGAGCTGGTTGGACGACTCCGAGTTGCTGAAGATCGGTGCGCGCCGAGGCGATGCGGACGGCGTCGGGCAATTGCTGCTCACCGAGGAAGCAGATGGGAGGCGCGCGGCGTCGAGGCAACGGGAGGCAGCGAGCACGCATGGACCGTCAAGAATAGCGGTCGTGCAAAGGGCGGCGGCGGAGCGGCGACGACGACGACGCGGCGGCATGAGCTCGGGGACAAGTAGGCGTTCGCGCCACGCCGAGCGAGGAAGGTGCTACAAGCGTGGCGCACGTGGTCACCTCTCGTGGATTGCCGTGAGCCAAGGAAGGAGCCGCGCTCGCCAAGGCGGCGACGAGCCGCACTCATGTAGGTCGGGCGCATGGGGTGTCGTGGTTTAGGGGTGATTGTTGGAATAAACCACCTCCGTTTATTGCGCGCACGCGTTGAGCGTGTGGCGTGCGTTAATTGCGCGATGCGTTGCGTGTGCGCGTGTGTTGCGCGTGATGTGTGGCGTGCGTTGCGTGTGGCATCTGCGCGTGTGTTGAGGAAGGCGTTAGTTGCGCCGGATCACACGCGATTAGTTGCTCCTGATTGCAGTGCGCGTGTGTGCGTGTGTTGGCTATAAAAGGTCTGTAAGCACTGTGCTTTGGTTAAAATAGAAAAAAAGGGAAAAAAAAGATTGGCGTTGCGTCGCCCGGGCGTTTCGTCGCCTGTCAAAAATCCTCGTGTTCTAGTATTTGATCTTGGGCTAATTGTATCAGTATATAGGCCTGTTTATATTAGTTTATGCTTCTGATTTCTCATATGAACACTTGGTTTTTCGAATCGGTTTCTCTACTGTTAGAAATAATCTTGACTTCCAGTTCAAGATGTAGTAGAGTGCGTCTCGTTTGTAACTCAAGTTGAAGTTGTACCCAACTTGAAGTCCAAATACATATACTAGTAGAAGAGTATTAGCTTATATATTGAGAAGACTTGTAGTGATTAAATTAAGAGGGAGCAAGTAAGAGAACAGAGAAATTCAGAAAATTCTCTTATGTTCTCTCAGTTTATTTGCGATGTGTGTGTTTTCTCCTGAAACAAAGTTAACAAGTGGTATCAGAGCCTAGACGAGAATTGAGTCGCTGAAAAAAATCGTCTCGGCGATTCCGTTTCGTGCTCGCCTCGCGCGGCGCATCTCGCACGGTGCTCCTGAGGCGTATGTCGCTTGGCCCCGGCGCGTCTTCGCGCAACTCTCCGAGGGGAAAGGCTTCTTCAGTTTGGTCAAAAGCAAGTGCAGTGTTGGCATTTCTCAATCTGGGCAGTAGCGTAACGTCTCCATCCGAAGGCAAGCACAACCAAGTTGATCTCGGGGCGCATAGAGGCGAAAAGCATCGACAAGACGCAGGACAACCGCAAGTCAAAAGTTTCACAGCAAGGTCCAAGCGTGGGTCACGTCGCCATAGATAAGTCAAGAAACGAAGCAACGTGGCCAGCAAGGTCCAACAGGGAAGCTAGTCATGTGCCAGGACAGTTCACGCGTGCTTCTTTGTGCAAGACGTCGGGAGGGTCAGGTGACGCACGCAATCATACACGTCGCGCAACACACAGCGGCATCCTATCGAATCTGAAGCCGAGTTCGTAGATGTCATTCCGTCTCTGAGCTGGATGTAGCAAGATGCACAATAAAAGCCGTGCCGAGGCCAAAGCTAACAACATCAATTTTTGGTTCTCGTTCCACGCAAGGTGAAGCAAAGCAAGTCCAAGAGCCACTTCAAAGTAGCCCAAGTTCTTGATCCGTGCTCAAGATCATGTCACGTTCTCCGGAAAGTGGTATCACCGGTGATGAAGCATCATCCAGTATAATGGCGAAGGAGAGTTCTGCTGTCTCAATGCATTATCCGATGCTCACGACGAGTAATTATGCAGCCTGGGCAATCAAGATGAAAGTGTACATGAAGGCTCAAGGAGTGTGGGACACGATCGAGAGTGGCAATGTCGATGTACGCAAGGATCAGATGGCATTGATGGCCATCTATCAAGGCATTTCAGAGGAGACGCTCTTACTACTGGCCAAAAAGGAGATGACCAAAGTCGTATGGGAGGCGTTGAGGACGATGCATCTTGGCACTGATCGTGTGAAGGAAGCAAAGGTACAAACTCTCAAGACCGAGTTTGAGATGCTGCGTATGAAGGAAATGGAGTCGATAAATGACTTTGCCGTCTGGTTGACGATCATCGTCAACAAGATTTGGGCCCTTGGCGAGAAGGTGGAAGAGTTGTACGTAGTGAAGAAATTAGTTCATACTGTTTCCTCATAGTTTCTCCCAATTGTTTCGATCATAGAGCAATTTGGAGACCTAAAGACAATAACCATGGAGGAGGTCATCGGTCGTCTTAAGGCGTATGAGGAACGCATCCACGACAATAGTAACAACGGTGATGTACAGGTCTTGTTGACCCGTGTTGAGTGGGAGATCCGATTATCAAAGCGTGAAGGCAAGAACACTTCTAGCGGTGGTGGCCAAGGCCGTTAGAATAGAAAGTTTGATAAGGCGAAAGTGAGGTGTTATAATTGTAACAATTATGGACACTTTACTTTAGAATGCCCCAAGCCGAGGATGAAGAAAGCGTTTCTTGTTGAAGCGCTCAGTGATGATGAATCAACAGTGCTTTGATGATGAGTTGAGTCAGGGACTGCTTGCTACATCTTGTTATAGTTATGGTCATAGAAGCACTTTCCTATTGGTCGGCCATACTTTCGAGCTCAGGTGCACGCATACCAATTAGAGGCATGGTTCTACAATCATAGCGATGGCGACGACCCGATAGACGAACCCACCATGGGTACTCGTTGGACTGCTAGCATGCTAGCATGGTTCAGGGAGAGACCATGACGAACGTACATGGAGTTCCACAATGCGTTCAAGACCTTGCATGAGGGTAGCGTCTTATGGAAGGTGTAGACCATAGAGTTCATCTTTGAGACAATGCCTTTTGGCTTATTAGAGCAATGTGAGCAGGATATGAACTACTGGTTATGACCTGCCATCTCGTCTTCTCCTATATGGTGGAGCCCTATGCCCCCCAATGAGTCATGAGACAGTTCATACTTCATCAGTAGGTGCCACCAGCACCAGGCCAACCACTACCAAGCCACATTCACCTATAAGTCAAATTGTTTGTTAGCTCATTTCGTACAGTCCATTGCTTTAACTTCTAAGTCATGTACAATTTGTTTCTTCTTTATTTTCGCATTCAAATACCAATTGCATACTGTGACTTTTTGTTGCAGACAAATGAAGAAGGGACGGAAGAGTGATGACGAGGGCGACATAGATGCCATGGACCACGGCCTAGGAGCAGTCGGCGAGGAAGCAGGTTGGGTAGGGGTGATGGCCGTAGGACCCAGACACGTACCCTGTATACTTGTGGTGGTATGTGCCGCACACCCGTTGCAAACTACACGTCAGCAGGTTGGCACTAGGCACAGACTGACATCGTGTGACACGACATAATGTGATGGTAAAAGATTTCAAGTTCATATTTGTACTATACTATTCATACATACACGACAAACCTATTTTGTCTGTCGTTGCATCCACCTCAGGGGCCCCCACGAGGCGCGACACCACCACCACCACATGAACTAGCTCCTCCAACTGACCAGCCAGGTACCTCGACATGGCAGGCGCCATGCCCACCATCGTTCTCGACACCTCCTACGTACCAGTACCACACAATTGGTAATTCGTTGAATGAAATGTGTATTTACGTCTCTATTATGGCAACTAACCAAACTTGCACAGGTGTACCAATGACTCTGTGGGCACTTCACACAACATTGATGTCCTCATCAAAGCCCTATCACCACATGGTACCCACCCTAGGTATGTGGCACCATCACTTTCAGTTTTGCCATGTTTGGACTTACAAATGCAGTTAGCTAACAACTATCTTGTTTTGGCATGCAGGTAGGCAGATGGCCATGATGTAGGGAGATGTGCATATGGGCACATCCCATGTGGAAGTCACGCGGGATGACTTTGTTGTGGACTTTAGCGTGTATTCCAACATGTTGGAGTCTTGCAGTTGTTTGGCACACCATCCCCATGTAGCCCGTGCACCCCGTGGATCCACCTCTTGCTGCACCAATCAAAGCTAGGACTGTTAGACCGCCCGACCAGCTGACCCTCTCAGGTCCTAGGAAGCAACCACCGGTGACCCATCAACCCAAGAAGGGTCGATGCAGGTGGGCCATAGGGCCATGGCCGTGAGATGGACAAAGAGCTCACTAGTACCATATTTGTAGTTTTTGCACCCATTGTCCATGTAGCCCACGAGTGTCAGTTAGTGCTGCATGATATGATTTTTGTTGTTGTTATGATCTTCTATGTTATTTTTTATGCATTGTTCTTGTATTATATCCTTTGGTCGACGGGGCAACATGAGGGGCATCCTATCACGAGTAACATCCAATGGTGTCTGTAAAGACATAACATCCAATCCTATGGTGAGCTGTTAATTTACATACATGTTATGGCTAGGTAAGATTCAAAGCTTAACATAATATGATAGTAATTATGGGAGTTACATGGCACGCTGGTATGGTTACGTGCATCTATTTGCCTGACTACTACGGTACAAAAGGAAATATGCAAGAACCATCAACCTGAGCTACAGCTAAGGTACATGTACCACCTTCGAATTGAAAATACTTGCAGAATGGAAAGAAAGTTAGCCTTGTGGACATACGCCCTACTCCCTCCTGGGAACGCTCCTTCCACACATCAACCTCATCCCAGTACTTGTTTATAAGGTCCCTTGGTCGCTTGTTAGTCTCCTCGGCCTTACACATCTCCTCTTGAATCTTATGAAGCTTCTCCCTCTCCTTTTTTGTTTCCTCTCGTTGAACTCCTCTAGGTTTTTCTTTAACGCGGCAACATGTTCGGGCCCAAAGAAGATAGAATCATGGTCCTCTTTAACCGGCATTCGGTTCAAGTTGCACCTTTGTTTTCCCTACCATAGAACAACAAGTTAGTAATATTTTGAGGAGGTGGCTCAATATCCAAATGGAAGACTAACCTTAGTGTTCGCGCACTGAAAGGCAAATTGAGCAAAGGCACCGGTGTCATTGGTTGTGGTAGAGATAGCTAGAACATTGAAATAACATTTTGGCCATAGATGGTTTGTCGATTCTTCTGCCTTCCCTTCTCCCTTCTTGCATGAGCATCCAACATCCACCATTGATATGATTTGGGTGTTGGCTCGGGGCAGAAGAGTGTAGTGTTGTCTGTAGAGGTGGAGTGTGCCCTGGTTTTATAGATAGTTGGGGTGTAGGGTTGACGGAGTAAAATTTGGTGAATGCAAGTGCACTCATGTTTGTGATAAGGTATCTTTGGCTACGAGTTGTCAATTTAGTTTGAAAAGGTATTTCAACGAGTTATCAATTCAGTCTAAAAATGTGGAATAGTAGGGTCAATTCGTCTTGACAAGCTAGACCAACAATGTTATCACTAAGAAGGCTGTGGAATTGGCCTAGCTTTTTCAGCTTTTCTATAAAAAAATTATTAGCTTATTTATGTAAATTGAATTAATAATTGGTTTATTAGAACAAAAAATTCCTTTTCTTTCCCATTCTCCCCGGTAGACTCTGTGCTCTCCTCTCTCTCTGCGCCGGGGTGTCCCCCGCCAACCCACGCCTCGCCGCCGCCGGCGATGGGCTAGCACTCCGAGCCTCCAGCGAGATAGACTAGGATGGACTCCTTGGACATCGCCTCTCCCGTCGGTGAGCTCATCCGCCGCGCCGCGCCGCCCGCCGACGACCCCGCCTCGCAGATCTCGCGAGCTGGACCGGAGCTCACCGCCGACGGATGGTGTGCGTGTTGGAGGATGGTGGTGTGCGGCGCCGGCGCTGGATCGGTTGGTGGGGAACGACGGTGAGGAGGACCAGAGGGGAAAGCAGATGGAGGAGAGAGTTGAGAGGCGGCGCTAATGGAGGTGGCGGCGGTGATGCGGTGTGGAGGTGATAGAGTGCGGAGGATGGAGGTGGCGGCCGGAGGTGCAGAAGAATTGGGGAGGAAGCAAAAGGGGCCAGGAAGAATGGAAGGCAGGCTCGGTCTCGTCCCCCGGGTCCACCAAGCAGGAGCCGCCTCCGGCCGATGGCGAGGCCCAGGAGCCACCCCCAGCAGTAGCGGCGTTCGAGGTGGAGGAGCTCGGGTGGGGAGCCAGCTCGCCGTGAAGCTCGGCATGCTCGTGGCGCCGCCAGCTCACTGGAGCCGTCGGTGATCTCGCGGCCGAGGTAGACGGCGCCGTCGACGAGCCAGTCAGGAGCGGCAGGACGCCGACGGGGAACCGCATGCTTGAACCTTGAAGAAAAGAAAGCTAGGGGCAGCAAATGCCTCTATATATAATGCTCCAAAGCAGTGCATGGCATGGGACACGTTACACGGTCGTCTTTTGAACTAATGATCTTATAAACATTTAATTGCCTCTGCAAGCAGTTTGCAATCGGGCCAATTCTATATTCTAGTTTGCAATGAGATCAGCCCCCGGGCGCTGGGGCTTTTACCTTAAAAAAATCTCTACTATATTCTGGCCTTTTGTCTCTTCACCAGATTTTCCTTATCTTTCCTGGTACCTGACCACCTTCCAGATGATTTTTTTTTATTAGGATCAATCTATCTCACGCACCGTCCATCTGTCTCGCAAAATAATTATACCCAAAACAAGATATACATGGTGGTGATCAGTTGGGCTTAAAAGCTCATGACTTATAACTGAAAACACTGTAACTGGCTGAAAAAATACTGTAACTGACAGAGGCTTATTTAGCATAATTAAATTTAAAAATATTTAAAAATATAAAAAATATGTTAGCCCATTACGTATAATACAAACAAATACGGGAAAAAGAACCGGCAAAAAAGATCAACAAAAAACCAAAAGTTCAGAAAAAGACGAAATTTATGAATAGTAAAAAAATAAGCTGGAAGCCAAAAACTTAAACCCAACCGATCACTGCCATAAAATGAAAACATTATAATAGCTACACTTTAATTTCATGAATAGGCTTATATTGTAAGACATCACTTTTCAAAAGAAGGACTTATATCATAGAAGGAAGGCAGTACCTCCAACCACATACAACATATAAAGTCACGTTGATCTAAAAAAATGTAAAGTCATGTTAGTTTGCTACTCCTGTACATCTTGTCTAGCAAAATTAAGAGATTCTGTATGGTTTTATATACCTAAGGAATTTAAGAGATGATACATGATACATAATACTGAATAATGTAATCTATACTATATTGTAGTGAGTTACGTGCGCGTTATACGCGCGTAAAAGCAGGGGTCTACGTATCCAAACCCTAACAATAAACATACACTAAAAAAACTGCTCATATGCATCGTTTATGCCTCTTACTACTATTTCAGTGCATTTCCTATATGCAACGCGCGTATAATATATCCATGGGAGTACATATACACTCTTGCGGAGTACAAATGAGATGTCTAGTTGGGGACTATTTAGGAGGTTATCTCCAGGCAATTACCAGATCCCTGGTGATGGTACGCACATAGGAGAGTGTAGCTTCTGACCCGGTTTTGATCCCCCGTGGGCGGAGGTGAAAAACTCCCCTGCTCAAAAGAGAGGTAATTTTTGAGACGCAACAAAGTAACAAGCAGCACCTTTAGTTGTTTTAAGATTCTAACTGGTAAGCATCAAGTAAACATCAGTAATTTTACTAGCATGATTTGGAGGAATTCCTAGACATATAATTGTATCTATACTATTTTATCGAAGACCAACTTTGAAATTTTGCGGATTCATCCTAGATCCTCTTCTCGTTTCCCACGCAAGCGAGTTCCGTTGACGAAGAACCGTTCCTCCGAAAACGTTAGTAACTATCGATGCACGTACCTATTTCTGGTTCAGCACGCAAAGTCATATACCCTGACAACTGCATGCGCCGCCTAGCAGAAACCTGCAGCGGATTTCCATATCCCTGACCGCGACGGCAACACGCTCGCTCGCACGTACTACAAACGTTATCCTCGCGCGATGACTCCCGCGACAACGATGTGCCGTAGTGGTCCACGGGCGACGTAATGTACGCCTGATCGCTCAGATTGGTTCGCCCCAGCAGCCGGAGCAACCCAGGCTGCCGAGACAACCGGCGACGCGACAGCGGAATCCAAACAAGGGCGGGTGAGCTTCTGCGCCCCAGGTGTTGCTACACCGAGAGGAAGAGGTCTTACGACCTCCGGGAAGACCTTTCGGCGGCGGTGGTGCTTCCCGTCGGCTCGGCGACTAGTTGAGATCCAGTCGTATTTATGGCGGCGGCGAGGGCCCACGACCAGATAAATTGATTCTCCCCTTGATCTGTCTATACTTTATCTTTTAATTACGATCTTACCGGATGCATTCACGGTCAATCGCCGATAGATTCGATCGCCTCAATTCCTTTTAGTCCAGAATCGCTTTCCTTAAACCCATGCCGGCTCGCTTTTCAGCGGATCCGTGGTTGTAAAACTTTATCTTTCACAACGTAGTCAATTTGGCAGCACCACCGCTCCGCGATATCTTAAGTGGTCTATTGATGTCGTCAACCACTTTTAGCGGGTATGAACTTCTTTAGCGATTCACCGCCCGTAGCCTCATAACATGCTACAAACTGCATACATTTCCTTGAGCTTTTCCCGCTCAAGATATCCGTGATCGAATCCAGATACCCCACTATGTGGAGCCTTCTAAGATCACGCAAGACTTTCTTTATCAATTTCAATGTTCTATTGATGCTCGAATCGGCGATCACTATTCACCATGGTCGAACACATTGTGCGACCTACGCATACCAAATTTCACTATGTATCCTTCAGCGTGGTGAATTTCGTCGCTTCACCGACCAAAACGTTAGCTAGTAGGCCTTCCGGTGTAGTCGTGTAAACATTTTCCTCCAAATCCCCATTAAGAAATGCCGTCTTTACATCCATCGATGCTCGTTAGACCCATTTACCTCTCTTTGCTTTGGCTCCTTTAGGAATAATTTCCAAGTCCCGGACTTTATTAGTCTTCATGGACCTCATCTCCTCTTCCGACCACCTGATAATCATCGAAATAGCTGATCTTCTTACTCTTTGAGACCTCCGACTTCTTACGACCACATTTCGGCGTGGTGGTCGTAGCCTTCCTGCGTGGTCGATCCCTACGACCACGTTGTTCGCTCCAGGCGTAGTCGTAAAAATCATTTTCCTTTGTTTCTACAAACGTGGTCGTGGCGCCTTTTGGGATCGTTTCCTAAGGTTTGGGTTAAATACTACGCTGCTGGAAAGTGGTTGCCGTGGTCGTAACTCCTCCGATCACGCTTGCGGTGATCGTGAGTCCTTCTCGACCACGTCTTGCACAATCACATCGACAAAACAATGCTCTGTGTATTTCCTCTTTTGGTATTTTCTCAATGGCTTGGTACATAGAATACATGACTCTAAGCCTCATATTTTTTTATACCGCATTGTTCTTCGAGAATTCAACACGGGTTCTCAAACCTACATAATTTCGACGACTCATCTAGAGTCTGTCGACTTCGACAAATAAAGCTGCAATACCAACACATTCTTTATTAAACATTATTTCGCACTTGCCATTTTTCAACTGAAAGATCGCCAACGGCTTCAACTTCACTTCGACTCCATTTGCGACTTTAACGCATCTTTCTTTTCTTTGCGTAGTCCTCGTCGAACGGAATCCAGTAATGAATTAGCAACATGAACAGTTGCTCGACTTTGAATTGCGGCTGCAATTCGACTTTTCCATGATACACCCAAATTTTGCACATGACTCTAAAACAAGACTATTTACAACACGCTGGTCGAAAATAACAATATCATAAAACTCAGAAATTATCTCTATTTTTCCAAAATTAAATTCTCCCGTTGGTTCGAATTTAATAATGAAAAACATTCAATATTAACTTTTTGCAGCGGAAACTGTAATTATTCTAAAAATAATTCAATATTGAAGCATCATAACTATTCTCTTTTAATCTCTGAAAAATTTCGATCCGGCAAGATTCCAATCTCATTACGTTGCATTTCTCTCCTCTCCTCTCGCCTCACGCCCAAGCGGAATGGCGGCGGCGGCGGCGCCCACGCCGCCGGAGAAGGAGATGACGGCGCCATCCCGCGACGGTGACCCGCGTGGAGCGCCGGCGAGCCCACGGCCGGCCTCCTCCGCGACGCCGATTTACGACGGCGGCGGCACACCGTGTGAGTCAGGGTTGGGCCCTCTCCTTGGGTGGGCTATGGGATCCCGCTCTATGTGTCTGGTTCTTGAGGGCATCGGAGAGGAAGAGGGTACCAACCTTACGGCTGGAGGAGCCGAGGCTTGGGTGCGGTGAAGTGGAGCCGGGGAAGAAGCCATCGGCGGGCCGTGTCCGGCGGCAATAAACCCACTCGGCCGACCAACGCAGCCTCCCATGCCGGATCCCCTCTATGGAATGCTCCCCACCGCTCGCCGATCGTATGCTCGCGATTGCGACCTCCACCCCATCCCGGCGGAGCTTCCTCCCCCTGCCCGTTCGCGACAGCCTCACCGTGCGTCAGTCCCAGATCTACGGCAAGGGAGTCCCACACCGGATCTGCAGTCTCTGCCTCCTCCGATGACAGGAGCTCTGCCGGCTGCAGGGCGCCGTCTCTCCTAGAGCGTATGCGCGTCCGGACATCCTTGCACGTCGAAGGTCAGGCCCAAGCTTCCCGTCGGCTCCACCCAGCAAGCTGCGCCGCCGTGCGCCGGATGATAGCCACGTCCACATCGAGGTACTCCCTTCTCCCGTATGAAGCCTTGCATGTATGTCACACCGCCGATTTCTTTAGCCTTTAGGGTTCGGTTACATCCCTAGCACAACTTTCGGCATGTCACTACCGCACTTGGCCACGATGCCTGCAGATGGCCCCGGCGACCTGGACCGATGAGTGTACCCATGTGTTCCTGCAAGTATGCACTGAGGAGGTGGAGGCAAACAACTGGCCGTATTCAATGTTGAACACGCAGGAAAAAGCAAAATCTTCTCCGAAAATTTGCGGAACGAACCGGCTTAGCATACACAAGCAAGCAGATGAAGAACAAATAGGAACAACCGAGTCGTGATTACAACAAATGGAAGGCACTGAAGCTCCGTGCAACAGGGCTTGGGGTCGATCCTACCACAGGCTGCATCGACGCGAGCGACGACTAATGGGCAGCTGCCGGTGGAGTAAGTTAGGATTTTGAAGTGCGAGACTAATCACATTACTTTCGCTGGGCTCGAACCCGCATTGACGGTCTGATGTCACATCGTGCATTGCAGGGAAAGTCCGAGATGCGGAAGTTTAGGGCCGTAGTTGCTTGAGATGAGGACCTGGTAGAAGTCGTGTTCGGTAACACCACCACCACGAGTGAGTGCGCATTCGTGCCATGTGTGGATGATATCGGCCTGGACACCGAGGACCTCGGCAAAAGCCCATGAGGAGATAGCACCACCGGTTGGTTTACCTAGCTCCATACTACAACACGTGATACCATTCGTCCGCGTTCGACAATGGGAGCATGTCGGAGAGGATGCAGGAGCTATTCAACTACTGTCACTCGCAACTGCGCAACGCCGTCAAGCGCGCGTTTGGCATGTGCAAGGGCAAATGGTGCATTCTCGACAAGATTCCGAAGTACAAGAGTCGCAGACAAAGCGTCATTATTACAGCTTGTATGGCATTGCACAACTTTATCATCGACTATGAGTTGGTCGTGCGGGTAGCTGGCAACATGCCAGCGTAGGCTGCAGGACCTTCCGCACCGCTCGCATACCTCCCGCCCGGGCTGCTGCAGGGCACGAACGTTATGTTGATGGACATGACACGTGACTGGATAGCAGCGTCATTGGTGGCTTAGAGCTATGTGTCCCTCGTATGTTTCGTGCACATGTAAACACCCACGATGCGTTGATGTACAAGACGTTCAGTCGTTTGTCGCGTGTAAGAAAAGTCTTGTGTACTGCGTTTCCAACAAATTAACGTAGTTGCCAACTGATGTCATAGTTTTCGTTTAGAACGTTGTTAGTACTTGCGCAGTTTTGCTCCGGAGGTCTCAGCTTATTCGAACACTCATTATCTCATTTCAGCCGCTACAGTGCTTCTTTCAGCCGTTACAGTATTATTTTCAGCCGCTACAGTAAAAAAAGCCTTAGACAAAAAGCCTAACCGCGCGAGGTCTATATATATCGCCTTGACCAAATCTTAGCAGTAGTATACCTGCAGACCTGCTCGCTTAGCTTTGTGTACTACACCACTCTTAGCGAAGCTCCAAAGTTCTACCGCTACACGAGCTAGCTAGAGCGCAACCACGTACACCGTTAAATCCAAGAGCTAGCTAGCATTCCAGGGCCGAGCTCGATCGCCATGTCTCCCGCTATGGTGTCGTCGCTCTGCACTTTCTCGGCGCTGTCTGGCGCCGCGGGCCGGCCGGCCGGTGTGCCTCCGGGCCGTCTGGTCAGCCAGGGGAGCAAGCGGGCCGTGGCGCAGCCTCTGGCGGCCAGCGCGGTGACGGAGGCGTCGCGGGTCATCGCCCAGCCGGCCTGCCCCGTCGACGCCCCACGCTGCCCTGGGGGATGCGGCGGGGACGGCGGCGCCGGCGAGCTCGTGGCCTGGAAGAGTATCCGGCAGGAGAGGTGGGAGGGGGCGCTGGAGGTGGAGGGAGAGCTGCCTCTCTGGCTGGTGGGTGATGGTAGCTCTAATTACCTGCACAAATCTATCATATCTATGCCTTAATTTGGGCTTTGTGTTATCTCCTCCTAATTAAAGATTCTTGAACTAACCATAACCTCAACGTTCTATAGTAATCTGCCGGTGGCCCAAGCAAAGGTTTGCCGTGCATGTTCCTTCAAGAATGTGAACCTTTTCTGTTACTTTGATTCAAAGGCTGTCCACTAAATATATCTACACAATGTTACTTTTTTGAGATCATCTATATATACTAAGTTGCTAAAAGCATGCACATCTTCCTCAGAGTAAGAGGAAAGGCACAATTAGTGGTACTTTTAGACCAGGTCACACTGTGTAACAATTCTTTTCATTAACCTAACCATTTTCATCGTGTATATATAGCATCTTAATTAGAGTAGGCAACACCAGACATCTACACTCACAGAGGCAAACTAAAGCACACATATGATACTCCAATATATATGTAACCAAAAAGTATGTGCCAGCGTTGGACACGTACATAGCATGAGTAGTATCTAACACGGCCAGGTATATTACATGGCAAGTTGGAAACTGTTGTTTTTCACTGTAACAGCAGTTGGGGAAGCCCTTCACACACATATCTTTAGTCGTGATCGACAAAGAAGGGGGCGATAATGGGTATATTTTTTTTGGCTTATATTTTATAGTTTATGGTTTTTCTCGAACAAATAAATAGTGCGATTTCTTTATCATCTTTACGAAGCGGCTTATTATAATAGACTTTTTAAAATAACTTATCAGTATTCGATTCGTTTATATAGTGCTCGTTATAAAAATAAAAACTATTAGGTACAATCATAAATCATCAGATACAGTAAAAAAACAGGCGGAATAACTTAACCTATGTAAGGCCTAGCGAAAAGGAAATGACATCTCGGCACTCACGATGCTTGCGGGGAACACAACATATACCAAGATTCTCTGCTCACTCCTCTCTAAGGCGACAATGGCGTAGCTGTCTTGTGATTGTAGTTTACTTGCTCCCGGTAGTTTCGAGAAAAAGGCTAAAACCTTGGTCCCAAGCGATGAGATCACTGTTCGTGCCAATTTCTTTTTGAGGAATCCATTTGACTGTGCGTGCCATTTCGACAGTGACTTGGAGGTATTAAAACAGGAGTACGTACGTGAAGTATAAATGTATAATATGGTTATTGCTTTGTCAGTACTACTCACTAAGATATGATTGCAATCGTCCAGCTAATTAACTATGAAATCCTGGACGATAAGCTCATGATTGGATTAATTCGTCCGTAAACTTCGATGGATTTGTTCGTTGCGGCGCAATAATTGATCAAATCTATGCAACTTGTTGCAGGATGGCACGTACCTGAGGAACGGTCCGGGCCTATGGAACCTCGGCGACTACGGCTTCCGGCACCTATTCGACGGTTACGCGACGCTCGTGCGCGTCTCATTCCACGGCGGGTGCGCCGTGGGCGCGCACCGCCAGATCGAGTCGGAGGCGTACAGGGCGGCGCGCGCGCACGGCAAGGTGTGCTACCGCGAGTTCTCGGAAGTGCCCAAGCCGGACAGCTTCATGTCCTTTGTCGGCCAGCTCGCGAGCCTCTTCTCGGGCTCGTCGCTCACCGACAACTCCAACACCGGCGTCGTCATGCTCGGCGACGGCCGCGTGCTCTGCCTGACGGAGACCGTCAAGGGCTCCATCTTGATCGACCCGGACACGCTCGACACGATCGGCAAGTTCCAGTACACGGACAAGCTGGGCAGCCTGATCCACTCGGCGCACCCCATCGTGACCGACACCGAGTTCTGGACGCTGATCCCCGATCTGATCAGGCCCGGCTACGTGGTGGCGAGGATGGACGCCGGGAGCAACGAGAGGCAGCTCGTCGGCAGGGTGGACTGCCGTGGCGGGCCGGCGCCGGGGTGGGTGCACTCGTTCCCCATCACCGAGCACTACGTCGTCGTGCCGGAGATGCCGCTCCGGTACTGCACCAAGAACCTCCTCCGCGCCGATCCCACGCCGCTGTACAAGTTCGAGTGGCACCTCGAGTCCGGGAGCTACATGCACGTCATGTGCAAGGCCAGCGGCAAGATTGTAAGTTCGGAAGTGTTATACCACATAATGTTTTTTTGGGTAAAATCAATCGAATTCTGATCTTTTGGTCTTCGTGGAAATTCGTGCGCCGTTTCCGTCGTCGGCATCTTTCTCCTCTCCGGTGACGCCGTTGTCTTCGCACACTGCTGCCCCATGAGATTAAGGCTTAGGTTCATCGTTAGAATTAGAGTTCACTCGAGCCCCCTAAGCTTAGAGGGAGGTCGAGGCGGCGGCGGACCGGCGGTGGGGCAGCGAAGCGATGGTGGCGCCGCCTCAACCACGGGTGGGAGGAGGGCAGTGGGCGGGGTAAGCAGCGGGGGTGACATGTCATGGAGTCCATTAAATGGCAGAGAGCAACTGGTGGATTATCGGCGTTAACCGCCGAAGACGGAGAAGAAGGGTGGGGTGGAGGCTTCGACGTCGGATCCGACGAGAGATGGAAAAGACGAGTGCGAGGAAGAGGAGATGGGGAGGTAGTGGCGTGAAGGCTTCGTTTGCGCCAGGGCAGCACCGACAAAGAGACGAGGAGGCACAGGGGAGGAGGCCACGAGATCGGGCGAGGAGACAGGGGCTGTTGGTGACGGATGGGGGGTTAGGGTTAGGAGGGGGAGAATATAAAAGAGTCAAAAATAGATCCAAGCCTCTAATTCTTAATCCAATAGTTTAAAATATTTAATTGATTTTAATCCCTAAAAGCAGTCAAATACTCTGCTTTATCGTTGTAGCCCGTCGTACTAGCTAGCAACGCGTGCCGATTCCGTTTCTGGTTGGTGATTTTGAGTAGTTTTTAATCTATTGGGACAACCAAAGGTGGCGAGCGTGGAGGTGCCACCGTTCGTCACGTTCCACTTCATGAACGCGTACGAGGAGACGGACGAGGAGGGGCGGGTGACGGCGATCATCGCCGACTGCTGCGAGCACAACGCCGACACGTCCATCCTCGACAAGCTCCGCCTCCACAACCTCCGGTCCTTCGCCGGCCAGGACGTCCTCCCCGATGCCAGGTACGTACGTACGTACGTAGCGCCCCATATATTTTTTTCTACCACGGCCCGCACGAATCTTGACGCACGATGGATTTAGCTCTCGTCACATGCATGGGCTGATCGAGGATGTCTTTTGGGTCATGGGCCTGCAGGGTGGGCCGGTTCACGATACCTCTGGACGGCAGCCCGTTCGGCGAGCTGGAGCCGGCGCTGGACCCGGACGAGCACGGCCGGGGCGTGGACATGTGCAGCATCAACCCCGCCCGCCTCGGCAAGAAGTATCGGTACGCCTACGCCTGCGGCGCGCGCCGGCCGTGCAACTTCCCCAACACGCTCACCAAGGTCGATCTGGTGGGGAGGACGGCCAAGGACTGGTACGAGGAGGGCGCCGTGCCGTCGGAGCCCTTCTTCGTGCCGCGCCCCGGCGCCGTGGAGGAAGACGACGGTCAGTGACGCTACGCGCGAGCGCACATCGTTCGTCTTGAGGCTGTACTCTGCTTTGGTTTGTAACTGACATGGCGCTGCGAAACTCTTGACAGGCGTGGCGATATCGATGGTGAGCACCAGGGATGGGTCGGGCTACGCGCTGGTGCTGGACGGCTCGACGTTCGAGGAGGTCGCACGGGCCAAGTTCCCGTACGGGCTGCCATACGGTTTGCACTGCTGCTGGGTGCCCAGGAAGTGACGGTCGATCATCGATGCACACTCGTTACATCAGTATCAACGTCATTGATTCGTCTCTGCTGCTTGCACCTTGGGTCGGCATATCGAGTCGCATAAGTGGATGTAGCTACAGACATGGCCATTTTGCTGGTTTTCTGTAAAAAAGAAGAAGAAAAAAGGTATACGCGAAGTGATGTATAGGCAGATGTCATATACGTGGAAGTGAAACTACAGGGGACTAGTGTACGTGGTGTGTTGGAAATTAGCCCATAAGTTGAGGCTACTTTAAAATTTTCAAAGCATATATAATTTAGTGTCATGTTGTTTAACCAAGTGGGGTAAGATAAATTATAAAATGGAGTTATTGTCACTTCTTAAAATATGTGACACATGGCATAAAGATTACATGAGGAGGACTTTGGCTAAATGCGCATGTGCATTCGCGTATTTTCATATAAAAAATGCGTGACTTGTGACTTGTAACGAGCGACCGTACCGTGTCATAACGCATCTCCTGGTACTTTAAATCCACCTTTTATTTTGCTGGATCATGCTATTATCTCTCTCCATTTAACTGGTTATGAGACTGCTTAATTATCATTATTTGGTTTGAATATTAGAAGTTACTAGGAATAATTTAGCAACTACTAGTAGATTATTTCAATTTAATGCTGTCAGTTACTGGAGAGTAATTCATACATCTATAAAAGACCTGGAGACGTCCAGGCATAGAAGACTAATCTTCTTCATTTATTTCTCGGCTTGGAAGACTGATCTTCTTCATTTCTTTCTCACATTATCTTCTTCCTCTTTAATGAATTTGTACTGAGTGTTGAGTGCCCTAATCTCGTTGACCTTTCTTCTCGGTGTGCACCGAAAAGCAGGGAGAGCAGCTATCTCCAAGCCATTGCAGTAGAGGGTACCTGTATTGGGCACTAATAAGGTTCCTGGGTAGCGCACATCGGTGTGCCCGCTCGCTTTGTTACTTCATCTATGTGCTGAAGAAACACACGGGAAGATCCGAGAGGAAGAGGAGATCGGGAAGAGAGGAGGTGATTCGATCTACATGACAGCCAGTGCTAGCTGAAGAAGAGCACGGCGGAGCTGCTGCTCCCAAACTCAAATCGGGACCCCACCAAGAGGAAGAGGAGATCGGGAAAACTGAAAAAGACTCACTGTATTTTTGGTCTGCAAAGGAGGAGAGGGAGAATCCCTCTTATAGAGGAGCGGGAAGGCCAACGGTGGGCTGTTGCCACCGGCCGGTGCCAAGTCGCTCAGGCCGGTGGCGCCTCCAGCGTCGCCGCCAATGCCACACGAACAGGTTGTCAAGAAGCAGTCAAGTCGATCCCCTCCCGCACATAGAAGAAACGGCCGAAAGGCCTTATCTCCTCCCCCTCAGTCCCACTAACAGGTGGGCCCCTCTTCTCTTTTTTTTCTTTCATCAAATTAGAAAATTCCCAAAATGCCCTCAGGAGTCCAACACTACCTAGGTAACTAGGTTGGGAAGAAGGTTATACCCCAAACTTACCTGAGCTTTGCACTGCTAAAAAATCTCACACCCTGAACTAGAGTCTAGGTTATCATAGGTCTAGATCCGCCCCAGACTGTGGTCTTTAGGACAAATGGTTTTGAAGGCAAGGAACCCATTAAGCCCCTATGATTAATTCCACTCATCTTCTCATCCGCTTGCCGCCGGTCCGCTGGATCAGTAATCTTAACCCCAATTGTAACACCACCTATCAGCTGGACTCCATTCTTCTCAAGGGCCCTTCGAGCATCGTAATGGTGCTTCACAAGACCGAGTAAAATAGTCAGGTAACAAGACATTGGCCCGTTCGGTTGGGCTGAAAAATAGTAGCTTATGACTAAAATTGCACTGTAACTGACTGAAATTACACTGTAGCTGAAGGTGGCTTATTTGGCGTAATTAAATTTTAAAAAAATTAAAAATAGAAAAAATGTGTTAGCTCATCACGGACAACGCAAACAAATACGGAAAAAAAGAACCGACAAAAAAGCTAAAAAAAGCTAAAAGTTCAAAAAAGACGAAATTTATGAATAATAAAAAATAAGCTAGAAGCCAGAAGCTCAACAAAATGTATGATAGCATTAAATGTTAACAGTGTAATTGCAACTAATGGAACTCCCCACTCCACGGTAAAAAGGGGACACAGGAGTTTAGAGATTTGTTCCTTTAATTTGCTAAATAATTTGGCATGCCAACGGTACCAGGTGCTTAACGCAGAAGACCTTTTTCAACTGATTAGAGTTATTCGCCGCTATTTTATAACTTCTCCCCACCAAGAAATGGCTCATTGTGTTTCCAAAAAGAAAGAAAAGACCTAAACCTTATGGATCATGACCGTCACTGATGTTTAATGATCCAAGAAAAATAGTTTGACTCCAGGGATGACAAATCATAAGTATATTATATTCATATCTGAACTTGTGACTCGATGGATATTACCTAACAGTTTCAAAACCAGATCTTACTAACTGAAACTGATATAGAAACTCATTCTTACTATTATGCCTAGCGAACATTGTACTGAGACAGTGAAAATTGGAAGACCGGAAAAAAACCATAGCCTTTAAATCAAATCATTTGAACTTATTCTAGTTGATGTTGTGTTTGATATTTATTAGGAATGACAAAAGGTTGACCTACGAGTAAAGTTCATTTTTTCCGAGTAAAGTTGTTTTTTTTTTTACCGAAAACACGCAGGGAACTGCATGTTAAGTTAGAGTTCATACTGACTGGTTGGAACCAACTAACTTGGGACACATTAGCAGAGGACTAGTTAAAAGGTGTTACCTGATACAATATGTGAATCCAGTTTCCATCTCTTGGGCCAGAACAATATCTTAGTATCACTCCGCCCTTCTCAAACTCTCACAGCACAAGGTTGGTCTCCCTCGCGGAGGATCTGTGAACGAAACCAAAGCTATATATTAAACAGGAACATGAAATCGCTAATAGACTACTAATCCAGCACAAAACCAAGCATCACTCCCTCGCCCAATTTTGTGAGGTATAGAACATTTTTTTAAAAAAAATGGTTAATGACAAATTATGCTCGCCAGGCAATTTGGTCATTTTGATTTCTCTGCGGCACATCTCTAGTACTAGCTACAGGGCGGAGCTAGGAATTGGATATGGGGGGCAACATGGACAACAAGTAGAGTAGAACCAATGAATCATGCCGGATTTATTGATCCAATAGTCATATATTAGAGCAATATGTTTTGCAAATTACAATGCACAGAAAATTACATCTCTATTAACTTAAACTTAGCTCTACGACTACCAGCAAGATCCACTCGCAGACCCTCTCTGCAGATGGCGCGCTCCCATCCAAGCACACTGCAAATCACATTCACAGCAGAAACACACTCAAATCTTGAGAATTCCAACTTCGCACGAATTGTACTTCTGTACTAATTGATTCAGATAGTAGTAAGTAGTGACCGAATCCCACAGTATTGGGAACGGAAGGGGATCAAAGTGAGGACTCGCACGCGCCCTTCTGGCCTTCTCGGTGCGCCGGAAGAGGGTCGGCCGACCTTCACGGAGACAAACAGACAGAGCGTGCGACAAGCCGGTAAAGAGCCAAAGGCTCAAATATGAAGCGTCAGTCCTCAACTACTAGGCCTAATTGGGCTGCATATAACTGGGCTTTAAACATACTTGACATTTCGGCTAAATTGGGAGGGGTCAAACCACTAATTAAACATATGTAATTAACTACATAATGGAGGATTAGTAGAAGGTTGGGGGGTGCCAGGCCCCCCTCTCCCCGCCACTGTGCTCGGAATTAATCGAAGCAACACGACTCGCGCACACGTTCTCATCCCCGTTTAGCGCGTGCGCGCAAAAAAAGGAGAGAATCTGGTGTCTACTTCGTCCTCTGCTGCAGCTTCACAATCGATTAGGTAAAATTAACGGGCGCAATGTGGTATTTAATATGCATGTATATATTTGACCTGGTTATAGCATAGAGTGGAATAGCTGGGTTAGTTTTATAGGATCAACTCCACAGTCACTCTGATCATAACACAAGAGTCACACATGTGTGCTAGTGACTAATAAATTTAGACTCATAAAACTAGCCTGTTTCATCGTGGCTGGTGACATAGTTCAGGAGTCTCACGATGTACCGAAAAAATAGGTGGATCGCTTTGTAATAATTGGAAGTGGAGTTTATAAATAGGTCCCTATCCTCTGACCTCATTGTGCAATTGTGAGCAATACCATAAAAAATCAGAGGAATAGAGAGTAAACCGGAAAGCTTCCATAAAATTAATCTAGGGTTTAAAAAACCCAATAGATGGGCCATCGCTTGCCCTTGCCGAGACACCGCCGCTGCCGACAGCGAGCCCCGGTGCCATCCCATCCCCCTCGTGTTCGTCATCGTCGATAATGGCGTGGAGCCATCGTCCTGGCGTCCTGTGTGGGAATGGCAACCAGAATTTCAATGCTAGATGATTTAAGCATGTTTATTCACTGATTTCACGGTTTCACGGTCCAATCTATGCATTTTAAGCAGCATTGAGACGAGGACGATAAACAACACCGTCTTCCCGAAGTAGCTTGCCGGATGCGGTAGTGGATGTATGCTTTCTAGAGAGTGGAGTGGAGTAGTGTAGTATTTGGCTTTGCTCTATTTTTTTGTTTTTTGGTTTTGTCTTCTTCAAAAATCAAAAAGTGGAACATCAAAACAAGATGACTTTTCAAGTGAATTCTCCAACGGTTTTTTTATCCCAAAACCATATATGCTATCCGTCTCCCCTGTCCGCTGAATAGAACTGTACAAAGTACTGTACGGCGTCCGTACCATCTATCAAGGGCGGCAAAACAAAAGAACGGGAACAGTTGATTCAATCCCCAAGGTGTGTTAAGCGCTATCCTCTCTGAACACAGGTTTCGGTAGTGACAGGGCTTGAGCGGAAAGACCAAAATGGATGAACAGGGAATGCAGACTACAGACTGATCGCGCGCAAGAGTAATATTGCAGTTTGCACGGTACAGGAGCAGCAAGGATAGACCAGCGCTGATTCGTAGTAATAGACCGGTAGCACTACAACAAGACTAGAGAAACGTAATCTTTCTCGACGGATCAACTCTATAATGTCGAAATAGTTTTCTTTTTTGGTATTTGCCATCAAAGAAGAAGTGGCCCACAAATCGGCAAAGCAATCTCTATCCGCCACATCTGTTGTACTTTCAGGTGTCCTTTATGTCTTGCCGCTACTATTTTCTTTTTTTAAAAAAAGATTTGCTGCACTCTGATCTCCGAGTCTCTCTTTACGTGTGCTACTGGAGCCAGTAGAGAAGAGAAGAGAATCAGACAGATGGATTTAACGCTGCGGTTTTAACGGCTGCGCCGATGCTAGTAGACACGTACGCCCAAGAAGGGATCTAACACATGGAAGTGAACTCTGGGCACCGGTTTTTTTTTTTTTGTGTGTTTTTGTTTATTGGTTTCTTCAAAAAATCGAACTAAACGGGAGGTTTCTTTAGCAGAATTTTCCAACGGTTTACTAAGTTTAAAACTGTGTAACTGTTTATATAGATATTTTTACTGTTTATCACCATCTAAAAAACAAACAAAAATCATGACTGAAGAAAAAAAAAGGAGACTTACCCTCGTTTCACATGACCAGAAGAGCCCAACTATGGCAGATTGGCACGTGCGGGTGAAGCAAAACGGAAGGCGAGGCTATGGGTATGTTCTTTTTAGCTTCTAAAAGTTGTTTTTTGGCTTTTCTACAATAGTTAACTTTTAAACGGAATATTTTTTTAAGATAGAGTCTACTAATTAATTGTAGTACATACTGTACCAATTTCATTTATATCGGCAAAAACCGCACGTGAGTTTTTGTTACTATGTAATCTCTCACACAAACAACTCAAAAATCACAAACCGCAGTCAAAAGTCATAAACTTCACCTAAAAAGAACAGACCCTCCGCTCGGTTCGGCTAGCTGCGGGATCAAAAGACGAAGAGCTCAATGCTTATTTGGCCCCATGTTATCACGAAATTGGAAATTTGGTCTTTTGATATTCAAAATTGCAGATCTAGACTCTTCTCGTGGAAGCACGAGAGAACAACATGTCACCCACCGCGGTAGGAGAGCATGACGCCGCTTCTGTAGTACTAGAGTATAGCAAGTCTCCAACTGTTCAGTCCAACCAATCAAAATAATACTAGCTAATAAATATCAGATTAGCTAATGAGCAATATCACCCAGCATACATGTATTTGGTGCTGCCGCACATCATGCGCTGGGGGTGTGGCAGCCTCTTCCTGTGCTCCGGTGGCGCGAAAGGATGCTGGCGTGCTCGATCCTGCCCTTTCGGGCTCCGCAGAATGCATTAGGTGTCGAGCGTCACTTCATCCACATTTAGAAGAGGAATCAAATCCACAAAAACTTACTAAAGAAGCTGTATTTGCAAAAAAAAAACACACAAAACGGCAATAAAAGGAAAAAAAATTCAAAGACGAAGCCCAATCTCCCCATGTGGCCATGTTTGCAAAAAAAAAAGAGCCACAAGACGGCAACAAAAGAAAAAAAATTCAAAGACAAAACCCTATCTCCCCACGTGGCATTGACCATCGCTTCCTACGTAGGCCCCACTTGTGCGGTACGGCCCCACCTCACATGACATTCTGACACCGTCCCACTGTCACGTGCCAAGTGGACCAACTCATAAGGCCAGTCTCAATGGAGTTTCATAGAGGGTTTCATGCACATTAAATACGGTGCCACATCAGGCCAAAAGAAGCTTTTTGCATGAAACTAGGAGGAGAGAGAAGGAAAACGTTTCATCCCCATGAAACCTTTGAGCGTTGTTTCCAAAACGTTGGTAATCGTGTGAAATCCCCACTGAGAGTCTTGTTGGGTTTCATCCGATGCGGCGTGCTTCGATTGGAGAAGAGAAGGAAGAGGGGACCACAGAAAGGCTAAAATAACCTATGAAACCGCGCAATGAAATATACACTGAGAGAAAAGACTTGTTTCATATTTTGTTTTATATCTTGGAAATTGGGAGGTGAAATCTTGCATTGAGACTGGCCTAACTGGGCTGAGGGGCCGGAGCGTGGATCACACATAAAATATTTTGGTCCATTCTGGTATCCACCCTGTACAGAATAACTGCAAAAAAAAAAAGGAAAGTAAAAGAGAGAAAAAAATATTGCAGTAAAAAAGGAAACAAAAGAGAGAGAAAGGGATGTAATATCACAAGCCTCGAATGCAAGCGACTAGCAATGGCTTCCTGTTCCCCCACATCGCACACTTTTCCCTTGCAGACGGGCTTCTTTGCTTTTAATCCAAGCAAAATTTTAACAAAAGTCGCAAAGCTGAGCTACTACGATTTTTTTTTCTGGAAGGCAAATCTGGTGACTTGATCTTTGTGCACAGATAATCACGGCTGTTCCTTTTTTATTCCGGAGGAGTAACTACCTAAAATTGCAGAATTCCGAGTTACATATAGTGACTGTAGCTAATCTATTGCCATACACTCTGCACAATCTCTATGTTTGTAAATTCCGCACCATTAGTCTCGCAAATACACTGCTGTAGTCGGAGTGCTCACTCTATGTTCTTTTGCGAGAGCAATTAACCCAGAAAATTTAATTTGGTTCAATTAAATCCGGGATAAAAAAGAAAGCTGCAATAGAAGTATCCCGTTCTCCGAGGCCAATCCACATCGGGATCGTAGAGCTCGCAGCGACCGATCTCTGGCGCATCGCACCATAAAACACAAACCACCCGGCTGCTTTCATGGCTCGATGTTACTAGTCCGAACGATTTAGATCCAACGGTGGTGGAGATCAATGGCGGACCCAGAATTTTACCAAAGGGTATATCGCACCACTATTTAAATCACTACGATAATTGCAAGTGGTCAAGCATACATGCTATGATTCTAGGTCGTGGAAACGCTGCAATACAACAATCAATGACATGCTCGATATGCAAAGCGAACACCATGGCATGTTCACGGTTCACACATACTTGTTGGCCCACCGAAAGACTCGAGGCAGCCTTGGTGGCATCAACAAACCGTCCGTCATCAACTAGCTTCGACCACGGCAAGGGCAGCAGTGCTTTGGTGCATGTAATTTCCGGCACGCCGGTCCACAAGGTATCATCTGCAAGAACATTTGGAGGCAGCACATTATGGCTACTATCTTCACTTGTCTTGTGCCAACATAATGAAAACGCAGTACATATGCATGGGTTGGTTGGGGCATTTTGTCGAACGTCTTGAGCGCCATTCTTGGACTTGGAGCAAACTCACTACCCTACATCGGTGATCCCTATGATAGGGAAGCATCAAAAGAACCAATAAACGAATTCAACCCGAGACCGGGGAGGTGTAAGCGAGGAAGCCGGTTACTTACGGTTGAGCGGAGCTTCGGTGGCGACGCCGCCCACACCATGGCGCCGCCATCATTGCCGAGTACCGAACTCGTACCCTCCGCTCACCCCACCTCGCGATGGGCTCCTTCGTAGCTCTGGGCAAGCATCGCACGCGGCGAATCGCTCTTGCCCGAAGCCATCCCGCCTCCAATGGAGCGAAGCGCCACCGAGTGCCCAACGTTGATTGAGCTCTGCGCGCGTTCGGCGCCGTGTTGCCGATGAACTCGCCATCGCTGCGGCCCTGCTCGCCCCGCCGACACCGCGCCGCCGCAGCGGCTGAATCAAGAAACGGGACGCCCGGAAGAACGTAAAAAGCACGTGCGTGTATATATGCTATTGTCCGAGTGATGATAAAGAAGGGTGTGATCTCACCGATACTTGGAGAGCTCGTACTTGCCGCGGCGAGTCTGCTGGAGCTGGCGGAGGTTGCGCTGGAGGATGGAAATGACGGCGACGCAGCCGTAGACGGGGTCGCGGAGGCGCATGTCGGCCTCGTAGGCGAGAGAGTTCACGGCGTGTGGAGTGGCTGGGCCCAGGGTATGCCGTGGCCCACCTGGCATACCCTGTGGGTCCACCCCTGGTGGAGACCCGTGCGGCCGTGTCCCCCACGTGGTGCGTACGTGGAAGCATGTGATGGGCCCGCGACATGGGTGCTACTCTCCGAGGCTATTCGTTGCACGAGCGGGCCACGTGTCGAGATCAAGGATGGCAATAAGTCTCCGTCGAGCTGTAATGGCCGTAGCGCAATATGTCGCTAAAACCTTCCAAAAAAGCGAGTAGTTGATTGATGATTGCATTGAATTGGTTGCATCAACCAAACCTGTATCTTGTAAACATACTACTCATCGATTTGCTGAATATCAAATTGTCGGTCAGCAGTAGCCTATCGTACTATTGGTGGAAGATAAAAAAAACACTATTACAACTATAGCAGGCTGTGGTGGTAGATGGCGGCGGAAGGAGAGCAGAGAAGGGAAGCGATGGGCTGTGGAGGGAGGTGGGCGACGAGAGATGGGAGGCGCGGTGGAGGTGGCAGATTTGGTGACCATCGACGAGGTATGGCCCGACCTCACGCGACGCCATCATTGGAGATGAGGGGAGGGGAGAGGAGAAAGGGTGAGAAGCAAAGGGGCTAAGGAAAGAAGAAAATCGGGCTCAAGCGACAACGTGGAGGTAGTGGCTAAATGCGGTCACGGTGGAGGGAGCGGTGGTGCGGTGGAGCTGTTGTGATGGCATGATTTTGTGGATGGCGCGTCGTGTGAGGTGGTTCAGTGGGAGAGGGAGAAGAGGTGATGGCATCTGATGGTGCTACTGTGGTGGCACGCTGGCGGCCTGAGGTGGAGGAGATGGGAGAGGAGAGGTAGTGGCGGCTGGCGGAGGGTGTAGAACAGCGGTGTTGTGGACAGAGTAGGGAAATGAAAGAGGCTAGCGAGGAGAGGTTGTGACAACCGCTGGTGAGCTGGCCCAGCCTTGCCGACGCCGGAGTTGAAGAAATGGGTGGAGAGCAAAAGTATCGACCGGTGGGTCTGTCCTTGTGATCAGGCAAACCACCCCGAAGCTAGATGTGTCTGCCTAGTTAGCTAAGCGCGAAAGTCGGTATTTGACTTTGCAAAGTACGACACGAGCTGTCACACATACAAACTATTGAGAAATAATGAACGCTAATGCAATCCACGCAACCAATCAATAGAAAATCACCAGAAAACAATTGGGAAGAACACCAAGGAAACGTAGTCTTTATATTTCAAATCTATTCTCCTTATACACAAGCTTCTCTATTTATAGTCAAATCCTCTCAGGGCTAGTTTCGGTATTTACCCACAACATAACCTTGTAGGTTTCGTAACACTCCCCTTGGGCGAATACTACAACATGTATATACCTCATTAAAAACTCCTCCCAGAAAACCCAATGGGAAAAAGGGATGAAAAAGAGAGTACATCGCATCTGTTTCTTGTGTCGCACTTGTTGCCTCATTGAAAAACTTCACGTGAGAAAACTTCAGAAAAACTCACAAAGGAAAAAAGAGTACAACATTAGATGTTCAGAATCATGTAAGTCTTCTGGTCTTACATAAGGGCTATGGTTTAGAGAATTAATCTCCTAAACCTTGTAACTCTCTAAGTCGCCTCATCCCTATGCCTCAAATGTACTTCTAGAAGCTAGAGGCTAGGAGAGATTTTATAAATAAATCTGCCAGATTATCACAAGATCTAGCTTTCAATACCTTTATCTCTTCATTCTTCTTGAGTTCGTGAGGATAGAAGAATTTAGGAGTAATATGCTTCGTGATATTACTTTTAATTTGACTCATTTGCATCTGTGCCATATAAACTGCATTATCTTCATAGATAATAGTGGGGTCAACGACGGTGTTTATGCCACATGACTTCTTGATATGACTAATCATTCACCTGAGCTAAACACATCCAGCGGGGTTTGCCATTTCCCTTTTGCACATTTAAATTTTTCCACTTTTCTCCTTTTTGCTTGGGTCCCTTTCCATTGCCCTTGCCACCACTGGTCTTTTGAAAAATTAGCATGAGCTTGTAACTGTGACTGTGACTTAGTGGGATGAGTCTGATAGTTCTTCATCAGTAACTTATCTTTCTTCTCTGCCTCAAGAAGAACGGTAATCAGTTTTGAATACATTTTGTAGTTGGCCTAACAGTACTATTGCTGGAGTGTCCTGTGCGTGGGGTGGAAAGTGCTCGAAGTCTTGTCCATCATCTCAGCATCTGTAACATTCTGGTTACAGAACCTGAGCTTAGCAACAAGTTTATGAATGGTAGAATTATATGCTGACAGCTTCTTGAAGTCCTAGAACCTTATGTTGGTCCATTCAAGCTGTGCTTCAGGTAGCATGATGGACCTTTGTTGGTCATACCATTTCTTCAGGGAATTCCACAATGCCAACGGGTCTTCTTCTAGTATGTATTCAGCCTTCAGGTCTGGATGGATGTGGTGCCTCAAGAAGTGCAGTGCTGCACATTTGGTGGCCTTAGGAATGGCGGGAGCCTCAGCTACTGGTTGGGTTATGGCAACGCCTAGCGATCGAGCTGTCAAGTTGATCTTACATCCATTGCCCATGTGAGGTAGTTGCTACTATCCAGGGTGAGCTCAGCAAACTCCTTTTTAGTGATGTCATATATTTCGTACATTATTCATGCAAACTTCTAAATTTATGATAGGTAAAAATGCATGAATATTGCTAAATCAATAAGGTATGAATTTTGTCTTTTCACTAGAAATTATTCAGGATTTTTTTAGAATTTTCTAGTAATTTTTAATGAATTTTTGCTAGTTAATAAGCAATTTTTGAAATTACTAATAAGCAGAAACAAAAATACTAAAAGAAATAAATCCAAAAGACATGATGATATTAAAGAGCTAACAAGCTTATAATAAAACTCATATAATATAAGAATTAATTTCTTCAGAAAGAAATCAAGTTCGTTGGGCTTATCCGCTATTTCGACAAAATTTAGGGTCAAAATTTAATAGTATTATCACATTATCAGCAAATATTTATAATTTACCAAAACTTCAGGAGCTAATTTGCAAAATTGCCGATCAGACTTCTTTCCTTTTCCCCTTTTTTCTTTTGCTATTGGGCCGAATTCGGCCCGTGTGCCCTGTTTGCCTTGTGGCCCGCTCGACCGATGGCTAAGGTTAAAACCCTAGCCACCCGGCTTCCCCTTATGTGGCGGCGACGGTCACTATGAGTGCAGGCATGAGTGCTGCGGGTGACGATGGGCGACACGGTCGGGTGCAGGGCAGCCGAGCGCTAGGCGGCCGGGCGCGGCAGTTGCTGGATTCAACTTCAGGCGCTGTGGTGGGCACGTCGACTACCTCGAGGGCATCGGTGGTCTCGGGTGTGTCAGTTTCGAGCCGGGTGTCAGCGGTGCGCGACTTCAGGCGGCCGAGATTGAGCGGCGGAGGTGCGATTCTGAGTGGCGTTGACGCACATCTGGCAGGCAGCAGCTCAACAGTGAGAAGGCTGAGTGGTGGCCTCGGCGCAGAGGTGGCAGCTGGTGACCAACTAGTGGTGACTTTGTGTCGGACCCAGATTTTACAATCCGGAATCTTCTGTGATTCCACCGCACTATTCCCTAGATCAGTAGATAGTGCTCACAGATTACAGTTCTGAATATCAAAGTTCATATCATGCGGAAACGTAAATATAATAGTAGACTTACTCATGGGCCGATTAGGCCGAAATCAATAAATTGCAACAGCGGAAGAACGAAGCACACAGGTGAGACCTTCAGGACATGCCCACGGGCAGCCAACTGGAGGTTCGCGACCTAGCCCTTGACATCTTCATCTTCTCGGCCAGCTTGTCCAATCTTGTTGCTGAGGCGAGGTGATTTGATTCTGATTCTGAATTTTGTCGCAAAGCGAGTGAGCACTCCGACCCGTGCTCAGCAAGCCAACACACAGAATGCAAATATATAACATGCATGGCTTGACAATGGAAAGGCATAGGGCTATTTTGTTTGCTAAAGAGTGCTTTTGAATACAATTACTAAAATTTCCTATGACCTAGCAGGTTTGAATTCACATTTTAAAACCATTAGTTGTAATAATCCATGAAATCATGTTGGCATCACACCAACTAACCTTATGCCATCGCACCATAAGTTACCACTTGGCATCGCACCAAGGGCGGCGTATGACATCGCACCATACGCGTTGGCATCACACCAACTTACCTTATGGCATCGCACCATAAGTTGCCTCTTGGCATCGCACCAAGGGCGGCATATGACATCGCACCATATGCTCATGGTTGGCATCGCACCAACCATCCTTATGGCATCGCACCATAAGTTAACCCTCGGCATCGCACCAAGGGTTGCGTATGACATCGCACCATGCGCTAAGTGTCGGCATCGCACCAACACTACATATGGCATCGCACCATATGATTCAAAATAGTTTGAGAAGTTTTCCTTGGGGCATTAGTGTCACCCCAAGTAACTAGCATTCCTAAGCATTGCCATTTAAATAGGGACTTAATTTGTGAAATCTTAAGTTAATTAATACTATGGCGACAAGGTTCACATGTCCATGTTTGGCAAGGAGATTATTATGAACAATAGCAATAACAGGGCATAATTAGCTTGCTGAAACTGAACATATCATATCTCGTGAAATAATAGCATGCACTTTGCTAATTTAAAAGGAAATAACTTTAAAATGTTGGGTTCAATATGTTCAAAGTGTTGACTCGCCTGGCGCGGTTTACCGCGGTCTTGAGTTCACACAATGCTTCCTCTTGGGCTTCTGGTCTTTATCTCCGATTCACTCTTGATCACGCCTGATTCTTTGATTCTTCAAGATTCCCATATCTAATTACGTGCTAAATGACTGAATACAAATAAAGGCAAATAACTCAAAAGATCCAAATAAATCCAAGTAAACTCAATTTAGATTTATTATGAGTGATTAGGATGATTTGTTGCGAGGTCGGTGGTAGAATACGACAACTTGATCTTTTATTAATAATCTATTTTATTATTTTTGTATTTATCAAGGAAGTTCCATGAGTTAGGTTATACCTACGATTCGGTGCAGGAGTTTAGTGTACAAACTTTATCTTTAGGGTATGCATTCCTTGCAACTTAGGTTATGATAAAGACAAACTGGACTGATGGATGAGATCTGTACTTATTCTATAAATCTTTTAGTCAAAGGTATTATAACACCTGGATATCTTTATTACGTTTTAGAATAATCCCCGATATAGGCCTTTACTTACTAATTAGATTAAGATAATTAGCAAAAGGCTCGATTTTATTCATATATGGTAATTAATTAAAATTTAAATCTCTAATAATCCCATTATCATATTTTATGTATCTTCATTCATAGCTAGGCTAAACTTAAGTTGAATTAGGATCCACTCATATGGGTCCTAACTTGCTATATTCGGTTATGTCCATCATTGTTACTAAATCTACATTAAAATTTAATTAATTGTACCATTGATATTTTGTCTATGCTTTGGTGTTTATAAGGCTTAGCTCTATTTAATTTAGGTTTGTTTATCTAGGCCGAGATTATTGTACAAGGTAAGGTTTCATTTTTGCTACCTAATAAAATATATCATTGAGGTTTGTTTAATGGCGGTATGCTAAATGTTAAAGCATATACTTTAATTTCATGCAAGTGTAGTCTTTATTTTAAGGCCTTGTTGTGATAGTTTTAGTATGACATCCGATTTGTTTCTCTTAACTTATGTATTTTCAGTGGAAATCCTTATTAACCTTGGACATTAAACATAACCATCTTTTACTAATGTCCTATTTAATAATTAGTCTTTTAATTCATTTATGCAATCCACATTAACTATTCATATTAATCCAAGTTTAAATCTTAAACATTCTCATCTATATTCTATAAATTTTTAGCATTTGTTACTAATTATTTTCGGATTCCCCCCCTTTTCTTTATTACTGGAATCACTGGCAAAAATTTAATTAAAAAGAAAAACGTAAACCTCTAACTGCTATCGCGGCCGAGCGGATCGAACCTGGGTCACTGGGGTGAGCACGCACTGGGCTAGCCACTTAGTCTCGGGATGTTACCTGACAGTGTGAAGCGAAGAAATGCAATTGAGCTGAGAGTGCAGGGCTGAAGCAGGGAAAACTCGGGGGCGCGCTCGGCCGACGGTGGCGCCGGCGAGGGGTGGTCGGAGAGTAGGGGGTGATGGCGAAAACGGGTTGTCCGCAGTGGGAAATCGGTGGAAGCGCGGCGAGGCCGAGGCTTTGAGCGAGCCGGCGGCGAGCGGCGGCGGTGAGCTCGGGGAGGCGCGCGGTGGTGGCGGAGCTGGCGTGGGAGAGGGTGAGAACCAGGGAGCGCGTAAGCATGAGGAAGACCCGTGAAGCTTACCCAGGTAGTCGGCTTGGCCGGAGGGAGGCCGAGGTGGGCCGGCGACATGCGGCGGTGGCGGGCTGAGGAGGAGTTCAGCGCTGGTGAGCTGGGGTGGAGGAGAGGAGGAATTAGAGAGCGCATGAGCACTAGAAGGTCCAGTGGAGGCTTACCCAAGAGTTGGCCGAGCGGAATAGGGCCTGAGGTGAGCCGGCGGCGAGCACATGCGGCGCAGGGGGAGTCACCGTGGCTGGAGAGCTCGGGCGGTGGAGGGCGTTGGCCGGCTGTTGGAGGGGGTTCGGGGTGTCGAGAGGTTACTCCCATAGCGAGGAATCGGGGAGAAATCCATCGAGGAGGAGCCGGCGGCATTAATGGTGGCGGCGGCCGGTTTAGGGGAAGAGGCCGTTCCGGCGAGCTCTGAGGCGGGGAACTTCGATTCCGCGAGGGAGGAGGGTGAGAGGGGGAGGATGGTGCGACTAGGGGGTGGAGTCGGGCTTTATAGCGGCGCAGGCTGGGCGGCGACGTGCGGAGCAGTGGCCGCCATGGCGGCGAGGCATGGCGTTGCGGCTCACGGCGTGACCCGGTGAGGGGACGGACGGGCGCGCGTGAATGACAGAGGGAGAATGCATGGTTGCCACGGGGCGGAAGAGAGCTGAGCGTGGGCAGAGAGGTGACGCGGGCGCACGGGGGGAGCGGCTTTTGACCGAGCGAAGCAGAGGAGGAGGGGTCCGGTGCTCAGGAGTGAAGAGAGGAAAGGGAGAGAAGAAAGCGAGCCGACGCGGGGTCGGGCCCGCGCGTAGGGGAGAAAAGGGAGCGGGGAGGAGGAGAAATGGGCCGGGCCATTCGGCCGGCCGCTGCATTTCTTTTTTTATTTATTTACTTATGTGTGCACATGGATGTATATATATATTTATATATTATTATTTTGCTGGCTTATTTAATTTTGCATATTTTTATTTCCTATTGCTAAACTCTTTCTTGCACAATTTGTATACACACACATATATATGTATGTATATGTGTTTGTATTCTGTTCACCCGCCTTTATTGCTATTTATGCCATTATTTTCAAAATGAGATTTTATATTTTTAACTCGGGTTTCTCTTTTCTTCTACTGGATCATCTTTTCATATTCACGTCTACACATTTCCTTTTACTAATATTTGTCTTTGTCTTTTATGAATTTCTTCAATTTTTGGAACCTCAACCAAGTTCAGGAAAACACCATAAAATCCAAATTTCAATAAAATATATTGCAAAATAATTCAAGAATTTTATATTTTCAAATTTAAAATTTTAGGATGTTACACTTTGGGCGCAGGGGCACAGTAGCCAGCGGCCTCAAGCGTCGACAGTTGTAGCACAGTGCCAAATCTATGTGTGTTATCAATAAGCAATTCCAATTTCTAATCTATCTTTGAGACCAATCTAGATTCTAGTAGATTCATCTAACATATTCACAGAAGTGCATAAAATCATGCTAGCAAATTTCAGATGAATCTGAGACTAGAATCAACTAGAATGCATTTGATCTAATCATAATATTGCAAATGAATATAATTTTTATCTAGATTGATCTACGAAATTGCAATACATAATAGATTGGTATTGGGGTTTGCATATCTTGCACCTTGTAGAGCGATTCGTGCTGATAACGTGTTGAAAAATAACAAACGCCAATGCAATCTACGGAACCAATTAACAGAAAATCACCAAAGAACACCAAGGGAACGTAGTCTTTTATATTTCAGATCTATTTTCCTTGCACATAGACTTCTCTATTTACAATCATATTTATCCACAACATAAGCTTCTAGGTTTCATAACACAAACTACAGAGAGCCTAACACAAAGTAGGTACCCAAGCGAAGCAGGAACAGTTCAACAGTCACTGCATGCAGAAAGCAATCCAACCATTCAAGCCATCGAGCATGTGAAAAGCCCCAAAATTTCAAACCAAAAATTTCCTTTATTTTGCTGGGTTTTTTAGTGTTTTTGCGAACTTTCCCTTTTTGGAAAGTTCCCCCGGGAGCCGCTTTCCTTTCTAGGCGCAGCTGCCTCCCTCTGCCACTGGCGCCCTCCCTCTTCCCGCTTTCCTTCTCCTTCGGCCCGCTGGCGCCCGCTCCCTCCCCGCTTTCTTCCTCGCGCCCGCGCGGCGCCCACGCCCGCTCCAACACCGCCTCTGCGCCCGCGACCGCGCCCGGTTTTGGACCGCCGCGCCACCCCGACGTCAACCGGTCCAAAGCCAGCAAAGCTCCCACGCCACGCGTCGCCTTTCCCTCCCCTAGGTCCCACCTGCCAGTGGCCGCCTCCTCCCTCTCCCGCGCATGGACGCGCCCTCGCCCATGCCGCAGCTCACCGGCTCTCCCGTGCCGTCGCCTCGCCATTACGGCTGCCAGCCCCGTCACTGCTCCCCTCCACTCCGAAGTGACGCTCACCAACTCCTGTCCACTCCTGTAGACCCCGGCGCCCTCGCCCGTGCCTTCTCCCCCACGGCTCCTTCTCCCTCCGCCGGGTATAAAAACCGCTCCCCTTGCCCCCTTGCTTCCTTTGCTCTCCTAGTGCCCCCACTGCCCCCATTCACCTCCCTCCACTCCTCAGCAGCTCCCTGAGTAGCCGATTGAAGCCCCGCCGCCCGTAGCTCCACCATTGCCGCCTTGTGAGCCGACAACCCCCGGGAGCCGATCTCCCTCTCCCTTTCTCCAATTTTCGATTACTTCTTCCCAAAGCAGCTCCTCGGTGTGCTAATCGCATTGGTGGGTTTCTTTGGCCAGGTGGAGACTTGTGAGCGCCGCCGTCGAGACTCCCCACCGGCCGAACCAACCTCCCCGTGGCCAGCTCTCCTCGAAGCTCCCCGACCGAATCCACCACCCCCAATGTGAGCTCCCAGCCCTACTGAGCGTGTTGCCGCCGATTTGGCCCCTTCGGCTCCGGTGACCCCCTCCACTGCCGGAGAACCGAACCTCCACTCTTTGCCTCCTGCCTTCCCCGCTGGCCCCCTCACCTTCCTGCTACCCAAAATGGGTTTCCCTCGGTGGAGACCACCCTCCGGCACCCCTCCTCGCCGCCAAGAACCCCGCCGGCGTCGAAGATCGGAGACACCCCTATCTCTCGGTCGCGCGCGCACAGCCGGAGGAGGAAGACGACCGACGTGGCCGCATCGTCACCGTCCCCTCTAACCGTTGCGGTTTAAGAACGGCCGTCGGATGGCGTTCTCCTCCCACCGTCCGATCTTCATAATCCCGCCTCCCCACAGCCGTCCATCTCCTCCATACCGCTTCGCCCGCCCTCCCCTCTCCACCGCCGTCCGATTCATCCCGCAGCCCATCCCTTCCGTCCGCTCCGCCCCCATCCTGGCCGTTCACCCGGGCCATGCGTCGTGTACCCGAGCCGCGTGAGCGCACGCGGGAGTGGGCCGAGCCGCTCGCGTCGCCGCCCCCGAGCGCTGTCAGGCCGCCGGCGCGCCGCCGTGGCGTCGCCGCCGTCGCCGCATGCTGGCCGCGACTGATGCCGAGTCACACAGAGGCGGGCCGCCAAGCAACTGCTCAAATGAATTTCCAGTGACTTTTCCAATTTCTAGAAATCAGAAAATTCCAAATAAATTCTAGAAAATCACAAAAATTCTCAAATTTCACCACTTGCTCCAAATAATATCATGAGCCCATTTTTGACCTCCATTTCCCCAATTTCATCCCAGATAAATTCTAAAAATTCCAATTTGAGGATTTATGCATTTTACTCCTTTTTAATTAGTTTTTTTTCCTCGCTTGAATAGTTTCAAGCCGGACTTACTTATTTTATGTGTTTGCGCTAGTTTCGGAGATCCCAGAAGTTCAGGTGCAGTCTTAGGACCCAGGTGCTTCTACATTCGAGCTAGCTGAGATCGTCCAGATCAACGGCAAGTCGCAAAACCTTTGATCATGTTGTATCCCATGATGTTTAATTATGTTATTATGTTATTTGCATTATATTAGTTGTGAAATGCTAGTTCAAAGTAAAATAAGATGTTTAGAATGACATGTTATGTAGTTTAATCCTACCACCGATAAATGTCATGTTAAACTTGTAGCCCCGCCTTTGTTAACCCTATAAACAATTACTTCGTAATCTAGATAACTGTAGGTTATTATTATCACACAAAGTCGTTACTCTCATAAGGTTGTGGCTGCGGGCTGATAGAATTTGGAAAACCCGACTCTAGGGTAGGGTTGTATGGGACACCGTGCCCTAGGGCGGAGAGTGCCGGTGTGCACAGGCTAGGGTAATGGTGTTGTGGGGAACCGCGATACGGTCGACGCCCACCGCTTACCTTAGGTTGAGGGTCGCGGGCATGGCGAGGTTGCGGGCCCTGTGAAAATATAAGGACTAGACCTTTACGCTGAGCAAATGTTATAGTGATCGCTCAAACCACAGGAATTGACTTGTCAACACTGGTTTAGTAGCTGCTCAACTCGATTGAAACTCTACAAGCGTTGAGAAGGCAGGAGGTTGGGTAGTAGGTTAGGTATGTCGTGCTGCGGGTACCTAACAACGGTAGAGTTCACTCGAAGCGGACGGGAGTTTTTATGTGCCAGACCCGAGTGGATTCTACCGGGTAGAGCCTATATAAAGAATTGAGCAGTAAAACGACCTGACTTTCTTAACTCTATCGCGGGAGTTAAGAGATCGTGTGGGTAAAGCTGAGCAAACTCTGCAGAGTCAAATAAATGGTATTCGAATACGCCGTGTTCCCGGTTAATGGAGCGTGTCACTTGGGTGATTCCAGCCGCGAAGCTTAAGTAGTTTTGTAAATGTTTTAACTGGATTAGTTGATTAATTATCTTTTTATGAAAACCCTAATGTTAAGGAGTAGTTGTATCTCTTTAAAAGTTTTTGAAGTCGTTTGCAAGAAAAACTGCATCCACTGAAAGTTAATAAAACAAGTATACTCCCTTCCTTTGTTGTTCCGTGCATATAGTAAGTTAGGATTTCTTTGTAGCTTGCTGAGCTGGTTAGCTCACGGCTTGGTAAATCCCCTCTTTAGAGGATCAAGACGAAGGTGAAGGTCTCCCCGTTGAGGAAGTCCCGGAGGATCTCTTCTTCAACGAGAATCCGTGGCTTTAGGTCTTCGCCGCGCTCAAGCGGATCTTGGAGCTTTTGTGATGTAAATATACTTTGGGCTTGCACGCCCCGCTGTTGAAAACTGGCTGTTAATCCATATGTGAAATATATGCTGGACTTTTGTTGTAAGTATGTAATGGTATACTCTTGCGCGACTCTCCATAACTATTCATGCGTGAATAGTTGTGGAATGTCGTGTCCGTACGCGTCCGTGAAAACGGGGGCGTTACAGCATGCATGCGCGAACTACTCCAACATTATCTGCAGTTGTGCACTATCAAGGGCCGGCCGGCGGTAAGGGGGGTGCCAGCCCCGGCTGATCCGCTTTGGGTCCGTCCCTGCTAATAAATCGATCAAGCTGGGTTTTATCACGTGCAGTAAGCTGATGGTTAAAAGGACCAATATTATCGTGCTAATTCACCATATGTTCATAGTAAAAATTATAGCAGAAGTTATCAATGTGATGGTAGAAAGTGTTTTCTTCTTCAAAGAATGATTGCGATGAATTCCTCACAGAAAAAAAAATAATTGCGACGATTGATGTCACGTCATCATCAAAATCAACATGACGTGTCTAATTGTTCATCATGCCATTATTTCCTTCTCTGGAACGCGCGGGTGACCATAATACTCGATCGCATTCAGGGGCGGACCCAAAGAGGGGGGAGTGAGGGTCCAGATCGCCACTCAATTCGCAAGAATCTAGGTATATAATCTAAGATTTAATGCTAATACCTCTATTCAGCCCAACTAAAAGGCTCTCACTCATTTGTGGGTGTGTGGGTGTGCCCCCTCTCGGATTTTGTTCTGGGTCCACCCCTGATCGCATTGTGCATGATTTGTCATATTGACCCCTGCCCACACGGTAGTCGAACACCAATTGTCCCTAATGCATAAATGCCAATTAACAGGACAAGGCAAGACACTTGGCTGATATGCAATGCAATGCAATGCACCACACTTCTCTGCAAATTTTGAGTATCTATGTGTGACCACTAAACATATCTGGAGTGTTCGCCTGTGCATAGTGCACACTGCTTCGGAATTGTTGAGTTCAATTCTTACCTAAGAAGTGAGGTGTTTGAATCCTTCGTGGGAAAGTAGTATATAAATTCCGGGAAAGACACGAAGGAAAACACTAGTTCATCCCAAAGGAAAGAAAATTCATATAATTTCCTTGAGTTTAAACACCTTAGGCCCCCTTTGAAACGTATGGATTTACAAGAATTTCATGTGAAACTGTTCGGGCCGCTCTATTTGGAACTTGAAAATACCATTCAGTCACGTGAAAATCCAGTGAAATATAATATATACTAATGTTGATGACAGGACTTTTAGAGTTGTTAAGAAAAAAATAGTAATATGCTATAAATTCACATAAAAAGCAAAATATCTAGCCCTTAATTCGGTAGACCCGAATTAAAATGACTCAGATTAAAAGTATGAGTCATTGTCAAGTACAATTGAAATTAAGAGATATTCTGAATTAACAATAAAAAAATAGTAATTTAATGTACATACGACTTCCAAAGTAATATCCATAAATAACTAAAATTCACAATAACAATTAAATGAAAATAAGCAAATTAAAAGAAAGAGTTCAAGTACAATCCTAATTAACTAAAATTCAGAATAAAAAATAAAACTAGCAATTTGATTTACTTTTCAATTTACAAGTAAAACCCTAAAAAACTAAATTTGGAATAATAAGTAAAGAAAAATAGAAGTTGATTTTTTTATATGAATTCTAGCCTAAACCTAAAAAGAAATCTACGGCAGGTATGATAAAAAAATACATATTCAGAATAAAAATTAAGGATGATTAGATATTTGATTTTTAAATAAATTTGAAAACTAAATTCCAAAAATATTAAAATTTATAAACATATACCAATTAGATATTCGAAGAAGCTCCCGTATTGACTAGAAAAATCTAGCCATCTATCTCACGGACCTAAGTTAAAATAGTTCAGATTAAAAGAAAGAATCCCATGTCAAGTACAATCCAAATTAAATAAAATTCTATATAAAAATTAAAAAATAGCAATTTGATTTCCATACAACATCTAATGTAATATCCATAAATAGCTAAACTTTGGGATAATAATTAAATGAAAAAAAAGCAAATTAAAAAAAGAGTCCATGTCAAGTACAATCCAAAATAACTAAAATTTAGGGAAAATAAAAATTAGCAATTTGATTTCCATACGAATTTCAAAGTAAATCCCTAAAAGCAAAATATATGTACTATATACTAAAATCCAATCGCATGGGTTTTATAGTAGCTAAAAAAGAGAAATAAGCTAGAAATTCTCATAAAAAAGAATAGGCATATGTCCCTCAATTTAGACCCTTATTATTGTTAGTAAACGATCACCAGTGGATGTCTTAGATAAAACATGAAATGTTTTAAGACAAGGCTACTCATTATAGATTGTAGATGAATTCAATAAATAAAAAAAATACTAGATGCTCAACACTAAAATCCATGCACGATATAAAAAGAAGGATGTAGATGTGCAAAATAAATGAGTAAAAGCCATGCACGATGGGGAAAATAAGAAAAGTGTCACCCAGCAAGAAAAAAAAGGAGAAACTAAGAATGACAAGATTTATTCTACTGCAAGCTTCCTAACAATATAATGTGTGTTTTACAACTTTATTTTTTCTATAATCACCATCAATGTGGTGGATTCTAATTAAAGTTGAACTATATCAACCTTTAGGTGTTATCTATCATACAATAAAAAACTTGTGATGATTGATTACATCAGCTGAGACAAAAGAGAAATATTGTTGAAATTCTCCCAAAAATAAAAAACATCTGATCCTTAGTTTGGTGGACCCTAATTATGTATAGTAATCCGTAACTGATTGATGTTATCTGATAAACGAGAATAATTGCTAGAAATTCTCAAGAAAAGAAAATCATCTAGTTCTTAGTTAGGTGAACCCTTTTATGATTAATAAATCATAACCAATATTTTTTTCTTGATATATGGAAGTGTGCATGAAGTTAATTTGTACTGTGATATGTATGCACGTATAGTTGAGGAACATTTATATGGAATTAAGATGTGATATGCTGATGATAGAATTGAATTCAAGCGATCCACGCACAGACATAAACTTGCCTACAATACCATTATAATTTGCATTCTTTTAATTATATTATTATGGATACAACTATTGTTTCTATTATTGGAGATACTAATTAAAAATTATAAGGACCAAGTATTTCCACCCAAAGATATAATCTATAATATTTGTTTTATATGTTTTAACATATACTACTATACATTCGTATCACAAATGAAGCCAATTCTACAAACTTGGAAACCAATTCGAACTGATAACGTTCTAAAATTCTAATATTTGAATTCTTTCATGTGATATGTACCCCTTTATTTTTTTTACATGTAGTTTCTTTATTATCATCACGTATGTACCATTATACCAATTAAATATGCCCTAAAAATAAAGCCTGCGCATGTAAGCAGGCCACTATACTAGTTTCTATAGATTTTCATTCTTCCAAATGGTTCCCCGTAGGAATACACACTCCGTGCAGGAAAATTTATGAACGATTCGGGTCCTAAAAGAACCCTCCATTTTGACTGCATTTGTTACAACCCCTAACCATGTGTTTTTAAACCCTAACCATGTTTGTTAATCCTATACTTCTGCATCACGCTCACCATTTCTCAAAGGTCACCACCCAAATTAAACAACAGCCATTAGTAACTTGGGAGTAGTTAGGAATGTGAATATCCGAGTTTATCCTAGCCATTTCACCGACTGTAAAAACCAGAAGCTTCGCCAGACTCGATGGAACTTGCCGACTAGTGCGATCCCTCGTGCAGCCACCCCGCGGCAGTGGCAGATCCAGGATTTTATCGTGCCCCGGACTAAATTCTAAAAGGCTAACAGTCTAAAAGTAACGCTAATTCATACCTACACAACCGCGTAACAAAAGTATGTCATAAATGCATCATTGACATGAAACTTTAACTCAATGCTTCAACATACAACATAATAAGAAAAACATGGCAAAAACAACGATACGACGATACTGCGATACGATATTTTGCACAAATAAGAATATGGCAATACGGCAAGTATATATGTATTTAAAAATTAAAAAATATAGACAGGTTACAAGAGAGCAAGAAACTGGGATTACCTTGATGATGCTATATATTCCATTATTCCTTGCCTCCCTTAGTCGCTACTTTCATTTATAGACTGTATAATTGACATTGCTCATTAATTACAATTCACAAAAATATGAACATCTATAGATAATTTGAGATATGACAATACAAACACTTAGCACAAAAATCATTTATGACAAATCTAATAGAATACCTCAAAAAACATCTAACAGCTGCTAGTATTAGACAGGTTTATGAAACAATCATACATATTTTAATGTTTAAACCGTAAAAAACTTCATCGATTAGTGATTACCTCGCAGCTCGCCGCCTTGCGGTCATCGCCTCGGTTCGACCGACTTCGACGGTTCGGTGGCTCATCGCTCGGTCACTCGCGCGCCGCATCATCACATCGCCAAAGATATGCCATAATCCGACGCCGGCCCGCAATTCCTCATTTCCGCAATACGCGTCTTGATTCAGCAGCCCGGTCCGCATTTCGCCATTTCCTCCTTTCGAGCCCTCGCCAGTCGCTGTCCTCCACGCCCACTCCTCCTCCTCGCTCCCGTGCTCGGTGCTCGGCTGCGCTCGCGGCCGACGGCTCCCGCTCGGCGCCTCCGCTCCTTCACTCTCCTCGGCAACTCCTCCAGTCCTCCTCCCGCTCGCCGTGCTCCACGCGCAGCCGCAGCAGCCAGAGAGAGAGGTCGGCCGCCGCCGTGCTCCCGCGCACGAGACCACGAAGCGGCGGAGCGGCCGGCGGCCCGGCGGTGGAGGCGCGAGCGCGCAGCAAGGCGGCGGCGGCGGCGGAGGCGCGCGGCAGTGCGAGCAAAGCGGCGGCCGGCGGTGAAGCGCAGAGAGGCCGAGAGGGTGCTCGTGCTAAGTCGACCGATGCCTCGCTCGATGGGGCGATGGGCGGCTAGGGTGGGATTGCGGGTTGGGAATGGGGATTAGGGTTTCTTTGTTGAATGTCTCAATGGATAGGTCTCTGCTGCTGCTGTGGGCTGACTCGGGTGAATTGTTGTGGTGGCGGTGAATTGTTGCGTGGGGTGGGGTGTGGGCTACCATGGGCCTCGGGTGGGCTAGAGGAGATATTTTTGAGTATACATATGAGGGTAGTATTAGTAGTTTTTTGGGCCTCGGGCTATAGCCTACCCACCGAGGCCCGATTCCGCCGCGCTGCGTGGCCGGCACGCTGCACCTACAACTACCAACGGTAAAGTAAAACCTATAATTAACAATAGCAGATAAATTATATTATATTTTAAATATATATAAAAATAAAAATTATATCATAGTCTATTAGTTACACGAACGATTTAGAGTGAAGTTGATAGATAAAAAAAAGCAGCACAGAAACGTGCGATCGCAGAAGTAGTCATAGTTAATGAAGAAGACGAGCAATCGAGTAGGTTGTAGTACCCAAAAATCTTATTGCTGTTCCGTGCAGATACTTTCTACGGCAACGGCTCGGAGATAGCCATTTTCCCTCCTTCCCAGTATATGCCAAGAAGAAAGATTAGAGAGATTCGATTGCTTAACACTTCAACACAATTCACCATAGGAAGAAGAGGAATGTGAAAAAGGAAATAGAGGAATTCAGTCACTCTAGCTAGGACGTCTTCAGGTTTTTTATGGATGTGCAAATTACTCTCCGGTAACTGACGTTATTAACTCAATTAAACCAAATTAATTTAGACGTTTGAATTCACATTCAAACAGAATTAAGAGGAATGATGACATGATTCAGCAAAATAAAAGTTAGATTTAATATGCCAGAAACAGCACTACAGCATGGATGCAATCGCGTGTCACAACTCACACAAAAATACGCAATACGCACGCACCTATATATTTAGCCAAAGTCATTCTCATACCACCATATATCATATATTTTATATGGTGGTAAAGATTTTATCTTATTTTATATGATGGTAAAGATTTTATCATATAAATTACTTTTTTATCACTTGACTAGACAGTATAGTATTAAACAGATTTAGAATTTTCCAGGAATGGACCTCAAGTTGGCCAATTTCCAGCACCATCAACCCGAAACTAGCAGCCGCTTCCACGTGACAGCACCTCGCAAAATCCACATGCCGCGTCAGACGGGTTTGTTCTCACGCATACGTAAAAGACAACAGGAATCTACTGTTCCATCAGCGCGTTTCATAAAAAAAAATTCCGAGGTGAAACTCCGTCTGGTGCTTCGTACGTACGTGCACAGTGAAGAGTTAAACTTTTTTCTAAGTATACGGCAGGGCACACATAAGCACTATCACACACACCTCACGCATACCTAGACCTGGACAAATAGATCGTCAATCGTGCTGATTCAAATAGTAAACAAGTTATATTGGCCTGATCCGATCAGGTATGTCGTGTTTGGGCTGACACCTCGGCACAATAGAATGGCCTAATATGACATGCATAATAACTCTTGTATGGTAATACAATAAAATTATTTGTAGTTGACAATAAATTACTTGTGTTAGGGTTATTGTACATTTCTTAGTACGAACAGATGACTTAACAGTAAAATTATTTATGGCTGACAATAAAATTACTGGTGGCTGATAGTAAAAATACTTGTGACTCAGCAAGTGACAGTAAAAATTACTTACAATTGATAGTAAAATTAACAGGCTATCAATAATCTGTTTAGCTAAGTATGTCTAGGCCGATCCGGAATAATCCGATCTCTTTGCGTGCCAGGCCTATGCCGCAGCAGATCCATGGAGCAACACGGTATATCACAGTAATTTATCCGAATCACTTAGGGCATCTGTAGTGTATGAAAATAGAGGGTCTTAAGCCACCTTAAGGTCAACCTTATACATTACAGGGGTGATCTTAAGCAGGCTATAAACAAAAAAGGCTTAAGGCTGGTTCTCAAGCTAAAGACCTGGCCACAAGCATTAAAATACAATTTTTCTTTATCAGCCGAGTGGGACCGTCTTAAAGCCTCTTGGATTATATACACTATAGAGTCGGCTTTAAAGTTTAGATGAGATTCACCTTAAAATTCTTTGAGTTATATATACTATAGATACCCTTATACCGGACCTTGTTCCAGTGTAGGTGGTCCATTTGGCCAGTTCTGCGTACGCGCGCGCGCGCACGCTTGGGAGGAGTACAGATAGGCTGGGATTAGGGGTCGGTAACTTCTTAAATATATGTTTTACCGCTGGTTGAGACAACCCGTTGGTGGGTGTCTTTTACTAGGGGGAGGGGCCGAGACCGAGGGCGGGGTGGTGGCTGAGTGGCTCTCGCTTTATTATGCTCAAGAATCGTTCCCTTCAGTTGACCCTCCCCTCCTCTTCCGTCTCTCCGCGCTCCAGCTCCACGCCAATTAAACCCTACTCTCTCTCTCTCTCTCTCTCTCTCTCTCTCTCTCTCTCTCTCCCTCCTCGCGTTATCTGCGCTTGCGTCTCCCTCTCCTCGCGCACACAGAGAAACGAACGAACGAACAAAAGCGCCGAGTGACGCGCAGGGGCGCAGATAGAATTCTATCTGCCCCGGGCGGTGTGCGTACGTGCAGCGGCGGAGGCTAGCGATCGAGCCGGGGATGGAGGCGACGGCCGAGTACAACGTGCATGGCTACTACGGCGGCTCGGGCCGCGACAAGAAGGGCGCGGCGTGCGGGGAGCACTTCGTCGTGGACGACCTACTCGTGCTGCCGTACGACGACGAGGAGGAAGGGGAGGGGGAGGCGGCCGGCGAGGCGTGCGTGGCCAGCCTCGGCGCCGGCGCCGCCACCCTCGCCGGAGGAGGTGGTGGCAAGGAGGAGGGCGGTTTCGGGAACGCGTCGGCCGACTCGTCGACGGTCACGGCTCTGGACAGCTGCAGCAACTCCTTCTCCGGCCTATGCGAGCCGGTAAATTCTTCATTCTTCTGCTTCTTCCCTCGTCTACGTGATCTCAATTACCACCTCGACGTGTCAATAGTTTTCATCACCTCCTGGTGAATTCGTCTGGGTTCTCCTTTCGTTCGTTCGCTGAATTGAACGGGTTCATGTTTTTTTCCATCTTTTTTCATTTCGATATGAGAGAATTGGAAATGCGTGTACGATTTTTTTGAACTTTTTAGGAGTGCTGTTACAAGATTCCACAATAATTTCCATTAAACCACTCGAAATTTATCCTGCAGAATTCTCTAACTCCAATTCAGTTTTTCTCGCGGGATAACCGAAATAGGAAACTGCCCGCGTACATAGTACTAGCAATACCAAAAATAGCAGCTTTCAAACTCAACACTCCACACTTCCATATATACGCAAGAATTCTCCGAAGTTTAGCTAAACACACGAGCAGTTGCTAAAACTTGCGGTGAATTTTGCGCAGTACGACCAACTGGCGGAGCTGGAATGGCTGTCCAACTACATGGGCGAGGGCGACGACGCCTTTGCCAGCGAGGACCTCCAGAAGCTGCAGCTCATCTCCGGCATCCCCTCCGGCGGCTTCTCCTCGGCGAGCATACCGCCGGCTCCCGCGGCTACGGCCGCCTCCGCTGCGCAGCCCGGCATCTTCCTCCCGGAGGCCCCCGTCCCCGCCAAGGCCCGTAGCAAGCGCTCCCGCGCTGCGCCGGGCAACTGGTCGTCCCGCCTGCTCGTTCTCCCGCAGCCTCCGGCCTCGCCGCCATCCCCGGCGTCAATGGCCATCTCGCCGGCGGAGTCTGGCGTCTCGGCACAGGCGTTCCCTGTCAAGAAGCCGTCTAAGCCGGCAAAGAAGAAGGACGCGCCGCCGCAGGCGCATCCCTCGGGCGGCTCGGCGGCGGCCGGGGAAGGGAGGCGGTGCCTGCACTGCGAGACGGACAAGACGCCGCAGTGGAGGACGGGGCCCATGGGGCCCAAGACGCTGTGCAACGCATGCGGGGTGCGGTACAAGTCGGGGCGGCTGGTGCCGGAGTACCGGCCAGCGGCGAGCCCCACCTTCATGGTGTCGAAGCACTCCAACTCCCACCGCAAGGTGCTGGAGCTGCGCCGCCAGAAGGAGATGCAGCAGCAACCCCCGCAGCACGGGCCGCACGTTGCCGCCGGCGGCGCAGGCGGCGTGGGCAGCCTAATGCACATGCAGAGCTCCCTGCTGTTCGACGGGCCGTCGGCGTCGCCAATCGTGGGCGGCGACGACTTCTTGATCCACCACCGCTTAGGGACAGATTTCCGGCAGCTCATCTAGATGAGGCGTGTGCTAGAATCGATCAATTAGCCCAGGAATAATTAATGCAGCTAAAACCCAAGAACCCAAAAAAAAATCGGCAGAACTACTAATCTTTCCGTAAGAGTTCTTTTTCGCTTCCCTTTGCTTAGCCTGTGTGCTTTTGTTCAGCTCTTGGGATTTTTCGTGTCAATTTTGTATACGACCTTCTGCAGTTTCCCAGCTTTAAGTTCACTCTTGGAAAATTATAATTCTAGGGAGTTCATTTCTCTAGCTTCTTTCCTTAGCATTTTGTAACGCAGGGCTCCGAATTTCTTCTTTCAGTTCCTTTTTCTCTGCTACAGCGCTACCAGAAGATGAAAACAAGCCGATTTTTTTTTGGCTCGTTGTTTGGGACTAGTTCCATTCATGTGATCTCCAATCCTATCTCTGTCTTGGCTGGTATAATCAAGATGGATCGATCTGCCCAGCCATGGCATGCACCCACCTCCACGGTTGCACATTTGCACAGTGCGGCCGCCAAACGTCACGGATGTCGTGTGCGCAACCGAACAAGCAAGGCAGTGCAAGGAAGGCGAGGCGGCCATTGCCCACCGGTCCGTCGCAGCTCGATCGCACGTGATCGTTAGAATCTCGCGTGAAAAAAGACGCCCTCCTACAATAGCAACGAAATGGAATTGGTGGCTCACGCGCGCTCGCGCCTGTGGGGCTGGACGACACCACGGATGGGTCCAAGCGGAACCCCTTCCTCGCTGTAAAATTTTGGTCCGGCCTTTTGTTGTTGTTCGTTCGTTTGGCTGGGTTATCATTGCTGCCTGTACCTCGCAAGCATTGGGACAACCTTCCTTGGATTTCCGGATAAGCAGTTCGCATGCCTGCGCTGCCCTTGCTGCCCACTGAAGTGAAAGCTTCGTTTTACCTTGGCGTACGTAGCTCAAACTGTCAGAAGTCAGAATTCAGAAGTCCAGCACAGAACAAGGCAGGCGGGCAGGCAGGCTACCGGTCCTACGCAAGCCACACTGACATATCAGCGTCTGGGTTAAATTAACCGGCCGTGAAAAATGTGAAGTTATCTTACGCATTTTACCTGACTGATCCTACACATGTGCATGCAGGAGCACGCAATGCAGTTATGTACATGCAGGTAGTGCAGTGTTAGTTTGGTAACACTAGCTAGCTCCTAGCTAGCTTGCGGGCACTGTGAGCGCATGTGGGCGCTCACTACCAGGGCACAAGTGGAGGAGTATAAAAACTGGCGTACGTGCTCGATCGGGGCAGGGTGGCCGGTGACGCGCGGGGGCGGTCGATGGCTCACATGGGGGATGGCAATAGAGAATCCCGAGAAAGAGGGCAGGGGGAATGATGCCGTAGAATACTAAGGTAGTGTGTGCTTTAGATGTAGCAGTTGGACTGAAAAAAGTAATTTATAGATGAAATTTTACTATAATTGATTAAAATTATATTATAACTGATAGTGACTTATTTAGCCTAACTAAATTTTAAAAAAAATAAAAATAGAAAAACAAGTTAGCCCATCACGGGCAATGCAAACAAATACAAAAAAGAACTGGCAAAAAGCTAAAAAGTCATAAGAAGATGAAATTTATGAATAGTGAAAAATAAGTCAGAAGCTAGAAGCTCAAGTTGAAATGAGCAGGGCCTTATTAGAGGCCAGAGAGAGCTCAGAACCTAGGTGGGTTCTTTTGGTTGATGATTTATGGTTTAAATATTTGAATTTTTGTTGTTTGTAAGAAATAGTACGTAGAAAAAAATAGTCGTATGTGATTTTAGTTGGTATAGTTGAGCTCTGTCTTAAAAACGTATCATTTAAAAGCTAATTACTATAAATAATACAAAGTGCAAACATAATTTAATTTTAAACTTAAACTAACCCGGCCAGACGGGGTGCTTGGGCTTACAATACTGCGTTGATCCGGGCGTTCACGTGATCCCAGACACGCAGGCGTTGGCGATCCAGATGGAACGAACATGACCTACTGTGCCATCAGCTTTGGATACAGCACGTTACGAGGATGGATAGATAAATTTTAATTACCACCGAATATACTCGTGGAATTTCTCACTAGTCTATGCAATGTACGCCGGCTGGCCTCGGATCCCTTGACTTATTCTCAAAAAGAGATAAATGAGAGAGAAATAGAAAAATTGTTTTGAAAAACTATAGATTTATATTGACTTCTGATTTTTTTAAAAAACAAAATACAGAAAAAGAAACTCATCCGAACATGGCAGTACTCTTGCCGGCCACCAGCAGGACGTGCATGCATGCATGCTGCCTAGAAAGCGCTGTTGGAGTAATTTTGGTAGCATACCGGAGTACGCTAGCATACCGCACTATGTTTCTTTCAGCTCGTCTACAGGTACAAGACTACACGGATCAAAGCTGGCTCGCCGCTCGCGCGTCTGCTGCACGTACTGCCCGGCTGCTTGTGCCTGATTAATTAGATGATCAATGCCACGGCCATCTGATATGGAGTACTAATCAACCCAGAGGTACCGATTAGTTAGTCAATTAAGGAAAGCAGATGGATCGATCGATCAGGAGCAGATATTTTGGTGCGTAGATTTATTACGAGTTAATTAAGTGGGACGGGCATGCAAACCGGGCAAGGCCAGTGGTGGGTGCGCGCGCGCGCCACATGCGTCGTCGTAGCCGAGAGCGGCGCGTGGGCTTTCGTTGGCAAGGAAAGGCAGGTAACGTGCGTACGTAGAGGCCCCCGATCGCTTGGTCGCCGGTGGGGTGGTGTGGTGATAACGTCTCCGGGCACGTGCGGGCACGTGCGCGTGCGTGAGGGCACCCACCGCTGCACCCTCGGGGGCAGCTTTCGGTGCGCCCCGCCGTGGGCAGGCAGATGCCCCTTGCCCCGGCCGGCAGGCCGGAACCGGCCCCATCGTGTGCTGGCTAGCTGACTCGGGTTATTCTTTTAGGCTGTATCTTAGATTTTATATTTTTTTTAGACATTTAGAGTAGGTTTTAGCTTCGAATTTTTTGAAAAACGAAACAAGTGGGATGATTTCTACAGACGGTTTTTTTTGAAGAGGATTCTTCAAACAGCTTTTCAAACTCAAAACGATTCCATCATTCATGTAGACATCTTCGTCATCTGCCGTGTCTCAAAAAATATAGATAAAAGTCATCAACTGCAGTAAAAAAACATCAGCCATAGACCATGTGAACATAGTCTATAGTTTTTTTTTTGTTGTGGCCTATTAACCTAATAAATTGTGATTATTGAAAAAAAAACTGTAGCTAAAAGACATCTGAAAAACAAAAAAAAAACAGCCATGAGCTGCTTCCTGATTACTCCTGTCCGCTTTGAGTTGCTGCCTGCCGGCCTAACCTGCCTGCTTGCCCTTGGGAGGGAGATATTTTCTTCAGTGTTTTCGTGCCATGAAGGCCATGTTATGTACGTGCTAACGTGGTACCGGTAGACTGCAGGATTCGTGTTGTGAAACCCAGCCATGTGGAGATAAAAACATGGGACCTCCCGTACGTTGATCAATAAGCTAGAGGCTTGAGGTGTTACAGCAGTGTACGATTAAATTGGAGTGCAAGCATGTATGACTTGATGAGTTTGCGTACATGTAAGCAAAATGAGTCTGGGCTTGTTTTCCTTTTCCTCGAAACAATCTCTCGAGGGACTGTAACGATAGCAGAAGAAACACTTGCTTTGCTTTGGAGTGGAAAAGGCTCCCAGTACTACTGTAACTCTCGCAGCAATCCATTCCACACCTGCGGTTTCCACCACGGCCAGTAACGTGTGTGTGTGTGTGCATGCTTTGGTTCGGTTTCCTCAGGAGTCAGGAGGAACGATTACTGTAATCCTCTGTTACTTAGCACGCTGAAATGAGAACGTAAGGGGACAACGGAATACGGCCCGGCCTAAGGTAGCTAAGAATGCACATATAAGCATGCAACTGAGAAGTCCTTTCCGTTTCCACACGATTCAACGCATTATTTGGAGCTATACGCAATCAGAAGATCGAGCTTGTGCTTGCTTCATTTGCTGCAACACACCATCCACCATGAAACGAAGGATAGAGTACTTCTCAAGTTGTGTGGCTGTATATGAGCAAGAGTTAAAGCTGGATTTGGTATTGTTGTACATTGTATTTATAAAATTAGCAGTATGCGTATCGCATCTGTAAAAATAGCATGTCCGCCGTTCAGTGGGCGGGAGGCAGCACCAACAAGACGACACGCGGCGAGGCTGCCGACGACAGGCGCCTGCCACCCCGCCAGCAGATGGCAGGCAGCCTGTTGCCCGATAGGGGGACGGCAAGCAAGCTTGCCATCTGGTGAGGGGGCGGCAGGTAATTAAGCCGGCTAATTAGCTGGCTTAATTACCTACCCTAACTTTTTTATGTTTAGTGTGGAAATTTTATGTGGTCCGTGCCCCCACTCAAAGGCTTAATATATCTCTATCTCTCCCCTAGGACGAGAAGACTCCACGAAGGTGTCTCTATGGAAAAACATACCGCAACACAAACCGGATGTTCCATAAATTGGAAGTACCACTCACACAGAGCTGGTAGTACCGCTCACCTATCTGATCACTCACACAAAGCTAATCGGACCGCTCACACATAGCTGGTCGAAAGTACCGACCATCGACTACTCTGGTCCTTAACCACGTTGTCCGATTCGACCACACAGGTCTCTGACTACGCTGGTCTCCGACCACGTTAGTCTTTGACCACGTTGTCTAGATCAACCACACATGTTTTCGACTACGCTGGTCTCCGACTATATTGGTTTCAACCACTCATATCTCAACCACGTTGACCATATCAATTTTTGACCACATCAGTCTTCAATCACACAGATCTCTGACCACCACGTCGATGTTCAACCATGTTGTATCTAGGGCTGGAAAATTAGCTCGCGGCTCGTGGCTCGGCTCGAGCTCGTTGCGAGCCGAGCCGGCTTGGCTCGAGCTCGTAAAATTTTGAGCCGAGCCAAGGCTCCTTCATGGCTTGCAAAAAAATCGAGCCGAGCTCGAGCCGCTCGCGAGCCTATTCATTGCGAGCCGAGCCGGCTTGGCTCGAGCTCGTAAAATTTTGAGCCGAGCCAAGGCTCCTTCGTGGCTCGCAAAAAAATCGAGCCGAGCTCGAGCCGCTCGCGAGCCTATTTTAGCTCGTATCTACAGTTCACTTCTGAGCAGTGTCCGCAGTCGGCCGACTTACCCAGCGCTCCAGACCTCCAGTCCAGTCTCCGCAGGCGTTTGCATTTCTCCCGTGAATCCCCATCCTCTCCGCCTCTCCGGGCTGCACAACTGAAGCCAGATCTTCTCCCCTATCCGACCATCCTCATGCCTTTAGCTCCCGATCCACTGCCGCCAGATCTCCCCTCTCCCCGCGCGCTGCCGCCGCTGCCCCCCTCCACCGTGCTCTGGCCTCCTGTTGCCCACTGCCCTTCCTCCCACTCGACGCCGACCAGCCTCCCTACGCCTCCAGCTGTGCAACCCCCTATGGTGCCTTTGGCCCCTTGGTGCCGGCCGACGGCCCCCAGCCCGCCTCCAGCTTCCCCCTCTGGCTTCTCCTACTCGGCCCCGGCCGGATCCATGGCCGCCTCCTTCCCCAAATCGTCGCTGATCTGGTCTGGGTTTCACCCATGGTCGATTCTCCCCTTTTGCTCTGGTCACCTACGCCTTGCGTTGCCCCTTTTCCTTGGCCCAGTCTCTGTGCCGCCTCACTCGGCCTCCGACCGCTACGCTGCCCCACAGTGCCTGCTACTCTGGCACCTCCTCCTCCATGGCCCGCCGCTAGGTAAGAGAGGGAGAGGGAGGGAGGGAGAAAGAGGGGACGGGGAGGGGCCGCGCGCTCGGGCCACCTTGCCATCGACGTCGGGGTAGTTGTCGGCGGCCAGGATGGGCGACTCCGGTGGCTCCATCGTGCCCGTTGGACGTCGATGGCAACTGCTCTGTGAACTGCTCTTGCTTATGTTGTGAACTGCTCTCTGCTTCTGCTGCTTGCTGTCTGCTCTGTTGTCTGCGAGCTGTTCTGGCTCGCGAGCGGCTTGAGCCGCATTTCGAGCCGAGCTCGCTCGTAGCTCGTTTCGGAAACGAGCCAAACCAAGCCGAGCCTACTATTCACCTAAGCCGAAACGAGCTTGGCTCGAGCCAGCTCGGCTCGTTTCCACCCCTAGTTGTATCAATTACGTCGGTTCGACCACGTCGATTACGACCACACAAGTCTCGACCATGTCAGTTTGACCACGCTGGTGTTCTATCACACAGATCTCAAGACGTTGGTTCTGGCCGTCTTGGTTCGACCACACTGGTCTTCGATCACACAGATCTTAACCACATCGGATATCCAATCATCTTGGTTCAACTACACTGGTCTTCGATCACATAGATCTTGACCACGTTGATTTCGACCACACCGGTTTCGGTCACATATATCTCGACTACATCGATTCCAACCATGTTGGTTTAGACCACTTCAATCTTAGGCCACGTCGATCTTCGACCTCTTTGGTTTGACTACGTCGGCTTCAACCATGCTGGTTCTTAACCACATTGATCTTCGATTACATTGGTTTGACTACAATGGTTCTCGACAATACAGGTCTTTCGACCACCAACAGATACGGTACTTCATGATTACAACGTCGGTAGTTCTGACTAGCGGTAGTACCGTAGAATACACTGTGGTAGTTCTAATTTCCCTAAGAAGTGCATATACTTCAATAGATTTTGCAAACTACAGATCATGCACACAAGGATTATCCATAATTCCCAACAAGTTGCAAACATATTTGCATACTTTTAGAATCATCACATAGAGATTATATATATGAGTTTCAACCATTCACAAAACACATTTGTGAATACAAATCTTATACTACAAAGAATGAAAACATAGATTTCAAACACTTACAAAATACATTTGCAATGTATAATACCATGTTACAAGGATTCAACATATAAGTTTCAACTATTTGCAAAACACTTTCGCAAATACAAACCTCATGCCAAGGAAAGCTAGAAGAGGTGAGGTTGAGCTATCAACACACGATGAGACTCAAGCTACTAGACATTACCCCTCTTAATAGTACGGCAAGCTGTACTGGCAATCCGGTCTTCCAACCAAACACCAAGACCAATAAAAGACTAGAAACACATCCTTAGCCCTAACTAGTCATACCTTTGCCTTGAGTTATAGTTTGTACATGCATCAACACATGATGCATCCATTACTTCAACTTCATCATAACATAATGGGTCTTTACTTGACTTGATGATCAATACATGATCATCTACTTTTGGATATGCATCAACTCATTATACATCCACCACTTGACTTGATGATTTTCAACTCATTATACATCCACCACTTGACTTGATGATTTTCAACACATGAAGTCATCCCAAGTCTTTCTCATTTGTGGAACATAACCTATTCATTCAACTCATAAAAAAGTTAGTTTGCAAAATAATTGTTATCAATTACCAAACTTTACCATTAACTCATAATAGAGAGACTAGACTCTATAATCTTTCCTTTTTGGTAATTTATGGTAATTTCAACAAATATTGAGACAGAAATTGAATTACGAGTATACAACATGTACACGACAATTGTATACTCTAGAATAAGCTTTCAAAGCAAAACTTACTCATTTGGTTGTCATTAATCATCCAACCATTAACTGTAACATCCTGAAAATTTCAGATTTGAAAATATGAATTTCTTGAGTTATTTTTGCAATATATTCAATTGGAATTTGGATTTCGTGGTGTTTTATCAGATTTGGATGAGAATTCAAAAATTGAATAATTCATAAAAGGTGAAGACAAACATTAGTGATACCAAAAAGGGAATATGCAAACAATAGAAAACAAAAGTTTTAAATAAGAATCTGAAAGGATGATCCAGTCTAGGAAAAGAGAAACCTGAAATAAAATGTAAGATTTTATTTTGAAAATAATGGCATAACTAGCAATAAGAGTACATGAATAAAAATACAAATGCATATATATGCATGTATAAATTGTGCAAGAAAAAGCTCATAAGAATGGCAAATAAAAATAAGCAAGAATTAATTAAGCCAACAAAATAACAATATAAGGAATTATACATAAATATATACATATGTGCAAATAAAATATATAAATATATATGTGAATAAAATAAATGTATATGTGCATATACAGAAACAAAAATGAATATATATATATATATTATACATGTGTATATATATTTATATATATACATGCACATACACACAATAAGTAAAATAAAACAAAAAAAAGCAAGAGGGGAGTCAGACCAAGCCGCCTCGGCCCAGCCCGACCCCGGCTCCTCCCCTTGCTCCTCGCCCGCAGACACGCCCCTGTTCTTCTTCTTCCTCCCTTCCCGCACTCCGCTCTCTCTCTCTCGGCCGCAGCTCCTCGCGCCCCGCCCGCTCTTCGTCCCGACCGCAGCCCAGCCCGCTCTCCTCTGCGTTCGGACCGGCGGTCGGCCGCGCCGGACCGGTGGTCGCCGCCGCCTATCGGCGCCACACGCCTGCTGCGCCCCTCTTTTCCCGCGCTGCTCCGTCCCGTCCCATCACGCGCGCAGCCATTCCCTCCGCTCAGCACGCGCGCGCAAGCAATCGAACCAAATCCGCCCGCGGATCCTGCGCCTACGCAATCGCTCGCACCGCGCCGCCGCTCCGCCGCTGCCGATGCGATCGCGACGGTGGCTCCCGAGGACAGCCCGTCCCGCCACCTATACAAGCCGTTGAGGCTTGCAATCACACCGCCACCCTCCTCTCCCTTCCCGGCCGAGTAATCGAGCTCCGTAGTTTCCTTCCCGCCGCCACCCTTTCCTCTCCAAGACCGGCCGCCGAGCCCGCCAGTAGCTTGAGGTCACTCTAGACCAATTCCATTTGCCTAGAGCATCTTCAGACATGGCAAAGCCGACGTCACCCTTGGCCGAGCTTCCGCCACCTCTCGTCGCGGTGGCGAACTTCTCCTCGCCCACCGCCGCCGCGCTACCTACTCGCCGCACCTTGGACACCGTCGGCGCTTCCACCCGCCTCCTCGGTCTGCGAGCAACGGATTTCACCGCCCCTTTCTCTCTTCGCCATCCTCGCGGCGACGTCTCCGCCGTGCCTTGCCGAGTTTCTCGCCCGGCTTCCACCTCGCGCAAGTAGCATCTCCGTTCCCTTCTAGTCGAGTAAGACCCGAGGGCCTGATGGCTAGCGCTGCCTGATTCCACCCCACGCGCCCGAGTTCGACCCCCCTCTCTGCAATATTTAGATTGGGTTTTAGTTAATCTTTTTGCCGAGCAGCAGCAGTAAAGGAAAAGTTAATAGAAAACTTAATGAATTAATTGATGAGTAATACAAGATTTATTAGTGGTAAATGAGTTTACTGCTCGGGCCAAAAATCGATTGCTGCTAATGACAACTAATCAATGAATAATGTCCTCTGTAAAATGCTAAAACTATAAGTAATTTTATTCAATGCTCAATCATGGATGATTATCATGTGTTAAAGGACAACCCTTATAGATGTGAAATGAGTAATTCTTTTAACTTGTTGCCAAGTGAAATGGGTTAGTAATAGGGGTGTATGCTAAATTCTTTAACATAAACAGCTAGTTTGTGCCATGAAATGTTGTGTACAACTATATAGATATATATACACACACACACACACACACACACACATATATATACACATAAAAATGGATATATGTATAATTATATAAACACCCCCATATCCATGTGTACACATACGAGCATGTATAATAAATAACATGCCATAGGATGCTATAAACATAGGCTATAAAATTAACTTGGTTAGCTAAAAACTACAAACATCCTTGTATATATCATATGCCTTGAAGATTAGCACTCTACAAAATACGCCAATTCATGGGGTTAATCTAACTCATGGAACTTCCTTGATAAATACCAAAATAATAAAAGAAATTGTTAATAAAAGATCAAGTCATCGATTTTACCATCGACCTTACCTCAAATAACCCAAATCACCCGTTAACTTGTAATAAAACTAAATTAAGTTTATTCGGATTTATTTGGATCCTTTTGAGTTATTTGCTTTTATTTGGATTGATGCGTTTATCGTGTAATTAGAAACTGGATTCCCGAAGATTCCACGGATCAAGCATGGTTGGAGCAAAGTGATGATAAGGAGTAGAAGCCCAAGAGAAAAGCATTGTGTGAGCTCAAGACCGCGGTGAACCCGCCAGGCGAGTCAATACTTTGATCATGTTGAACCTACATTTTCTGCAAATTACTTTGTTTTAAATTATCAAATTGCATGCTGTTGTTTTATATGCAACTACATGTTTAATTTAATATCCTAGTTATGTGCCTATTGTTTACCTTGAATAATATTACCCCTCCTTTGGAATATTTGAATGTGTGAACCTTGTCGCCCTAGCAAAATTATAATAGTAACATTTCAAAAATAAGTCCCTAATTATATGCTATGCTTAGTACTGCATAGATACTCAGGGGCGCTGGAATGCCCAAAACATCATTGCCATTTTAAATCCTGAAGAACTGGTTTGGGCAGTCATGGTGGGAATGACTGGTATAATTTGACATGATTATTTTATGCTCCCAAAATCCCCAACTTGCTTAAATATCTGGGCGGATTGGTTTGAGGGTGTGAGTGTGGTGCAGTGGATGCACAAAGTGGGTTAGTGGTAGACCGCCCAGATACCACTAAGGACCGAATCTTGTCATGACCTCCGTAAAACAAGACAACCATAAGTCTGTAAAGTACAACTTGGCTAAGTAAATTTATCGAAACCCGGACTCATCTCACCGGTAGGGGATTGAAGGGGCTACGCTATGGCAAGGGGGCCTGAAGGGACACCAGTGGGGGGTGAAGTTTCCCAGCTGTCCTACGTTGCGGGAAGAGAGAAGCCCGAGTCGCGTAGTGGCTGTGGGAAACATCCAGCGCATAGATGGGACCCACCGCAGTGGGCGCTTCCATAAGGTGAGATGACAAAAGGGACTAGATACTTTGAAAAGTCACCGTGATTTGTCGCTCAACCACACTTCTAAGGCATCGTGTGGGGCAACGAGTTGATTGTCTCTTGTGGTGAAAGTGTACAAACTCTGCAGAGTCAAAACTATTCGAATAGCCGTGCCCACGATCAAGGGCGGACATGGGAACTTAACTAGATATAGTTCTATTTAAAAATGTTTGGAAAATGGGAATGGAAAAGTGGAAGGCAGCAATGAAAGCCCGATTTGAGTTGTCCCGGTGTCGCCCCATGGTAAGTTAAGCGGCTATAACACTGAAAAATGTTATACGGTGTGATGCCGTATGTATGGAGAAATTATGGTGATATTAGACATATGGTGTGATGTCATATGTATGGAAATTCATATTAATATTCCTTGAACATTATGTTTTGTTCCAAAGCTGCTAGGTCTCAGGAAATTTTATGTATTGTATTTCAATTAGTGGCATTTCTATTCTTATAAAATAAAATATGGGAGGAATAAATGAAGTCGTAAGAAAAGAAGATGGCCATTTATGGTAATTGCATAAAGAAGTTGGTGGATTCATGTGATCATAATAGGGATAAAGTTAGTATGGTTCTGGGAGAAATGAATTAGTGGGGTCCAGTTGAATAGATAGGCTAGATAAATGATCTAATTGAATTTTCGGGAATTTGGAGAAATAATACGAGTATTGGAGTATAATTCTTAATTAGTGATATTTTTGGTGGACATATATTAGTGAATCGATTTTGGAGAATCAGGGAGTGCAAAGGTGAATTCTTTGGATCACTACACTAATGATTAATATAAATTCTTGGAAGATATTGGCGTAATGGGAATTAATAGGAGTTGATCAATTACTAGAGAGATGAATTGAATTCCTGAGAATATTGGAGGATTCATAACAAGTAGTGAATTATAATCTTGATAAGTGTATTCTCGGTGGATGTATACTAGTGAGTCGTAGATTTGATTATTAATGTATTTGGTGGAGGTATACTAGTGAATTAGTTAGTGATAGATAATGGAAAATGAGATTGATTATTAGAAGAATTAATTATTGTTTTGGATCAATAACAAAAGGATCGAATATGAATGATTTCGTGGATTTAAAATCAATGGTGTTGGTTAATCATTGGAATTTAGAGATGAAGAGTTGATGAATAAAAATTTCAAGATTTGATTATTAGGAATTTAGAACACGAAGATATTGGTGGATTCAAAATTGATTGATGTTACTCATTGTTTGGAGTCTTAGACAAAGAATCAATAAAGAGAGTGTATTTTGGTGGATTAAGTCGATTATGGTAGTCACTAGGTGGTGTATAGGCGTAATAATAACACTATGATTAAATAATAACAAAGCCACTAAAGCGATTTTTGGCAAATAAAATAACCCGAGCCTCTCCTTTGTTAAGCCATGCATACTATTTATTTGCATTCGTGTATTGGCTCATGAGCACGGGTCGGAGTGCTCACGCCGCTTTTGCGACAAAATTCAGAATCAGAATCAAATCACCGCGCCAAAGAACAAGATTGGACAAGTGGCAGAGAAGATGAAGATGTCAAGGGCTAGGTCGCGAACCTCCGGTTGGCTGCACGTGGGCATGTCTGAAGGTCCCAGTGTGTGCTTCGTTCTTCCGCTGCAATTTAATGATTTCGCCTCATCGCCCATGAGTAAGTTTACTATTATATTTACGCTTCGCATGATATGTACTTTGATATTCGAATCGAATCTGTGAGCACTATCTATCGATCCAGTGGAATAGTGCGGTAATCACAGAGATTCGGATTGTAAAACTGGTCCGATCGGGATGGTATCGAGCATATCGATCGCAGTCATGACCTAGTTAGCCGGCCGTTAGTTTCATGACTAGAATTATTTCTTAAAACTATGTTTCCACAATTATAAGAAGTATCGCTCAATCTCATCTCTCGTAGATGATTCCCTCTCATCTGTATGCTGCCCTAGCCATTTATACTTCTAAAGCTCTCTTACCCCTAATTCAAAACGATAACACAAGAGTGAGTGTGGGTATTAATCAAATTACCCCCAAATACTTCCCCCTTCTTTCTATTGATTTAAAAAAAGAAAGATTTTGCTTTTCTTATCGTATCCTTACTCCAAAAATTTAAGGTTAGGAACGTTGAAGATATTTATGAAGATTAGGTGGTTTCGTCTTAAACGAATTATGTAGATGAACCCTATGCCTCTTATGTGTGCTTTCCCGAGTAGACGTTGTATTGTCGCAAGATTTTCGTTGGTGCCTGTGCCCTGTCTTTTTGCCCTCGGGCGCCCTATCTCGCAATCACAGGAAAAAGCTTGCTTTTAAAATCTTGTATGGCCCAGTATCACTCCAGCTCCCTGGATGTGCTCTTTTAAAGTTAGAATGGGTTTGGATTACCTTATCCCCACGATTCTATCCTTACCTTATGCTATTCCCTCTTACCTCTTGCTGAAAATCCCATTGGATCCAAAGGAACGAAATAACAAGTAACCCAAAATCAAGGCAATCAAGAAGAAGTGAAGACTTTTCAACCTCCCAACATTTAAGGAAAACGACATCACTATGAAGAAGACCATCCGCCAGGAGAGAGCCATAGAGCAAGCTCACCTGTTTCTGCGAAGGACAAGACCCTTGACCCATAAATTGTTGTTGATCAAGACAGCTAGAGTACTATGGATGAATAATGACAATTGTCATTTATTTTAAGGGGGGTAGTACTAAGAGACAAAAATGTCAAAGAACTACTGCGATGTATATGTTGGAGGTGCAACAATCTGGACTCAGGGCAACTCAAACCAGTACAAGAAGATCTGCAGGACCAGAAGTTGTATAGTGATAAGGACAAAAGACCACCCTATAAATGCATCCATCCTCGTATCGGCATCCCTCAGACCGTCTACTTCCTAGGGCACAGACCATTGCTACCCACCTATCAAAGTGAACTTCTACAACCAGATGTCCAACAGAAGATGTAACCACTCCAGTATACGATGACGTGAAGACAACAATGTCAAAGAGCAAGCAATTGGAAGCCTACGACCTATCCAGGAGAACAAGGTACATCTCTTTCCTTTTGATTTCTCCAAGTGCTAACCCCTATTGTGCAGATTTATATCTCTCTGTGGAACTAAGGAACTATACATCGAGCAACACCCAGAAACCCATTGCTAGCCAATATAACCTCACCTTCTTTCTTTCTGCTCTACCGGAATCTCGGGGTCGAGATTCTCTTTAAGGGGGGTAGGTTTGTAACATCCTGAAAATTTCAGATTTGAAAATATGAATTTCTTGAGTTATTTTTGCAATATATTCAATTGGAATTTGGATTTCGTGGTGTTTTATCAGATTTGGATGAGAATTCAAAAATTGAATAATTCATAAAAGGTGAAGACAAACATTAGTGATACCAAAAGGGAATATGCAAACAATAGAAAACAAAAGTTTTAAATAAGAATCGAAAGGATGATCCAGTCTAGGAAAGAGAAACCTGAAATAAAATGTAAGATTTTATTTTGAAAATAATGGCATAACTAGCAATAAGAGTACATGAATAAAAATACAAATGCATATATATGCATGTATAAATTGTGCAAGAAAAAGCACATTAAGAATAGCAAATAAAAATAAGCAAGAATTAATTAAGCCAAAAAATAACAATATAAGGAATTATACATAAATATATACATATGTGCAAATAAAGTATATAAATATATATGTGAATAAAATAAATGTATATGTGCATATACAGAAACAAAAATGAATATATATATATTATACATGTGTATATATATTTATATATATACATGCACATACACACAATAAGTAAAATAAAACAAAAAAAAGCAAGAGGGGAGTCAGACCAAGCCGCCTCGGCCCAGCCCGACCCCGGCTCCTCCCTTGCTCCTCGCCCGACACCCGCCTGTTCTTCTTCTTCCTCCCTCCCCGCACTCCGCTCTCTCTTTCTCGGGCGCAGCTCCTCGCGCCCGCCGCGCTCTTCCGTCCGACCGCAGCCCAGCCCGCTCTCCTCCTCCGCTTCGGACGGCGGTCGGCCGCGTCCGGACCGGTGGTCGCCGCCGCCCTGTCGGCGCCACCACCGCCTGCTGCCGCCCCTCTTTTTCCCGCGCTGCTCCGTCCCGTCCCATCACGCGTGCAGGCCATTCCCCTCCGCTCAGCACGCGCGGCGCAAGCAATCGAACCAAATCCGCCGCGCGGATCTCGCGCCTACAACTGCTCGCACCGCCGCTGCTCGCCGCTTGCCGATGCGACCGCACGGGTGGCTCCCCGAGGACAGCCCGTCCCCACCACCTATACAAGCCGTTGAGGCTTGCAATCACACCGCCACCCTCCCCTCTCCCTTCCCGGTCGAGTAATCGAGCTCCCGTAGTTTCCTTCCCGCCGGCCACCCCTTTCCTCTCCAAGACCGGCCGTCGAGCCCGCCGTAGCTTGAGGTCACTCTAGACCAATTCCATTTGCCTAGAGCATCTTCAGGACATGGCAAAGCCGACGTCACCCTTGGCCGAGCTTCCCGCCACCTCTCCGTCGCCGGTGACGAACTTCTCCTCAGTCCACCGCCGCGCTTAGACCTACTCCGCGCACCTTGACACGCGGCGCTTCCACCCGCCTCCTCGGTCTGCGAGCAACGGATTTCACCGCCCCTTTCTCTCTTGGCCATCCCGCCGGCGACGTCTCGGCCGTGCCGCTTCGAGTTTCTTCCGCCCGGCTTCCACCTCGGCGCAAGTAGCATCTCCGTTCCCTTCTAGTCGAGTAAGACCCGAGGGCCTGATGGCTAGCGCTGCCTGATTCCACCCCACGCGCCCGAGTTCGACCCCCCTCTCTGCAATATTTAGATTGGGTTTTAGTTAATCTTTTTGCCGAGCAGCAGCAGTAAAGGAAAAGTTAATAGAAAACTTAATGAATTAATTGATGAGTAATACAAGATTTATTAGTGGTAAATGAGTTTACTGCTCGGGCCAAAAATCGATTGCTGCTAATGACAACTAATCAATGAATAATGTCCTCTGTAAAATGCTAAAACTATAAGTAATTTTATTCAATGCTCAATCATGGATGATTATCATGTGTTAAAGGACAACCCTTATAGATGTGAAATGAGTAATTCTTTTAACTTGTTGCCAAGTGAAATGGGTTAGTAATAGGGTGTATGCTAAATTCTTTAACATAAATGACTAGTTTGTGCCATGAAATGTTGTGTACAACTATATAGATATATATACACACACACACACACATATATATACACATAAAAATGGATATATGTATAATTATATAAACACCCCCATATCCATGTGTACACATACGAGCATGTATAATAAATAACATGCCATAGGATGCTATAAACATAGGCTATAAAATTAACTTGGTTAGCTAAAAACTACAAACATCCTTGTATATATCATATGCCTTGAAGATTAGCACTCTACAAAATACGCCAATTCATGGGGTTAATCTAACTCATGGAACTTCCTTGATAAATACCAAAATAATAAAAGAAATTGTTAATAAAAAGATCAAGTCATCGTATTTTACCATCGACCTTACCTCAAATAACCCAAATCACCCGTTAACTTGTAATAAAACTAAATTAAGTTTATTCGGATTTATTTGGATCCTTTTTGAGTTATTTGCTTTTATTTGGATTGATCGTTTATCGTGTAATTAGAAACTGGATTCCCGAAGATTCCACGGATCAAGCATGGTTGGAGCAAAGTGATGATAAGGAGTAGAAGCCCAAGAGAAAAGCATTGTGTGAGCTCAAGACCATGGTGAACCCGCCAAAGAGTCAATACTTTGATCATGTTGAACCTACATTTTCGCAAATTACTTTGTTTTAAATTATCAAATTTCATGCTGTTGTTTTATATGCAACTACATGTTTAATTTAATATCCTAGTTATGTGCCTATTGTTTACCTTGAATAATATTACCCCTCCTTTGGAATATTTGAATGTGTGAACCTTGTCGCCCTAGCAAAATTATAATAGTAACATTTCAAAAATAAGTCCCTAATTATATGCTATGCTTAGTCTTGCATAGATACTGAAGTATTGGAATGCCCAAAACATCATTGCCATTTTAAATCCTGAAGAACTGGTTTGGGCAGTCATGGTGGGAATGACTGGTATAATTTGACATGATTATTTTATGCTCCCAAAATCCCCAACTTGCTTAAATATCTGGGCGGATTGGTTTGAGGGTGTGAGTGTGGTGCGGTGGATGCACAAAGTGGGTTAGTGGTAGACCGCCGGATACCACTAAGGACTGAATCTTGTCATGACCTCCGGGTAAAGCAGTACAACCATAAGTCTGTAAAGTACAACTTGGCTAAGTAAATTTATCGAAACCCGGACTCATCTCACCGGTAGGGGATTGAAGGCTACGCTATGGCAAGGGGGCTGAAGGGACACCGTGTGGGGTGAAGTTTCCATTGTCCTACGTTGCGGAAGAGAGAAGCCCGAGCTGCGTAGTGGTGTGGGAAACATCCCGCGCATAGATGGGACCCACCGCAAGTGGGCGATTTCCCATAAGGTGAGATGACAAAGGGACTAGATACTTTGAAAAGTCACCGTGATTTGTGCGCTCAACCACACTTCTAAGGCATCGTGTGGGGCAACGAGTTGATTGTCTCTTGTGGTGAAAGTGTACAAACTCGCAGAGTCAAAACTATTCGAATAGCCGTGCCTACGATCAAGGGCGGACATGGGAACTTAACTAGATATAGTTCTATTTAAAAATGTTTGGAAAATGGGAATGGAAAAGTGGAAGGGCAATGGAAAGCCCCGATTTGAGTTGTCTGGGTGTCGTCCCGTGGTAAGTTAAGCGGCTATAACATCGAAAAATGTTATACGGTGTGATGCCGTATGTATGGAGAAATTATGGTGATATTAGACATATGGTGTGATGCCATATGTATGGAAATTCATATTAATATTCCTTGAACATTATGTTTTGTTCCAAAGCTGCTAGGTCTCAGGAAATTTTATGTATTGTATTTCAATTAGTGGCATTTCTATTCTTATAAAATAAAATATGGGAGGAATAAATGAAGTCGTAAGAAAAGAAGATGGCCATTTATGGTAATTGCATAAAGAAGTTGGTGGATTCATGTGATCATAATAGGGATAAAGTTAGTATGGTTCTGGGAGAAATGAATTAGTGGGGTCCAGTTGAATAGATAGGCTAGATAAATGATCTAATTGAATTTTCGGGAATTTGGAGAAATAATACGAGTATTGGAGTATAATTCTTAATTAGTGATATTTTTGGTGGACATATATTAGTGAATCGATTTTGGAGAATCAGGGAGTGCAAAGGTGAATTCTTTGGATCACTACACTAATGATTAATATAAATTCTTGGAAGATATTGGCGGTAATGGGAATTAATAGGAGTTGATCAATTACTAGAGAGATGAATTGAATTCCTGAGAATATTGGAGGATTCATAACAAGTAGTGAATTATAATCTTGATAAGTGTATTCTCGGTGGATGTATACTAGTGAGTCGTAGATTTGATTATTAATGTATTTGGTGGAGGTATACTAGTGAATTAGTTAGTGATAGATAATGGAAAATGAGATTGATTATTAGAAGAATTAATTATTGTTTTGGATCAATAACAAAAGGATCGAATATGAATGATTTCGTGGATTTAAAATCAATGGTGTTGGTTAATCATTGGAATTTAGAGATGAAGAGTTGATGAATAAAAATTTCAAGATTTGATTATTAGGAATTTAGAACACGTAAGATATTGGTGGATTCAAAATTGATTGATGTTACTCATTGTTTGGAGTCTTAGACAAAGCAATCAATAAAGAGAGTGTATTTTGGTGGATTAAGTCGATTATGGTAGTCACTAGGTGGTGTATAGGCGTAACAATAACACTATGATTAAATAATAACAAAGCCACTAAAGCGATTTTTGGCAAATAAAATAACCCGAGCCTCTCCTTTGTTAAGCCATGCATACTATTTATTTGCATTCGTGTATTGGCTCGCGAGCACGGGTCGGAGTGCTCACGCCGCTTTGCGACAAAATTCAGAATCAGAATCAAATCACCGCGCCAAAGAACAAGATTGGACAAGTGGCAGAGAAGATGAAGATGTCAAGGGCTAGGTCGCGAACCTCCGGTTGGTCGCTGTGGGCATGTCTGAAGGTCCCGTGTGTGTGCTTCGTTCTTCCGTTGCTGCAATTTAATGATTTCGGCCTCATCGGCCCATGAGTAAGTTTACTATTATATTTACGCTTCCGCATGATATGTACTTTGATATTCAGAACTGTAATCTGCGAGCACTATCTACTGATCCAGGGAATAGTGCGGTAATCACAGGAGATTCCGGATTGTAAAATCTGGGTCTGACATTAACACATAATGGAGAAATTAAATGATAACCCGATTATGAGTATATATGAACTACACAAGTTATATATACTCAAAGAACATGTTTCAAAGTAAAGATTCTTAATATGTAAAAATAAAACATAAATCAATACTAATGAAACCACAAAAATATAGAGTGAACTTCCCCTAAATGTGTGCATACAAGAATGTATTTTGAAAATATATGCACATATTCAAGTTTGACTTACTTGGTGAAGTTCATTCTATATTTTTGATCCGAAGAATGCAATAAGATAAAAATATGATATTGCATACATACCTCATATATTTTTCATCTTTTCATCCAAATAAGACTAAACAATATCATAATCAATAAACATATTAGTCTCACAATTGTATTTTGTTATTATCACCGAAATAAACTTAATGGAGTTTGAACTTACAATAGTCTAAGAGTCATTTTGGTATACATAAATATCTTCTTGGAAGACAAGAAACCGATGGGTCTAGGGGCTGGCCACATCTCCTAATGTGATTGATTCAAAACATTCACCTTTGAGCGAATACCACGACATGCACATGCCTGATTAAAAACTTCTTCCAAAAACTCATTAGAAAAAAGGATAGGAGGAAAGAATACATCGCACACGCAAGTTATATTGCACTTGTCTTATTAAAAATCTTCACATGAGAAACCTTCTAGTAAAAACTAACTATGGAAAAAAGAGTACAACACTTAATCTCCTTGATCAAATCATCTATTGGATTAATATCCTTCATGTATAGTATTTGATCTTCAAGATCAAAGATGTATATATGAGCTAATATTCAGGGACATGCTTCCCCAGATTCTGCACCTTCTTGAGTGGTAAAATCTTCAAGATAACTTTAGGTAGTGATCATCAAATTTATTCCTTCTAGTCAATCAAGTTAAGAATTACATAGTCTAAAGTATCATTATCAAACTTTAGCATATATGTTCCCCTCAAGACAACATCTGTTGTAATTTTCTTGTCCAATGTCATAATCACATTTCTTAAAAATAAAACATAAGTAGTGATATTATGAGTAAATCTACTATATTATTATAATATTTAGTCTTCTAGACAATTATCCTATTATTCTTCCTGAGATTGTGAGGATAAAATAATTTAGAAGTAATATGATTAACACTTTCAAATTCACTATTTCATTGTACAACACAAGCAAAATTTTGTCCTTGTAGAGAACTAGGGGTAAAATCAGTTGCAATTTCATATATCTTCTGGATATAACTTATCAAGCCTCTTGATTTAGGCTAAATGCTTTGCAACTTTCTATGAGTGGATTCTTAAAATTACAACCAATTAGTTTGTTCTGTAGTATCCACAATTTTCCTTACGCGCATTTTTCACCGTAATTATCCAAACCTTCTAGGGGTTTTCGTAGAAGATGCCACTCGGATAAAAATCCGATCCGTTTCCGCAATTCGAGCTTGGTGGATCTGGCCCGGTTTCTCCTAGCTGGGGCGAGGGTGATTGCATCCCGTTCCCGCTACCGGGCCATGGCCATACTGCAGCCCACGAAGCCGAGCGAGCTCCCCTTGGACGGAGGCGACGTTAGAGCCATCCTTGCGACGGCGGCTCGAGTGGGCGCGCGACAACGGCAGTGGCGCAATTTGGGCCAGGATGCGTGGCAGAGCAAAGGCGCGCGTGTAGGTGCAGAAGTAGACGGTGGCGTGTAGGCTGGTCGCGGCGAGAGCGGCGCGGCAGCGGTTCCGGCTGAAGCGACGGCAGTGGCGCGCGTGCGAGCGCGTAGCCGTGGCCGGTGGCAGAGAGGAAAGCGGTGGCCGCGACTGCTCGCACGTGCGAGCGCGGAGCCGAGGCGACGCATCGGCGTTCTGGCCAGAGCAGCGCGGTGGTACGGGGAGATGTGGCTTCAAACCGGCGGTGGCGTGCGGAGCGGGTACAACGGCGTTCAGGTCGACAAACTCATGAACGAATCAAAGGGGCATGATCAAAATCGTCTCGCACTCGTGTCAACCCCGTGCCCGTAACACGCACAGAAGACGAAACATTAACCCAGCGGGTCTGGCGGCCGAGATATATATAACCAGCTTCCAAGACATTGTTGCGCGAGAGATCATTGATCGTGCAACGAGCAGACGAAAACTTAACTGATCTAGAACCGATGTACTAGATTGATTAGAGCTACCAAAAGGTGGTCGACGGGATGAATCTGATGACATACTGTGGCCTATAGAGCAGTTGTACTGATAACATATTAACATGTTAAATGACTCGAGTCGTCGAGCGATCCAAACAACCAATTATCGTAACTAGAACAATATCATAATACAAAAGTAAAGGAATAAATAGACATGAGAGATGAGAGAAGACAATCCGATAATCTTCTTTATTGATATTGATGTGATTAGAGACCAAACAGTGGGTGATGGGAGCTACGGATAGGCCACAGAGAGGTTGCTGGACCTTAAAACTCATAGTGGGGAGAGATAGAAATTATATGCTCAGCCAGTACTATAGCTTGGGTTTTTTTCTTCCTCCAACGGACCCGCCTATGGCATTTTAAGGAACGTATTTATAGCTATGCACGGGTTATTTACACGAATACCCCTGTTGTGGTTTCTAGTAGTAGGGACAAACACATATTTTTCTCTGTCACAACTCTGCAGGGCTTGCCATATTTTTCACACATTTAATGGGCCTCTTAGAATGGTGGACCGATTGGGTCATGGTGGTCACTCCTCCAACAGATATGACTTTACAAATTACAATATTATTTATAGTGTAAAAACTATTTTGATATACATCTACATCTTCTTGGAAGACAAGAACGCGGCGGGACTAGGGGCCGGCCTCATATGGTTTTGTAACAAGTGATGTGGAAAAAATTAGAGGAACCTCGAATTTGGCTAGGCTGGGGGAGGAAATTTTTTCTGTATAACGGTTGCACGAAGCGAGTTGTATAACAAGCCAACCACGTGATGACACAAAGCAAAAAAAAACATTATAGTTCTGCAGCAAAAACGCTACGTGGCATTTTTGGATTTTTTTTTGTGCTACAATAATTGCTATAGTATTTTTGCCTCCTGTCATCACACGGTTGGCTCGATACATAAATTGTTTTGTGCAACTGTTATGTTACACAGCAAAATTATTTGCAGAAACCGAATGATTATTGTTCAGGGTCCAAAGGAAGCACTGAAAGAATATATAACAAGCCAACCACGTGACGACACAGGGCAAAAAAATTTATTTTTGGCTACAGAATAGTAGTGACTAAAAGAATTAGCTTTTAAAAGGAGGACGCGAGTGGTACGAAAAGTGAGGAAGAGATGCGTGTGTGAGGCGGAAGCGAGAGGAGTGAGGTGTATGATGTGTCCATGAACCCTATTTTGTCCTCGGAACGAAATGGGGGTGAGAGGAGCAGAGAAGCTACTTCGAGAAGAGATATGTTTATATTAATTTTTGACATCTCTAAATAAAAACTAAAAATAAAAGTTAATATAAACACTCCTAGTTTCGGAGCTCTAACCGAAAACAAGCCACTCACCACATTTACATTATGCATGGCTTCCGGTAAGATTGTAATGGGAAAAAATCGGCCGGAGCCGCCGCCAGTCGGCACACATTCGAAATCTGTGCATTGTAAATCAGCGGGTGGTCTACTCGGCGCGGCGGGAGGGAATCACGGAACCGTGGTTTTGCCACCTTTCCGGCTTACGGAACCGTGGTTTTGCCACCTTTCCGGCTTTCCCCCTCCACGCACGAGCTTGTTCCCGCACCTAATCATTTTAACTGAGGCCTGTACTTGCTGAAACCTTGATCAGCAATGCATGACCACAGCAAGAACAGTGTCCTGGGACGCTCGGCTTATAAATTGAAGTTTATGATTTATTTTATATTATATCTATTGTAAACTCATTTTACGTAATTAAATATAAAATAAAAAAATATTATATCAACATAAACCATACAAAGAAATAAAGAAAAAAACAGAAAAAAACCATAAGTTATATATAGAGTACTCATACATCACGTGTTCACTGCAGGTGACACGACTTTACATATAGTAAATATGCATATTATATGCTCCTATCAAGCTGTCCGTCCGTTTTATTTCTCGAGACGGCCTGTCAGTCTGATGATAGTGGCCGTGGCGTACACATAGTATAGGTGTGGATGCATGTGGTGAATGACTTCCGGTTGATCTTGTCCATAATGAGAAACACGAACGCTTCTTCCTGTTCTTGTTCACAGATCTCCCTGTTGTCCTTGCGGAAATCTCGTGATTCCCTAGATAATCGTACAGCTAATCAAATGCTAGTGATCAGTACCAGCATTTAAACTAAGAATAGTGAGCTCCGACTCTGAACTAGAGCAATGCGCGGCAGTCGGCAACTGCAAGGCGTTCGATCAACTGTGAAGTACCCTGTGCAATCATGACAAGATCCTCTCCAGTCTCCAGATGCGCATCCCGTGAGGGCGCTCGCAACGAGCGATTCCGACGCCTTCAGATGCGTATACAATACATGCAAATGGGCTGCATTGTGTCTCGATCGATGACTGACCACTCCAGTCAACAGTGCCAACTCTGCCCATTTGACTGCGCAAGAGGATGCATCATGCATGTCGCTCTGCTGTGCACTTTTGCAAACTCGGAAGGAAAAGATATCTCATTACCTGAACTTGTGTGCTACTTTTTGTCTGAGAGATGCATGCTTCGAACAAGTTGCACCTGCGCCGCATTGCCGGTTCATCCCCCTTGCACCCAAACGACCGGTTTCAGGGACGATCTGAAGCTTTGCCGACTGCTGGTTCTGCCTATATATACAAGAGAAAACTGCGCGTATTTGTTCAGGTTATGAGACGAACTCATCAAATGACCGCCATGGCGTTTAGGAGTTCAGCTAGTGGAGAGGAACCCGCTGGTCTCGAGTTCCCTAAGGTAATTAATCTCCCCTTATCTGTCTGCCGACCTAACACAGATCTCTAATGCCACGGGAAACTACGTGCGCGTGCATGCCTGAGATGGCATGTACTAAATTGACTAATCTTATCTCACTTACGTCGTACGTGGTTTGGGCTCATTAGCAGGACGCTCGGGTGATCCAACGTTCACGCTCTGACGGCGACAGAGTGCTTGCCGACGACGCACTGCCAGCTCCAGACGCGGCCGGCGAGGCGGCGGACCAGCAGCAGCTGGAGGAGGATGAGGCACGGAGCGTGCGGTGCGAGTGCTGCGGGATGGCGGAGGACTGCACGCCCAAGTACATCAGCCGCGTGCTGGAGCGGTTCCACGGCAGGTGGGTCTGCGGCATGTGCTCCGAGGCGGTGAGCGAGCTGCGGAGGCGCCACCCGGCGCTGGCGGTGGGCGAGGCCGTGGAGTCCCACGCGAAGATGTGCAGCGAGTTCAACCGCACCGTGCGCGTCAACCCGACGCTCTACCTCGCGCGCTCCATGCGCGACATCGCCCGCAGATGCCACGACCGGAGCGGCTCCGCGCCGTCTGCAGCTCCCGGCGGCGGCTCCAGGATCGGCAGGACGAGAAGCTGCGCGCTGCCGTACGTTTGATTGAATCGAAGTTATTAATTTGAGAAGCATTACGTACTGATCACTACTCACCACCATTACGTACGGGAATTATGTCGGTGACGGCCGGTGTTCACGTCAGAAAAGCGAAGTTGCTAACTAGCTATAAATGCCTGGGAGTGTATAATGTATTGATCGATGTGAACTGCGATCACATCTTGTTCTACCCACATATGCAAGGTAGTGGTCGCAAGTGGTCGCACTAGTACGTCTCACTGGTTTGCATACTGTAAGATAAAAGGGCATTACATTGGTAAACGCACGCATGGCCAATGGGTGCTAGCACACAAAGTATTGATGTTACTTGGACTGAGTTCTTTGCTTTCCTTGTTCTTTCTCGTACAAGTGCATGTCACAAGTTCGACCTAACAGAGGGATGTAGTTTAGATCATGCGTGCAACTATTTATCACAAAACTAACGATAACGATTAGTTCCTACTAGTTAGGGGTGAAAACGGGTCGGATTCAGACGGATATTGCTGTTACCATATCCTAACCCATATTTTTTCTCCAGATTCGGTACCAATCGGATTCGGTGTCGGATCGGTCGGGATTAACCCATTTCGTTTGCACCCCTACTTGTTTGTAAGGAATGTATACAGTGCAGTAAATGGAGTAGGACGCACTGACTTGATGTTACTATTTAATAGCTGATGTGGAAGATTTTATTTTACCATTGCAAAAGAAAATGAAACGTCAAATAGTAGCACTAACCTGAAATCAAACTTGAAGATGTATCGGATTCGGACGGATATTGCTGTTACCATATCCTAACCCATATTTTTTTCTCCGGATTCGGTACTAGTCGGATTCGGTGCCGGATCGGTCGGGATTAACCCGACCCGTTTTCACCCCTACTACTAGTCACCATAACGTACAACCACTCGATCGCCATCGGATGCAGAGGAGCAAAGAGAGACGTGTGATCCTCACGTGGAGGAGCAGTCAGCGGAGCAGATCAATTCAGTATGTGGGTTTTTTTTCTGTGGTTTATAACTGCGGCTTATAATTTTTAGTCGTAACTTGAGTACTTATGTAAACAAACTATATACTGATAAGCTAATAAGCCGCTTAAAAAAAACTAACCCGATAAGCCGCTTCAAAACGGCGGTAAAGAAGTCGTCTGTTTGTTTGTTTGTTTGTTTGTTTGAGAGAAACTATAAGTCATAAGTCATAAGCTGAAAAGAACTCAGCCAATATATTATTTTGGCACGCTAGAAAGAGTGTGTCGTCAGCATGTTATCAAGTGAAGTTCAAGTTATTTGCACTTGTTTGTTTTGTTGGCTTTAAATGATCACATCTTCTTCAGACGTCTGTTTCATGTTTACTTTGTACTACTGTGTTTCTCACAATGAACTTAACAAAGTGAGACTAATGTTGGATATGTTTTGGAGATTAAATGCTAAAGTTGTTTCTAAATTGGCAAGTACATACAATAGGTATTGCAAGTTGTATATTAATTGGTAGCAACTCTATGTTAGTTGCTATCAACTTATACATTATCTGCTAGCGGCTTTACATTGCTAGTTGCCTAAAAAATCATTGGTAGTTGTTATCAAATATTAAAGTTGCTAGTACAATGTGGAAAAAACAACAAAACTCTACTATATACGACATAGTACTTGCAAAGTTACTTCAACTTGTACTTTTGCTAGTTGTTAATATCATGAGTGTTGCAAGTTGTTAGTACATGCAACATGTAATTAATAGTAGCAAAGATATATTAGTTATTACCACCTTAGAGTTACTAGTTACTAGTGTCTACATACTAACAACTACAGTTACCAGCAAATAGGATTTGTTAGTTGTTAGTACCTTAGAATTGCTAGATAATAACACCTCCAACTATTAGTTGCGAGCATTTATAGTTGATAGTTACCTACAGTCATAAGTTGAAAAAGAGTGTCCTATGGTTTATGACTTATGGCTTATGGTTTCATATGAACAAACAAGCATGACAGCTTCTCCACTGTCTTTTTGAAGTGGCGACTTAGGACAGTCTTTTTGAAGCAATTTATGAGCTTATTTGTATTTGGTTTGTTTGCACAAAGGCTAAAAGCCATTAGCCACAGCCATAAACCACAGCAAAAAAGAATCCACCTTGTGATTACTAGTAGCGGAAATTTGTTAGTTGGTGGCACATTAGAGTTGCTAGTTAACAACATATAGAGTTGCTTATTACAACACCTAGAGTTGATAATTACCAATACCTAGATAGCGATAACTATAATTACTAGTAGAGAAAAATTGTTAGTTGCTAGCACCTTAGAGTTACTAGTTAGCAATAACTAAAGTTCCTAGTTGCCAGTACCTACATCGTGACCAACTATAATTACTAGCAGAGGACATTTTGCTAGTGCTAGCACCCTAGAGTTGCCAGTTAGCAATTTAGAGTTACTAGCAACTAATATGTACAGTTGCTAGGTAGCAACATGCAGAGTTGGAGTAATATATAGTTGCTAATAAGTAACATTTAGTTATTTAAGTGATTATGAATTGTTTTTCAATCGTATAGTTGTTGTTGTTAATTGAGAAGTAATATTATCATTATATCATTAAAATAGATGTAATGTGGGTCACATTTTGCTAAGTTTGTCATGTGGAATATAAAGGTTCAAATGGAATATGAAATGAAGCTTGGTGAAAGAGATGTGATCATTTAAAGGTTGAAAATGAAAAAAAAGAAAAGTCATGGTTTAAAACACTTGGCATTTGTTCACTTTGCTTTTTGTGTCAAATGTATGGTATACATGGAATTGTGCTGGACAAAAAAGAAGTGGAATCATGACGAGATATGTCTAATAGAAAAGGCAAATGAAGAATTGTTGCCCTGGAGCTCTAACGATTGACTGGTTGTGTGTGCTAACTAAAATTAGCTATGCAACTTAATCACTACTCTGATGTACGTCAAATTAACCAGCCAAGCCCAAGGCCCTAAACTGCTATTTATAGCCCCATAAAAGGTTAAAAGCTAAGTCAAACTGAAACTTGAATGTGTCTTAAATTAAGTAGTTAGGCCAGCCGTCCAAAACATAGGACAGTAATTGAGCCCAACTCAGCCCTGATCGAGCAATCTTGTATTGCAAACTGACTTATAGTTTGGGCGCAGTGGTATAGCGAAAATGGAAACCATGATATATTGCCAACTTTCTCCGTGCAATGCATGACGCTTTGCTTGTTCGCCTACGGCATACGATCGCGACAGGAACTGCAACCCTCGATAAGAACAGAGGGCACTGCGTGCCAATATGCACACACATATTGTAGACCTGGTATGGCAACAGATGGGGGTGAATGTTGCCTTTGGAATTGTCATCCAAGTATTCGCTAATTCTTCATTTTAGTAGCTATTGAGCTATAAAGGTTAGGATTGAAAGCCAAAACCAAAGCAATCAACTCAATAACCCAAGAACCAAGGCACTGGTGGTTTGACCGACTACCAGGTGGTAGTCTAGCTATGCCTGGTGGTTTGACCATTCCCCTATTCTGGAACTACAAAACTAGCTAAAGCTAATGCAAACTTTGGTGCAACTCTAGAAATCCAAATCCAAATGATATGAAATTTTGCACACACCTTACTTGATGTCTCAGGGACCTATTCCATTAGAGGATCACAAGAATACTTATCGAAATTCAGACCTTTCTCAAGAACACGCATGTTTGTACTAAAACTAGGCAAAAACAAAAAATATATGAAATACAACTTGCTCGTGGGTGGAGGATGGCAAAGATGGTTATGGATGAATTTCCATATGTCACAACAAGTAAGAACTCTCAATGATTTGAGGGAAAAAAACATTGGATCAAGAAATTCCCTGAGAAGGTTAAATCCAAGAAAAATCGAACAACTTTAAGAACTTGTACTACATGATGACTAGATGGATGGAGATTGATCTCCATGAGTAATCTCCATTATTTACACGTTCTTGGCACACAATAAGATTAAGAAGGGAAGAGAGAAGATTAAAACCAACAAGATGGAGGACAAATATACCAAAATAAGAGAACTCCATGAGAGATGGATAAAGTTGATATATTGCTACTTGGGGATGAAGGTTTTACAAATACTCCACTTAGAGGATAAGAAAGCACACCACAACACACACTTCTCAAACCCTAAACCTAGAACACTTGGCTTAAACGAGGAATGGTTGGATGGTTAACTAGCAAATCTCCATCCCAACTCGTTAAATAGATGAGACAACTAGCTCACATCTAGCTCTAATGGATACTATCCATTAGTATATATATGGGGAAAACCCGTTAACCTCACACAACACAGCTATGCACAAATTTTAAAGCGTATGAGCTCAAATCCGCTAAGTCCTTATCATTTGATCCAACTTGATTATCTCAGCTTCTGCTTTACCTAAACCGCTTTTCTAAGTGTCATAGAAGTGTTGTGGTTTTGATGCAAGCTAGTTTACGGTATTTGGTCGTCTTACCAAAATATCCTAGTTTGACTCGATCGATCTTCATCTTCTCTTGCAATCAATCATTATACTTGCCATATGTAAGTGCATCATTGACTTACCATACGTGGCAAGTCTCTTCCATTCAGTTCCACGAGACCACGCATCACTTGAACTGACTAAACCACATGGTGCAATCTATCGCTTAAACCTTTCTTTCAACATTTTCCACCTTTCTTGTACTATGTTTGAGCTCAGCCATCTCACCCGATATCCTTGATCATTTTGGACCTCAGCTCCTCCATGAGTGTAGCCCCGATCGTCGCTGTTGACCATGGTTGACTTCAAGCATCCCTATACATCCAAAGATCAAGAAATTATTTTTGGGCACAGTTTCTTCATAACTTGACCCACATTAGCTAAAACATTCATCATGCAATATATATATATCTAGATCAAAATAAACCACACCAGGACCACAATTCCCAAAATCACAAATTCCAGCCGAAACCAAACCACCTGGCCAGTTAGACCACAGATGACACCCGGTCAGACCATTGGAGCCAGCTGGTCTGACTGCCTCCTCTGGAAAGTTTGACTGCCAGGTCTGCAAGTTGATATGAACTTTATGTAAAATCTGTCGGGACGCAAAATTTGCATTCCGAACTCTATGTGTTTACCGTACTAATTCCATGATCAGTGCCTAGTACACACATTCAACAACATTTATATCATATCCATACATGATAAATCTAAACAAGATAGTGTATATAAAAAGTGACGAACATAAACCTACAAGGTGAAGTTTACAACAAATAGACCGATCGGCCAAATAGAACATACAATAAAAACAGTTCAATGGAAATGAACATAAAATAGGCATAAAAAACCAGCAAGTATGCCTCAACCCATCCAAAGGCAAGACTAGGGCAAGACCCTAGAAATCGACATCCACATAGCCAAAAGCTATTGCAAAAAAGTAACCACAAAATGAATCTTCTTCTGCATCTTTTGAATATGTTCAACAAGTAGCCGTGAGTACAAAATTGTACTCCTCAAGACTTTATAACAAAGTTATATAGTATACAAGTTGAGATAAAGATAGCTATCTAGTCTAGTTCAATTTGCAAAAACATGCTTTCAATTGTAATAACGAATAATGGATTACAAACGGAAGTTGTAAGAGCACTTGAACTTGATAAATAATTAATAATAAAGCATAAATAGCATAATTTAGAATAAGAACCTTGCTGTCCCAGGATTTCAAAATAGTGGCAATATCCTTGCCGAGCCAAGCTATGTTTGGATTTCCCATTTATACATTCCCCAAACCATTTATAAAACATAAAGCTACTTGTTGTGGGATATAGCCATGGTTTGTCCATAACCGAGGACACGTCTAATCGAATAGGTTTACACTCTACAAGGTTGTACATTTTGCCCATACGATGTAAACATCCCACCATGTTATACATGTCACGCAATACCATCGGTACCTGATTTGATAGTTTATGATGAAACTTTTACATTACCGGTCCTAACAACCACTGCACTATGATACCTTCTCAAGACGGGGAGTGCCCTCCAGCATCACAAAACTCATACAGTGTGTTGGTAACCTTTCCTTACCAACAAGGTTCCTCCGAACATGGATGAACCTCCATGCCCGTACTAGTCCAAAATTACCAACAATCTATCACCTGCGGTAAAGTTGCTAGATCCCAGTAACTTACTATGTTAAGGTCTTCCCCATAAAGGCATGTATGATTGTACGATTGTACTTTGTGTATGGCATGATAGATCGGTCCTTAATGATCCGACGAAACATCCACATACCACAGTCTCGTGGTAACCGCACCGGTCTCTACAACCACTTGCCAAAGTCTAAAACATATTGTTCAATTTATTTGCTAACAAAAAATAATAGAGGTAACTCCTCTGGACTATTTCTCAAATATCCCCCATCTTTGAACATTTCGACCAATTTTCAACCCAGCACATCTAGTATCTTTATGAGCATAGCTAAGCATTAACTACTTCATTTAATCTACAAATTTCATATTTTACTAACAGTGAATATCAATACTAAGGTGTCAATAGCAAGGTTAATAATTTATCATGGTGGGATCAATGCAACAAGTTGGTGTAACTATCAACTTTACCAACATATCGATTTTTACCAAAATAAAGTGCATGCATAATAATTTTCAACACAACATATATAACAGTGAAATATGGTATGAAAATAATCAAACAGCGTACTTGCCTTGCTCATTGAATGTTTGGTCTTACACTGACTCATTGATAAAACTTTTGGAATATCAGTATCTAATCGGTAAAAGCCAAATAGCAAATAAGAGCCAAATAAATCTAAATAAAGAGCAATTTCAATTTATTTGTATAATATGGTAGATCATGATTTTAGAAAAATTATAGATAAAAAAATTCAATTTAGAGTTCATACGCAAATATTATAAGCATTTGAATTTGGTTTAGATTGAAATATACTAAAAAGAAAAGGAAAACATTATGCATCAAATTTCATTTTTGTTTTTTAAAGAAAATTCTGGGTCTATTGCATCATTAGACTGACAGATGGTTCCAGGTGCCAGTGGCTCAGATTCTAAAACATGTTTACATCATAAAATTAACTTGATTAATCCACTCGAGCCCACTTGTCAAAGAAAGGCAACACGAGAAGTCAACAACAGTGCTGGCCGAGCTTGTTGCCGAGCTCGCTGGTGATGAGGCAGCAACGAAGGGGCATAGGCGAGCTCAGGGATGGAAAGAGGAGGCCAAGGTGAAACAATTGGTAGCGAGGCCAAGGCTCGGACATCGGAGTTGGGTCGGTGGTGGTGGCTCTGCAACGATGGCGATCGCAAACGCGGTGAAGACGAGTCAGGAGGTGAGACATGTTAGCTTCACTAGGTCAATGCGACATTGATAACGCTAGCATGGGAATCTATGGTCACCTGAATAGGAGAAAGAACGACGATAAGTGGTGGTGCCATGGTCGGCGATGGTGGCAATGGTGTAAGCGGCCACGAGAAGGAAAGGCAAGTAGTGCACAAGCTTCAGCAGCTCACCAGGAATAATAAGATGAGGTTGGCAGTGATGAAGAAGGTCGTGGGTGATGTTTCGTTGAAGAACAGCAGCGATGGTTAGGAGGTCAACGACGATAGTACACCACGGCCAAAGTTAGCTAAAAAGGAGCACAGGAATAGGTTCAAGGAGTTGAGGAGATGGTGAAAAAGATCAAACTAAAGTTGAAGGCTCACCATAGTTTAGGAATCATGGTGGCAACTGAGAAGACCAGTGTTGAGGACAAAGGCGAATTCCTGATAGTTCACTACACCAAACCCAAATTAAGTGCGGAAGCTCGTCCAACGGGTAAAATGTAGACGATGAGCGACTGTGAAGGGAATAGCGAGCTCTGATGGGGATTAAATAGGCCGAGTGCACGAATTCAAATCAGTGATGCTCCTGGGTAGTGACACGGGCATGGTGCTTACAAGCTCTGTGGTCGACAATACGGCTCGGGCACGTGTGCGGTAGAGGATAGCGGTGCTGCGGGGACGCTATTGATGCAGTGATAGAGGGCGTGGCTTTGGCAAAAGCTTGTCGTGGTCTACTCAACATGACGCTGGCATAGGAGCACTGTAGCATGAGAAGAGGTGGAAGATAACCTCTAGCAGGTGGGTCCTAGGCATGCATCAACCTCTGGTAGGTGGGTCCTAGGCATGCATCACAGTGAGAGTGAGGGAAGCGACGAGAGAGAAGGTAGCTTTGGTGGGAGACGTTTTCGCGTGTTGAAAGCAGAAAAGAGGAGACGGCTTAGGCGAGGATGGTGTATGGGTTGGCGTTGGGCTAGAACAATGATGAACTAGGCCAACAGGAGAGATTTTGGCCCATGGATGAAAATGAATTTAAAATTTCTTTTCTAATTTATTTAATTCTAGAATTCAAGTTTGAATTTTCAAAATTAGCAAACCAAATTCAAAATTCATGAAAATTTTTGTGGAGAGGCTCTTTAGAATATTTGGATCCCAATTAAATTATTTCTAGGCTCTGTTCAAGTTTTAATAAATTTTAAAATTTTATTTTCAAATACCAAAAAAATGTAAAACCGTTTTTAAGAAATGCTGAAAATTTCTGAAAATCCCAAAATACATAAATGATTATTTTAATAATAATTATACTATTATTGGGAATTTTGGGATGTTACAAAATCCAAATTCTAATTCCTCCAATTTGATAATGATTTATCACAACAAAAACATAGACATTCTCACATGGTTTTTCACATATATGTCATCTACTGAACAAGGTCATGCTCACGCAGGGGCGAATCCACCGTGGGTGCTTGTGGGGGCTCGAGCACCCCCTCCTCCCACCGTGGAAGAAGACCCGGCCCGCTGGCCTACCCAGTCGGTGGTCGCCCGGACTGGCTGAGGATGCGCAGTAGCTTGGGCGCCGTCACGTCCAACGTCTGCAGAAGGCGAAGCTCTTCGAGTGCATTGGTTGAAGCTTGAAGAAAGTCTTAAGGCCCAGCACCTAGCCAGCCCAAATCAATGGCAACTCCTGGCCCAAAACTCCAATGGCAGCACACAGCAGAACAATGAATAGTCAACACCTCAATAGTATAACGCCTCATCTAGGTCACGGAGAGGCCGAGCCGCCACCAAGTCGGAGAGAGAGTAGAGAACTAGAGACTCACTGTTGCCTGCAGCCCGGCGACGGAGGGAGAGCCCGGGAGGGGGAGGCGGCCGGCGCGACGAGGGGGAGCCAGGGAGGGGGAGGCGACGCGGCGGACTTCAGACCGCATCGCCGCATCGGAGATTCGCCCGTCGCCACTGCAGAGACGGAGAGGACGAGGTCGAGGCGAACAGGTGAGATTTGACGAGGCGCTGGCGAATGGTGTCGCGACTTACTATTTTACTCAATGGCATCGACGATTGTGGGCTCGTGGCGATAAGGGGATTTATTAGTGATTTGTGGTGTTTGTGCAGTGTGCCACAGTGCCAGTGTCGGCAGTGACTCCGTTTGGCTGTGACGGCGTCGGCGTGACCGACCGGCGACAGTGATTCGTTGATCTGTCATCTAAATGTGAGTGAATATGATATGAATCCCATTTTATTTTATTATTGTTTTACTAATTAGTTAAGTTGTTTAATCAGTTATTAACTAGTTGTTTAATTATTTTTAGTTGATATTTTTTATCTACAGATCGGTACTCACATATTTATAAACACTTGGGGGCACATTATCCATTAACAAGATACTAAATTTATTGTATCGTACATTTTCAATTTGTTCTTTTCCTATTTATGTATGAATTTGATATTCTAATGGCAAAAGACTAGTAGATATAACATTGATATATTTATATTATGCTATAGTTCAATAGTAGAGCTCTTCCTCTATTTTCATCCTAGATTTGCCACTGTGCTCACGCATACAACTATACTGTACCAACATCAAGTTGCGAGCCTTCGAGGCCGTAGTAGTTTTGATGATACTGGTGTACATGTAGCTGCGCGCTCCTGTTGTTTCATTTCATTTGCATGGCCACAGCTTTTACTGTTGTGCCCGTTCAAATCCCGTGATATACTGTCAAGTTGCTACGATTGACAGTGCCCTTTGTTTTTTTTTTCATGTACTAAACGATAGTAGGATCTTTTGACGTCAAATTTTCGTCATATGTGATGCGAACACCAAGTCTTGAGCTACAGATTGCGATTTGACTAGGTTTTCCACTGGAATCGATCAGGGAGTTGCGCTTTCAGAAATATAATTACTTACCTACATATATATTCTATATTCGATGCCTGTACTGCTCGATCATTTGTTGTCAGCTAAAGAGTGCTCATTTTAAAATTCGCCCTTCTGCTATATAGTTGCTTTAGCAGGAGTGTATACCTGTAAGAAAACTAATAACAGTCGGTCGAGGACAGGAGACGTGTGATATATATCTGTTCGTTTTTTTCCTACATGCGTCTCCACCCGATGGAAGCAAAAGTGCAGCCACTTGTGCCACACACACGTGCGTTCATGCATCCATCGATCGATCTGCAGGTGTTTCCGTCTCCCTACAGCTGCATGCAGCGCCTGAGCATGACATGGCGTGAAGCGGAAGCTGATGCCGACGGTTGATAACTGAGGATCGAGCTCGCTCACACATGAATCTGATGCGCGCTACGGGGACTGAGCAAATCATGCATGTGCTCGCGAAATCTACTGCCGGAAAACCATCGGCCGGCCCCGCCTCCTGTTTGCTGGCCGCAACACCGGTCGATCACGGCCGGCCGGCCGGCACGATTTTCACATGGCGGCCGGACCCCTCGTGAAGAGTACAGTCATCGATCGTCTCGCAGCTAGAGGCTCTGCAAGCGAGCTCAGCTGTCAGTCCCGTGAGCCGCTCACAGGATGCGATTGCGATCGGCAGCCCACGCATGCACGTGCCGACGTGCGAATGGGCAACAAAAACACACTTCGCACTTGCGGCCTAGCTGGCCGCCGGTCTAAACGCAGTGGCGTAGTTAGAATTAAAATCTTGTAGGATCAATTTCATTAGAATCACTAAAATTATGTAAATTATTATGAAATTATTAAGAGAAGTGGATGTATTTTACAAAAACTTGTAGAGTTAATCGAGCCCACAGAAAAACCTCCCTCCGCCGGCCATTGGCTAAACGGATTGGACACAGTACTTCAAAGATACGGATGAAACAGCAGCGGTCGTGGAAATATCCTACTGATCTTCCCCCAAAACCACCAGAAGGAAGTCAGTCGTGCATGAACATTTTGCGCACGCTTTGATGTGACAGACGCCTCAGTGGGAAGCTCTGGGCATCGATGAGACGATGACTAGCTAGCTGCTGTCTATAAATAGCCAGGTCACAGGCGCATATGTTGCTGGCAAGTATAGGAAAAGACACACAAGTTAGAAGTGACTCCGAGTGGAACAGGTTCGTAGATTTGGAGAGCTTCGTAAGATAATCGACAAAACGATAATGGATATGGCGCGCTTAGCTGCTGAGGAACTTGGCCTCGAGCCGCCCCTTGTGGTAATGACATTAATTACTTCTCTACTAGATTGCTGCTCGATCCTGCTTTTGTTCGTCGTCGACATGCACGTCTGCCTCCATGCTCAACATGTCTGCACACGTGCATGTTCAAAACGGCATATATATGATCTCTCTTCATGAGCAGAGTGGTATACTCTGGGTGTCAACTCATCGTGCCATGCGTGCTTTGATCTGACAGGAGGCCCGCGCGATCCAAGAACGCTCGCAGTGCTCCGACACCACCGAAGAACCACTCGCCCTCGTCGCCGACGACGCAGCCGCCGGGGAGCAGCAGCAGGAGGAGGCACGGAGCGTGCACTGCGAGTGCTGCGGCATGGTGGAGGACTGCACCGCGGGGTACATAGGCCGCGTGCGGGAGCGCTTCCACGGCCGGTGGGTCTGCGGGCTGTGCGCCGAGGCCGTGTCCGAGAGGCGGCGGCGCGAGCCGGCGCTGACGGTGAGCGAGGCCGTGGAGTCGCACGCGTCGCTGTGCAGCAGGTTCAACAGAACCGTGCGCCTCAACCCGACGCTCTCGCTCGCCCGCTCTATGTGGGACATCGCCAGGAGCAGCAGCCTCAACCGGCGCTCGCCTCCGTCGGTGCTTCAACGCTCGAAGCCGCTGGCAGCCTGCGGTGGCGCCTCCAAGATCGGCAGGGTCGGGAGCTGCCCGGTGCCCTACGTTTGATCGCCAGCTAAGCAAGCAAGCTAGCAAGCAGTACGTACACGATCGTCAATCGCCACCAATACGGCTGGATTGATCAATTACGTCTGATCGATCGGCTGGTTGAAAAAAAGGATTTGATCATATATAGTGTCATTAGTGGTACTTACTGTTTTAGTTTGCACACATATTGGGTTACACTGTTGTAGCTTCTGAATCTTGTACAATATAAAGAAAGTTGTTGTGGACGCATGAATAGCTGTTTACGACCCCTGCAATTTCAAGTTTTAGGGCAATTAGAATGTTGTAATTCACCCTCGCAAAAAGAAGGCTGTGACTTGTATCCCAGTTCATGACTAAATGTTGTATTTTGTGATCTCTGGTCGGTCCGACCGCATCTGGTCAAGTCGCATCGCTTTAAGAGTTCGATTAAATTTCACTCAAAAGTTAAACCAATTAGATCGATAAGTCCTACCAAAGCTCTTTACTTGACTAGTATATGTTTTTGAACTGGTTAGACCAGTTGTGGTCATATATGTTTCGACCAGTGTGACCAGTCGTGAGCAATACAAATTGGTCAAAGATTATATTTGGGATTATCTTCGTGTCTATAATAGACTATATATCGACTTGCATCAAACGCGGTACTCAAAGGTGCTTGCGCCTACTGCAGTCAAACATGGTTACTTAAGGCACCTCTGATTGCAACACTTGATTGTCTGGGATTTGTCGACGATCTTACGAAATAAAATAAAAAAATGACTGAAATCTTTAGGAAAAAATGGGGATGTTCTTTATTACCATAAACTGGTTATAGGGAGCCTTAAGAAAGGCATGAGACTAGGCCTAATTACACTAAATTGAATGGGATGTGAATTGTCGTGTTCTTCTGTCTTCTCTCATCCAGTCTTAAAATACCAAATGAAGAGACACCAATTATCCGCTGGGAAAGACGCCCTATGGAACCAGCGTGTCTGGATGCTGAGGTTGTTATTATCAAAGAGAGGACACATGATCTTCGATTATTGTCAAAGGGAGACAAATGTGAGAAACAACTACATGGCAATTGTTGTCATAGACTCAGTGCTGAAACATCATGCTGTTTGGAGTGGATAAGTCATATATTCTATCCACAGCACAGAAAAAATATCCTGGAATCGGGTCTAGGTACTAGTTCATAGAATCTCTGAGCGATCATTCGGTCAGGCAACACGCACAGTGTTTCTCCGACCTAGGTACTCGGGGAGTAACCTCTAGAGGTTTGTGACCACGGGGGTCCCTTGGTCGTAAATAAATATTAAAGCTATAATTAAGGATTTATTCAATGCACCAAATAAATCCTTTGAAGTCATGCAAACACATTATGCTTCGATACATGGGCGTGACTGACTCGTCTAGGTATTATTTGGAAGGTAAACCTCAAAAAATTCAAACCAGTCGAGTTTTATTTTTGTTTGGTTGAATCTTCTTGACCTAAAGGTTTCCCTAGATTTCATAGCTCTATCCCCTGCTAAGGTGAGAGAGAGGATCTGATGCGGGGGTGCCCGATTTTCACGACATAGGATCGATAATGATAACTTAGATCCGTGCAACCTGAGGAACCGATGACGCCAACCAGTATTAGAATAGCAATATGTGATAAAAGAATTCGTCCAACCACACGCTCATGATCCTGTCTACCCGACCACAAAGCAGGCACGTCGCAGCTCCTGAGAATCACAAGAACAACGATGTAGAGAAACACCCAATTCCCCTCTAGGTAGCAATCAGATGGCAAACTCTAGAAAGAATAAGCGTATAACTCTCTCTTAAAAATAATATATATCAATTATGGTCTGCCAACAGTTGCCGAAGCGGTCGAATGGACCAGTACCATTGACCAGGCCAGCCGCTGTTCCAAGGAGCAAGGTGATGGCGGCAAAAGGAAGGAGAAGGCCAAGAATCCCAGAGACAAGGTTAAGAGCCACAAGTCTCGCACCGCAGGGTTGAAGGAGGGCTTGGTCATGGGCGATAAGGAGCCATGCAGTTCCAAATAATACTCCAACCGGGGCAAAGGCAAGGCACCCGCGAGGAAGGAAAACAAGCCTAGATGATACCCTCTTAATAAGAAAGAGGGGCACTGTCGTAGGGGTGGCCTCCACCTAAGCCCAGTAGGCCTGTTAGGAGGTTATAAGAACCAGAATAACATGTGTAATGACATAAGTGCCCCTAATAGGGAGGTACGGATGTAAGGGCATAACTGTAAAAGCATACTCCATGTGAATACATACATCAGGATGAGGGGGAGGATGAGGCAGAACACTCCCACCTCTCCACTACCATCTCTCTGCTTGGTCTCAGAACCACAACAGCTTGGCGCCGTCCGTGGGGAGGACGAGGACAAGCTCAAGACCGAAGAAGAAGGATGGCACGAAAAAGCTTTCGCCGCGGCGAAGGGAAAGAAGGCGGTTGGGTCGAGCGCGCGTGAATACGGGGCCGGCATCGGCCGTCGAAGGAGGAGGCGGCGGCGTGGCGTAAGGGTCGCGGGCGTCGACGCTCGCACTACAACGACCGACCTTGCCGGCGCCGCTACAACGACATCCAACCCCGTCGCTGGCACTGCAACGGCAGCCCCCGCCACCCTCGCCGGCAGCGCGGATCAGGCGGCCGGGGATAGCCGCAATGAAGCATCCGCGGATCTGGAGATCTTGAGGCGATGGTCCCTGCACCGACCCGTCCGCTGGGTGTTCCGGCGGCCCGGCGGACTGCGGTGGAAAGCGCCTACTAGAAGCCTCGGCGCGTTCCAACAGAACTAGGGACCTTCGCGAGCTGTCCGGGATATGCAAGAGGCTCGAGCCGCAGCCGCGCCAAGAATCGCGCCCGACCCTCGCGAAGCCCCCACGTCTAGCCGTGTACCGCGCGGCGCGTGAGATCCGAGTCCGCTTTGGCGGGCTGCAGCAGCGGCATGGCCGAAGACTTCAAGTTTCCTAGCGTCATCGACCGCATAAAGGCAACACGGACCCCGCGAGTTCGTGCGGCGTGTACGAAACCGCGATCGAGGCGCGGGCGAGACGACACCACACGGCGAAGGACTCCCCTCGCGCTGCAAGGAGTGGCGCTCTCTTGGTTCTTTACCATAGAGCGGGCTCCATCTACGCGTGGGAGCAGCTCGCGACCGCCTTCACAACAACTTCCAAGGAAACTATGTCGAGCGAGTCGACGCGACCAACTCTTATTTGTGAAGCAAAGACCCTGAGACGCCCGGGACTACTTCAGCGCTTTGCCAAGATTCGATGCCTGGTAACAGACGTTAATGAAACCACCGTCGTTAATGCAGCCATCTGAGCCTTCGTCGGGCCCGATGGCAAGTACAACGCGCGAGGCCAATCAAGGCGATCGCCAAGCTCTTCGACAAAATGGGACGAGTATGCGCGGGAGGAGGATGATGCGAAGACGGAGCATTACGCCCGACCTCGCCCATGAGGCGCCCCGCGCGAGTGGGGCGGGTGGTCCTCCTCGAGCGGCGCGGCCGAGAGCCCCGGGAGGCCCTCCCGAGGCGGCGACACCGAGTGCGTGAAGGCTCTTCAAGGAGCGAGCATAAACCTCGGCGCCGCCAACGCAGTCACAAAGAGCGGCCCATCATGTCCTCGACGCCGAGCGCGCGCCAGGACCCGACCCGCCTCATGGAGGGGGACCGGGATCGGAAGACGGACTTGATTGCGCGGCCAACCCCACGCAGAACAAGAGCTCCTACACTATGGCAAGTGGTGCGAGGTACACGCTACGGTGATCATTACACAAGGGCATGCATCGCGATTATGGAGCTGCAGAGGTGACGACGGGTCTCGAGCTCGCCTCCTCGGCCCCCCGCCGGAGCCCACGCGGGGCACCCAAGGGGTAGCCCCATACGAGCCGCCGCAACGGAGGGCGCGCAGCATCGCACCGTTAGCGTCATCACCGAGGCTCCTCCTCAAGGGCCCCGGGAGCGGCCGCGGTGTGGATGCCGCCCGCAACATCACCTTCGGCGTGAGCGACGCCCGGTGTGGAGTACCTCACCAAGACCTCTAGTCATCCAGGCCCACATAGCACGTTGTGACGTCAGGCGCGTCCTTGTCGACGGGGGAAGCTCCGCGAATATCTTGTTCGCCGAAGCCCTCGATCGTATGGGGATCCCCCGAGGCCGGCTAGAGCGCCAGAGCTCCACTTCAAGGCTTCGGGTCAACCGCGCGCAGCCTTGGGCACGTGTCCCTTCCGGTCACGTTCCGTCAGGAGGGCAACAAGGGTAACATCCGCACCGAGCATGTCATCTTCAACGTCGTAGATATCCCACATCCCTACAACGCCATACTGGGTCGACCCGCTATCAATTCTTTCGAGGCGATCCCGCACTACGCGTTTTTGTGTGTGAAGCTCCCGGGCCGAGAGGGTGTTATCACCGTCTTGGCGATCGAGACTGGCCAGACGTGCCGAGGTCGGCGGCGCGTTCGCATCGTCCGGTGCACGCCCTCCAGACGCTCGGCGATGGGCCCTCCCTCGGTGGACGCCAAGCCTCGCCCGAGGGCGAGTCAAGAAGGTGCCGCTCCAGCGGAGGGGCGATTTGTGTCCATCGGCGAGGGCTCCACCGGGTCGAACGGGATCCGCTCCGAGTGCTTGAACAACGTTGACATTTTCGCATGGTCCCGGAGGACATCAAGGCGTAGACCGAGCGATGTCGAGCATCGCTGGCGGTCCGCCCGACGCCAAGCCGGTCAAGCAAAGGCTTCGGCGATGTCGATGGATCGGCAGCAGCGGCCAAGACAGAGGTGGCGGCTTCTTGGCGGGGTCATCCGCGAGGTCCACCATCCAGAGTGGCTCGCTAACCCAGTGCTAGTCAAAAAGGCCAGCGGGGCCTAGCGTATGTGCATTGACTTCACGGCACTCAACAAGGCGTGCCCAAAGGACAATTACCCTTTGCCGCGCATCGATCAGCTGGTCGACGCCACCGCGGGGTGCGAACTCATGAGTTTCCTGGACGCCTATTCCGGCTACCACCAGGTGTACATGGCCGAAGATGACGAGGAGAAGACCGGTTTCATCACACCACTTGGGACGTTACGCCCGTCGAATGCCCTTTGGCTTGAAGAATGCAGGCGCTACCTTTACCCGTCTCGTCGCTATTGCCCTGGCCGCCCAGCTCGGGAGGAACGTCGAAGCTTACGTCGATGACGTGGTGGTAAAACCCGGTAGCTTGCTCTGCATGGCCGGAACCTCCAGGAGACCTTCGACAACCTCCGGAAGGCGGGCATCAAGCTCAACCCCGACAAATGTGTCTTGAGTGCGGCGGGCAAACTCCTAGGTTTCTCGTGTCCGGACGGGCATCCAGTGAACCCGACAAAGTAGACGCCATCCGGGTATGGAGCGCCAAGACAACGAGGGAGGTCCAGAGGTGGCGGGCGCATGGCGACACTAAGCCGCTTCCTATCCGAGCGGCGGAGCGGGGCTCGCCATTTTTCAAGACACTCGCGGTGCGATGGATTTCGTTGGGACGGAGATTGCGCGAAGGCCTTCAACGAGCTCAAGGAGCACCGCAAGCCTTCCCACTGTCGCCCGGCACGAGGCTCCTCTTGCTCTATCTCGGCGCGTCGCCACCGCGGTCAGCGCCGTCCTCGTCTTAGAGGAAGGCGCCATGCAGCGGCCCGTATACTTTGTCTCTGAAGCCCTCCAGGGCGCCAAGACAAGATACACGGAGCTTGAGAAGCTCGCCTACGCGCTGGTCATGGCCTCCAGGAAACTTCGGTATTACTTTCTGGCCCACCCGATCACAGTGCCTTCCTCATTCCCCCTGGCAGAGATGTTACACAACAAGGAGTCCACAGGGCGCATCGGCAAATGGGCTGCCGACCTCGCCCCCTTCTCCTTGACGTATGCTTCACGAACGGCAATCAAATCCCAAGTCCTGGCGGATTTTCTCGCCGAATGGACCCCACCGGCCCAACCCGTCCAGACGCATGACGACCCCGTCTGGACGCTCGCCATTGACGGAGCTTACGGCGTCGCGGGCGCAGGCGTAGGTGCGGTGATAAATCACGCCGGGACGAGTTTGCTATACTCGGCGTGCCTTGCCTTCCCGCCACCAACAACACGGCTGAATACGGCGGCGCTCTTTGGCTGGCGAAGCTCAAAGCGATCGCGCGAGACGGTGCTAGTCCGCACCGACTCGCGCTTGGTGGTGGTCATGTGGACAAGTCATATCAAGCCAAGGACCCCGAGTTGGCCAAGTACCTGCGGCGTGTGAGGGCGAGGAAAGGCACTTTGGGCGTCACCGTCAAGGCCATCCCCGCGCGAGAACGAGCGGACCGATGCCCTCGCTAAGGCGGCGGCCCACCAAGAATCGCCCCGATGGGGCGTTTCACGAGATATTAGTGCAGCGCCATCGCGCAGACAACCGGGACGTGGCACTCGCCCACCACATTGACCGGCGGTGATTGGCGAGCCCATCTTCAATTTCTTGTAAGGCATCGCCGAGCCGAGGACTCGCAGAGCTTGGCGCTTGCGACCGCGCAAGGTACTTCCAGTGTTCGAAGGATACTCTACAAGAGAGGGGTTTGCGCACCGCTCGCGCCGCCTCTCGATGAAGGGGGAAAGGAGCTCCTGCGGAGATCCACGCGGCGCGCACGGATCCCACGCACCGAGGTCATTAGTTGGCAAGGCGTTCGTGCAAGGCTTCTCGCCAAGCGCCATCACCGACGCCGAGACCTCGTCCGTCGGTGCCAAGGGTGCCGATGGATGGCGCGCATCATCCGCAGCCCCGACGAGCCTCAACCCTATTCCTCCGGTGTGGCCACCGCACTGGGGCGTCGACATAGTAGGACCGCTTGCCCGAGCTCCGTGGGACCTCCGGTTCGTGGTGGTCGCGCCGAGTATTTCTCCGGATGGCGGAAGCGATCATACGCTAAAGTAACTTCGCGCCATCTGGCGCTTCCTCGGCAAAACATCATATGTCGCTTGGCGTGCCCGGAGCTCACGGTTGACAATAGCTGCGATTCGACGCCACCCTATTCAAAGACTATTGTGACAAAGCATGGGCATCACCCTCCAATTCGCCTCGGTAGGGCATCCCGATCCAACGGGCGGTCGAACGGCGAATGGTGCCATCTCCGCCGCCATCAAAAGCGCTGGTCGGGTTGCGAAGGGCAAGTGGCCAAGCAAGCTTCACAGCGTTCTTTGGTCGCTTCGCACTACGGTAACGCGCCCGACGGGATTCACGCCGTTCAAGCTCCTTTTCGCGACGAAGCGGTGGCCCGAGGAAATCAAGGCCGGCTCGCGGAGGGTCCTCGCCCAAGCACCCAAGAGGAGCGTCGTGTGTCCTGGACCTCTCGACGGTCGTGGCGGATGCGCCCACCATGTCGAGAAGTATGCGCGGCAGACAATGCGTACTCGGGACCGCTCTGTATGCCCGTGGGGATTCAAGCCTGGGGATCTCGTTCTCAGAGTGCCGCTCCAAGCGGAGACCGCTAGCAAGTGGAGTCAAGTGGGAAGGCCCGTACATTGTGATGGAGGCATTGCCGAAAGGCGCGACCGCCTCGCCACGCTCGAAGGACAAGCCCTCGGCACACGTGGAATGCGGATAAAGTTGCGGCGATACTACGCCTAGAAGTAAGACAACAAGCGTGAGCGCCGACCCTTTGTTATACGATGCTCGCCGCGCAAGCGGGAGTTCAATAAAGATTGCTGTTCCCGAGCATTCTCGCCCACGCCGAAGGGGACAAAGTCCACGGACTCTAAATAAGGCGTGGCGTCGAGGTGCGCCTCGCGCGCGCGAGTCTCCGGACTATAAAGGAAGTCGTAGCGTCGAGGTCCGCCTCCGCATGCACTAGTCCACGGACTCTAAATAAGACGTAGCGTCGAGGTCTGCCTCCGCACGCGCGAGTCTCCGGACTATAAAGGAAGTCGTAGAGTCGAGGTCCGCCTCCGCACGCACTAGTCCACGGACTCTAAATAAGACGTAGCGTCGAGGTCTGCCTCCGCACGCGCGAGTCTCCGGACTATGAAGGAAGTCGTAGCGTCGAGGTCCGCCTCCGCACGCACTAGTCCACGGACTCTAAATAACACGTAGCGTCGAGGTCTGCCTCCGCACGTGCGAGTCTCCGGACTATAAAGGAAGATGTAGCGTCGAGGTCCGCCTCCGCACGCACCAGTCTACGGACTCTAAATAAGGCGTAGCGCCGAGGTCGCCTCGCGCGCACCGATCTCACGGACTCTAAATAAGACGCAGCGGGGCGCCCTCGCGTGCACCGATCACGGACTCTAAATAAGACGTAGCGTCGAGGTCCGCCTCCGCACGCACCAGTCCACGGACTCTAAATAAGACGTAGCGTCGAGGTCCGCCTCCGCACGCGCGAGTCTCCGGACTATAAAGAAAGTCGTAGCGTCGAGGTCCGTCTCTTCACGCACCAGTCTACGGACTATAAATAAGACGTAGCGTCGAGGTCCGCCTCCGCACGCACCAGTCTACGGACTATAAATAAGACGTAGCGTCGAGGTCCGCCTCCGCACGCGCGAGTCTCTGGACTATAAAGAAAGTCGTAGCGTCGAGGTTCGCCTCCGCACGCGCCAGTCCACGGACTCTAATTAAGACGTAGCGTCGAGGTCCGCCTCCGCACGCGCGAATCTCCGGACTATAAAGAAAATCGTAGCGTCGAGGTTCGCCTCCGCGCGCGCCAGTCCACGGACTCTAAATAAGACGCGGAAGTTCTCCCTGCGCACTCTACGGAGTCTAAACAAGACGTGAACTCCGCGCATGCCAGGGACCCCGTCCCTGTGCATACTCTGCGGAGTATAAATAAGATGCGGAGGTTTTCCCTTCGCGTTCGTCGACAGGTAACACCAAGAAAGGTACTACGGTTTCATTATAAAAGCAAAGGGGTTACATGGTTACAAGCATACGAACCAATACATCATCCCCGCCCTACCCGACCAACCGTTCAGCCTTGGCGTGGTGCGGACGAACCGCGCCGTGCCGCCGCCGTGACGCCGAAGGACTCTTCGAGCGCTGAAGGAGGTCCCCTCCCCATGCAGCGTCTGCTGACGGCGACCTCGCCGCATCTTCCCGGCGGCCCTGCATCCGTTGATGGAAGTTCGCAGCTAGGCCCAATGGAGCGATGGCGTCCGACATAACCTCCGGCCGGGCGGGCGGATCGAGGATTCGCGGCTCATGGGTATGTCCGCACCACGAGTGTGAAGCGGTGTGGCGAAGCATGCACCAAGATAACCACAGTGCTCGCCAAACGCGTTCGCGCCACGAAGAGCAACCCCGCCTCCTCGATCAACCCGGCGTCTCGGCGGGGCCTCGGCTGTGCGTAGTGTCCGACACTCTGACGCACAGATCTCGGAGGGCCTGGTTCAGAGACTCCATGGCCCGCCACGCCGACAGAGACGCATTTTCCAAGACGAGACTATTCCCTGCAGCAGACTCCGCCAGCTGGGCGTTCTCCCCTTCTAGGACGGCGATCTGCTGCAGGAAGGCCGTGCGCTCCTCAGCCGCGGCGCACTTGGCTTCCGTGGCCTCGAGTTGTGCGGCCGCCATGGCGCTCTCCAGCGCGCGAAGTTCTTCATCCTTCGCTGCGAGCGCATTGTGTGCTTCACGGCGGCTTCGAGCCCTCCGCTCCCGGACGGGCCTCGTCAAAGGACCGGCTAAGGGCAGCGTCCGCAAAAACAACAAGTCGAAAGGCCAAAGCGGTACCTTGCAAGTGAAGCGCACATGATTACCCTCATCTCGGAGGCCTGCAGCGCGAGCGCTAGGAGATCCCCCTCGTATGACGACAACATCTCTCGGTCAAGGCCGTTGTCGGCACGCTCTGCGGCTGCGATGAGGACGCAAAATATCTCCAGCGAGGAGGAAGTCCGGCGGCGAGCCCCGCGCCAACGCGCGCCAGATTTACCGAGGCGCGACCACGCCAACAAAGAACGGACACTGCGGGCACCGCACAAGGCTTTGGACTTCGCGCATACCTCGGTTGCTCGATCCTTCGCCATGTCCGGAGACCTCGTCTCGCGATGTTGGCGTAATGAGCGAGCGAATCGAGCGATCTCGCGAAGTCATAAGAAGAAAGGACTCACGCCTACCTCCTGCGCTCTCGTCGCGGTAGGAAGTGGCGCCGTTCGATGGCCAAGTGGGAGGCAGGCGCCTCGGTGGTCGGCGAGGAGGTCTTCTCGGCCGCGCCAGACGCCGTAATCCCGCGACAAGGCCCCGCAACGATGTATCGACCCCTCGCTGGCGGCGGGATCGCGCCCGAGGGCGTTCGCTGCGGCGGCAAGCGATTCTTCCGGCAACACTAGTTGCGGTTCCGCCGCCTCACGGTTTCTCGGAGGGGCGCCCTCACCGCGCTCGCGGTTGATAGCACACCATCAACCGTGGTTTTCTCGCCGGGAACGGTGCTCCACCCGGGTGGGCGACTTCCAGCTCAACGATGGCCGCGAGCACGGGTTCGTTGGCGTCGGCAGAGGGTGACGGGGGATTCGAGGAGGCGCGCCCCTCCAAGGCAGTGTGGCCGGGCCCACCGCCGGTCGCACACCCCATATCAGCTGTGCTAGTCGCCGAGGGGCCTGCGGGGTCGCATACGGCAGACGGGGAACGGGCCCGGCGTTGCGAGGATAACACCCCAGGCTATCACCGTCTGAATGCGAGTCCCGCGGAAGCTCCTCCGCACCGAGCGCCGAGTCGAGAATGCCCGAGCCTCGCATATGCGGTTTACCCGCCCTTGCTTAGCCGCCTTGATGCGGCCTCGCGAGCCTGGTGCTCCTTAGCGTGACGGGCGAGGCGCGCGAACTGTTCGCTCCGCATCTTCTAGCCGAGCCGCTGCGCAGAGATCACGTTAGTCGGCGGAGACCAAACAGATACAATGCGCGCGTAAAACATGGCCGGGCGACTTACAAGGAGCGGAGGCGAAGCGGCGAGATACGGATGGTGAACCCGTCCTCGCGGGGCCGTTACATCAACATACTTCCGGGAGCAAAGTGGCGCCACCCACACATTGTGAACTCCTCGGCTAGGTCGCGCGAGCTCATTCGACCAGGCGACACCGACAAGACTCTGTAGCTTTCGCGTGTCGTCGATCTCCGCCTTGACTTCGGTGTCATCGTTAAACGAGATCGGTCCACCTCGGCATTGCATTCCGCTCTTGTCGATCCACGGTGTAGTAGAACCGCCGCCGAGTCGGTAGGACTCCCATTGCCTCGCGAGGTGGCGTGGGAACAACGTCGCGCACGACGCCGAGCACGAAGTCCACACCGCGAAGTTGGACACCGCCCGTCAACTTTTCGGTCGACGGCAAACAAGAAAAGGCCGCCGCCTCTCATGTGGCTCAAGCGCGAGCAGATCAAACCCGCGGCGATCGGTGCCACGACTTGGAAAGAAGAACCGCGGGGCTTAGAGGCGTGCGTAGGTGACAAGCGGCGCACAACGCCCCACACCTTCAACACGCGCCCAACTTCCCGGGAAGAGGCGAACGGCCGCGATCACGCAACCACTCACATCCCACGACGCACCGGCCGTGAGTCGCCACGTGTCCCACCCGCGAGAATGGCGGCGACGCGGCGCGGCGACGACTGCGATCCAGCGTCGGCGTGATTCCACCGCCATTAAAAGCGCACTACGCATCGCAAGGTCACAACAGCTCCAAAGCGCAATATCGGCGCCAAGCTCCAATTTAGCGCGGGGCGGAGCGCGCGCTCGGCCGACCTGGCGCCGCCTCGTTGCCACCCGTTCGACGGGTAGGGGCGGAGCGCGCGCGTCTACTTCGACTAGGCGCCAGCTTCGCCGCCACCCGTTCGACGGGTAAGGGACGGAGCGCGCGCGCGTCTCGCCGACCAGGCGCCGCCCTGCGCCACCCGTTCGGCGGGTAGGGGCGGAGCGCGCGTCGTCGCCGACCAGGTGCTAGCCTCGCGCCACCCGTTCGAAGGGTAGGGGCCGCGCGAGCCGACCAGGCGCCTGCCACCCATTCGTTCGGGCGGAGCGCATGCGTAGGCGCCGGCCTCGCTACCACCCGTTCGACGGGTGCGGGGCGGACGCGGCGCTGCATTTCGACCAGGCGCCACCTCCGCCGCCCCGCGAAGGGTAGGGGGGAGCGAGCCGCGCGCGCGTGGCGCCGGCTGGCGCCGCCTCGCGCCACCCGTTCGAAGGGTAGGGGACGGGCGCGCGTGCCTCGGCCGACCTGGCGCCTCCTCCGCCACCCGTTCGAAAGGTAGGGGACGGAGCGCGCGTGTGTGCGCTTCAACAAGGCACCTTCCATCCCGCACCTCGGGCTCCCCAACCACAAGCTTGAAGAAATTCACAGCCGCAGGGACGGAGGGGCCAAAGGACTCGGCGACATGGCCCGGCCTGTGAAGCCCTTCACCATGAGAGGCTCCTATCGTAGGGGTGGCCCCACCTAAGCCCAGCAGGCCTGTTAGGAGGTTATAAGAACCAGAGTAACATGTGTAATGACATAAGTGCCCCTAATAGGGAGGTACGGATGTAAGGGCATAACTGTAAAAGCATATTCCATGTGAATACATACATCAGGATGAGGGGGAGGATGAGGCAGAACACTCCCACCTCTCCACTACCATCTCTCTCTGTTTGGTCTGTAACCACAACAGGCACGATCTTCGCAATTGCCAAGTCTTCATGTGGAGACTCGAGAATTACTATTCTGGCAAAGGTTCGCTTCCAACAATTGAGGAGTTTGTGCAATCAAGCGGACGAAAGCACTCGGATGAGGACGAGGACATGTCCGCAAACAGTTAAAGAAGTTGAATACATGTCAAGTGTTCTGTATGCAAATACAGTCAGATTACTTATGTACGTCATGGTCTGCTCTCGCCCTGATCTATCTCATGCTTTGAGTGTTGCTAGCTGATATATGGCTAATCCAAGGAAAGATCACTAGAGAGCACTTCGATGGATTTTTAGATTTTTGAGGGGTACTTCTGATGCTTAATTGCAGTTTGGAAAGCCAATGATGGACTGATTGAATATATGGATTCCAACTTCGTTGGAGATTTAAATAAGAGGATATCACTTACTGGTTATGTATTCACTGTTGGAGGCTGTGTCGTGAGCTGGAAATCTTGTTTGAAGTCGAGTACATTGCTATTTCAGAAGCTTGTAAAGAAGTTATTTGGCTAAGAGGTATATACAATGATCTTTATAGAAGTACATCTTGCACTAATTTATTTGTGATAGTAAGAGTGCTATTTGTCTTATAAAAGGCCATATGTTCTATGAGATAACAAAACACACCGACATTAGATATCACTTTATCGAAGGGGTTATTGCTCAAGTAGATGCTAAAGTTTGCAAGATGAATACTCATGATAATCCAGCTGATATATCGACAAAGCTAGTTCCTACCGCTAAGTTTGAGATCTGCTTAGACTTGGCCGGTATCACTCAGTAGTTTTTCGGACGTTTGACGTACAAGAGGTATTCTACAAGTTCTTCAAGAAATTCTTTAGTTTTTTTTTGCTACAGGAGAAATTAGGTTAAAGGTGAAGATTGTTATATTCTGTGTTCCAAATCTGGTCGGGTCCAATCGCTTAATGAGTCCAATCAGGTTTCACTCAAAAAGTAAAGCAATCAGGTTGACAAGTCCTACCAAAACTCTTTACCTGACTAGTATATGTTTTTGAACTAGTCAAGATTTTTGTACTGGTCAAACTGGTTGTGGTCGTATATGTTCCGACGAGTGTGATTGGTCGTGAGTAATGTGAACTGGTTGAAGATTAGGTTTGTAATTATCTTCATGTCTATGATGGACTCTACACCGATTTACAGCAGATGTGGTGTCCAAAGGTACTTGCACCGACTAAAGTCAAACATGACTACTCAAGGTGTCTCCGACTACAACTCTTCATCCTCTCTGACTGGGACTCTGCTTTGTCTCTGAGTAGGATATTGTTCTCTTTGCCGACTAGAACTCTATTCCTTCATTGTTTGGGACTCTTGTTCCCAAGGCAATTTATATCCATGTAAGCCTCTCACTAGCTAATGCGCAATTCACTATACATGTAATACGCTAAGAGTGTTCTGTAACTTCTCTGTAGTGTGATTTCGACGATTATGTATCTGTAGTTTTTTATCACTAAGGATTTTTCACATTAAATCTTTATCTTCACTGGTTATACATCCGTAGTTTTTTCTCACAAAAATTTTTTCATGTTAAATCTTTATCTCTTATTCTCGATTATTCGTGGTCGTTACATGTGTTCCTTGGTCGTTTTCGCAACACTAAATTGAACAGTCAGTATACAGTGTATAATCAGGAGGCTAACTAGTAAAGTACAGAAAGTGGTGTGAATAAGTACCAACTAGAACTGCGTTATGTGTCAATCCACTGCAGCATTTTTGGGGCAGGCCACTTCTACGCCTCCATCCGCGTTTTCGTTGAGCAGGGAGAACTGGCTGCAATTGTTCATTGGATCATTTGGGGTTTTTTTTACTTATGGCTAAAAAACACTTTAGCTGACTGAAAAAATACTGTAGCTGACAGAGACTTATTTAGCATAATTAAATTTAAAAAATTAAAAAATATAAAAAATATGTTAGCCCATTACGTATAATACAAACAAATATGGGAAAAAAGAACCGACCAAAAAGCTCAAAAAAAAGCCAAAAGTTCAGAAAAAGATGAAATTTATGAATAGTGAAAAATAAGCCAGAAGCCAAAAGCTGAAGCCGAAACGATCACAGCCTGCTCTTTTAGATGTCAATCATGGGTGTTTGTGGGTCTTTTTTTAGGCTTTTAAAAGCTATTTTTTAGTTTTTCTATTGTAACTAGCGTTCAAACAAAATGTTTTTATAAATAGAATCTATAGATTGATTGTAGTATATACTAGTAATTTTATTTATATCGGCTAAAATTGCACATGAGTTTCTGATACTCTACACTTTTTCACATAAATAGTTTAAAAACTATAAACTGTAACAAAAAAAAAGAACAAACCGTTTGTAATGTTATACCATTAGGGAGCTTGTCTGGAATCACAGAGTTTGGAAAAAAGGCCGAGTGCTAGATGTCAAAATAGAAGCGAAAAAATCCCAAAACTAATCGAACAAAAACGCCCACCGTGGGCTTGAGAAACCCAGCACCACAAGGTGAGCAAGTCTCGCGATCTACCGACCGAGCTAAATGGACTTTACGATCACTTCTCAGGAAATATACATTTTATATAAATTTTTTTCTGTAACATTCACTTCCATCCATCCCACCTGTTGAAGCGACCAACCGGTCGGATCCGAAGCCCGCCACCACCAACCTTGGCGACATAGAACCCCACGGCCGCGGCCGGAGATCTCATCAGTCCATTCATCTATCCAGCTCGTCACTGCGCCACCCTCCTCTCGCCAGGGCGGCGATCCGGCAGCTCCCGCCATGGCCTCCTGGCTCAAGGTCGCCGAAGGTACGCGCCAGACCTCCCTTTCCCCTCCCCTCCTTCCGATTCGCCGCCCAGATCCACCCCTCCTCGAGGCTAAGATCTGGCGTTTCCCCTGGCAACTCTCGTACCGTCTCCGCGGCGATTGCTCCTTGGGATTATGATGCCTATTGCGAAATCTCGCTTACTAGTCTTGATGCCGTGCTTTGTTTCGATCGTTTCGGACGGTGGAACGTGCCCAATTGCACCCAACCGGAACCCATCGCCGTCTCATTGCCTGCTTGAATACGTTATAGGCTATGAGTTTTTTTGGTAATGTGGAGCCGTAAAAAGTTGCCTGTTTTTGTGACAGACTTGCTCGAAGTCGTCGACAGGAGGGCAAAAATCGTGGCTACCGAGCTGACGGATGAGCAGTCTAGCTCTCAGCCTTCAGGTAGTATGGCTCCTTGGTTTACTCGGTTCACATTTAGCTGTTCATCGAGTGGGCTAATTAGTAATCGCTAATGTTTGTTTGGTGAAGGATCGAGTGGCCAAGAAGGGCAAGCGAAGAAGGGAAGGCAGAGGGAGAAGGTAGCAACTGAATAGCCTTGTTGAGCATACTTCATTTCTTTGCTGACTGTGTTCGTGAGAGCAATTGTTTAAAGTTTGCTGTAAATTCGCGTTGCAGGGTCCATTGAAGCTTGCCACTGGGGATGCCGGTAACAGGACAGCAGCTCAGAAGGAAAGGAAGAGTAGGCAACCGCCGCGGGAGCGGATAAAGATAGAGAAGATCAGGCCTTCGCCACCTGCAGATTCATCAAATGTTGATGCTAGTGCCGGTGAATCTGAAGTCGCTTCAACTGATGCTAAGGGAGCGAATGATGAGGGTACAGCAGACAAAGGAGAGAAGGCAGCTGTTGATCTTAAGAATGATAGAGGTGTGAATGTTGTTGATACTGCGGTTGAAGTCCAATCGATGGAGAAAAACTCTGAGGATGCAGGTCCTGTTGCGGATGGTGTTGCAGATTCTGGAAATTCTGAGAGTGCCGCTGAAAGCTCTGCTCCTTCAGTTCTGGATGAAAAAAGTGAACCAAGCAGCAGTAACCAGACTACTGAGATCGATCCAGCAGTTAGTTTGGACAAGAAAGACACGGCTGTGGCTGTTATCCAGGAGAGCAATATCTCTGAAGTACCCGATACACAAGGTTCTGGCAAATCCCAGGAATCAAAGAAAGATATTTTGTCAGATTCACCAGAAAGCACTGATCAACAGGAACACAAGTCTGATTCAGTTTCTGTGAAAGATCAAGACCAACTTGAGGAGGTAGGCTGTAGAAAATTGCACTCATAAAGTCATAATGACCAAGATGTGCTCATATATGAATGTGTTTTGTTCCCACACTATAGCATTGTCTTGTTGGCCTTTGGCAGGCTCAGGGATTGTTAAAGAGCGCTGTAAAAACTGGTCAGTCAAAAGAAGCTAGGTTAGCTCGGGTAAGGATAAGCTTGGTGACCCTGCCACATTATCTATGCTTTGTTTAGGTCCATATGTTGACTTGTTAATTTACTTTCTACTTACCAACAGGTCTGTGCTGGACTTTCGTCCCGGCTCCAAGAATATAAATCTGAGAATGCACAGCTAGAGGAACTTCTTGTTCAGGAGGTAAAATTATTTGACCAATATTTTTTTTCTTACATTTTTCTATTTACCTTAATCCCATACATGGTAGGTGGTTTTCTCTAAAATGTATTGATGTTATCACACATAACAGAGAGAGAAATGTAGCTCATATGAAGCTCGCATAAAGCAACTACAACAAGAACTATCAGTGTCCAGAGTAGAAGGTTCACGAGCTGAATCTAACATGGTTGATGCTTTGACTGCAAAAAATGCCGAGATTGAGTCTCTAGCTAAATCATTGGACTCTTGGAAGAAAAAAGCAGCAGCTTCAGAAGAAAAGCTTGCATGTTTACAGGTTTCATCTTTTGTTACTCTTTTCAACTATTTTTTCTATAACCACACTACTACTGCCACTACCAAAGTCCAAAGGAAACTATATATTGTGTACTAGTATCCTATACCCTAATATAGTTCATTAGTTTGTAGTATGGGCTCCATAATGGAATTTTATTGATGTCTTTTAATCATTATAATTGGTTGAAATATGTTAGCACAGTGCTATGCTAAGCACACGTTTTAGTTCGTCATTGTCATGATCTAATCATGATTGTTTTGTAATATGTGTTTTCTTTTCTTTTATGGAATACAGTAGAGGTGCATCCAGAACTCTTTTGGATATAGATATTAAACAGTATGACTATGAGTGACTGTGAACATTTGTCATGTTCTTAAGCCTCAATAACACAATTGATATATTAATTTTGTTGTCTGTTGAAACCAGGAAGATATGGATGGCCTCAAGAGGAACCGTGAACTTACTGAAACCAGGGTCATCCAGGTTAGTAAAATAGGCTTTGTAGAGTAGAATATCCACCATGTGTTCTTGCAGATATATATGACCTCCATATGTACTGTTTACTTTTTAGGCTTTACGAGAGGAACTTGCTACCGTAGAGCGCAGGGCTGAAGAGGAGCGTATTGCACATAATGCTACAAAAATGGTAATTCATCAAAGTTCATTCTCTTAATTACTTTCTATTTGTCATAGTATCTTCTGTAATAATTTTTATTACTTTCTACTACATTGCAGGCAGCTGTTGAGAGAGAAGTAGAATTAGAGCATCGGGCTGTCGAGGCGTCAAATGCTCTTGCTAGAATCCAGGTAATTTTACAAGGTATAACTATCAGGCATCAGCGTGATCTAGTTGGCAAGGATGTCAAAGTTATCTGGCAAAAATTTGAACACCAACTGGAAAATTGCGTGTTGTTGCTAACTGCTAAGCAGATGCTTGGTTCCTTTTAACCTCTCTTGCATGTCATACACATTCTAACTATCAACATGAACTAATTCAACATTTAGAAGGGCCAACACTGTGATTTGAAAGGTGGAAACACAATTTGCTCATTTAGATTTTAGACATTTATCCTTAAAGCAAGGACCAGCATGAATACTGCTAGAAACAGTAACGTGAGTAGAAAGTTAGGTAACTCAAATGTTTCACATGCTGTACTTGATTCAATGTTTGTGATTTATAATCTGCTTCCACCAATTTATGCAGCTCTCATCTTTAAAATAGTTAAATCCGAACCATGTACTTTGAGCAGTGCTAATTAGTTTATATTCTATCAATATCATATTTTAGCTGATTGATCTTCTAATCTTTCCAGCACAATCATTGCTCTTGTTAAAGTATCATGTAGTTTTGATTCTGTCCATAAAGAATAATAGCAAAATTAGTATGATTTTAACTATTCCGTTGCCATCCAGAGAGCTGCTGATCAAAGTTCATCGAGAGCAATGGAATTGGAGCACAAGGTGGCTGTGCTTGAGGTAAAGTCCTTTACGCACTGTGTATCATATCTGAGCTGTTTAGTTTGTGCTATTCACTATTGATATTCTGGTTATCTTAGGTTGAGTGTGCATCACTGCACCAAGAACTACAGGAGATGGAAGCTCGTAATCGCCGTGCTCAGAAAAAGCCTTCTGAAGAAGCTAATCAAGTCCTTCAGGTGAAAATCAAATAACCTTTTTTTTCTTACTGGGCTTAATATTGAGCTGTACTTTTAGTGTACTCTATGTATTTGATGTGAAATGCCCTTGTTGCACAAGGTATATAGTACTGTCTCTACAAATGCCTAACTGTAATTTTTTGCTTTGGAAATAATCAAACTAGCATATGAAGCAATATGATGAAATGTAATATTTTGTGTTTGTTTTCTCTACTTTTGTGCTTTTGGAAAGCAGATGCAGGCATGGCAGGAGGAAGTTGAGCGTGCACGCCAAAGCCAAAGAGAGGCAGAAACTAAGATATCATCCTTGGAGGTACCATTTATTTCATAAGATATGAAACAAACAGCTTTGTTTGTCAATTCTTGACTTCTTGTTGTTCTATTGGATATGTGTGGTTTAAATCTGTTAGGTTGTAACTTGTAACTAGAGTTTAGGTAATAGAAATGCTAGCATGCTGATCAGATGTAGTATGGTGCAAAAAATTATATTTCAATAGAGTTGCTCTCAGATAGTAATCATAATGCCTTGTCTTGAGTCATCATTCATTGCGCATCTTTATTTTTATGATATAGGCTGAGTTACAGAAGATGAGAGTTGAAATGGCTGGAATGAGAAGAGATGCAGAGCATTATTCTAGACAGGTGAACTTGTCTTGCAGTCGTTGATGTTACTTTATAATCCTAGGCAAATCATACAGATGATTGTTACTATAACCCAGCTTATTACCAGAATCAGGTTACATTTATTTATGCAAATGTGTCTTGTTTTTAGGAGCACGTTGAGCTAGAGAAGAGATATCGTGAGCTTACTGACTTGCTGGTATGCAATGAATTAAATCAATTTTCTTTTGTATCCTTAACATTTTGATTGACAAGAGATAATTTAATTATGTATGCATCCTTTCTTCCAGTACCACAAGCAAACACAATTAGAATCCATGGCTAGTGAAAAAGCTGCATTAGAGTTCCAATTGGAGAAATCATTGAAGCAATTTCACGAAGTGCAGGTTCCTAATTTCTCTTCCTCCTTTTGTTGCTTTTGCTATAATCAATGTCCTCCAGATGTTTTTATCGTGCTGCCATTCTGTTATCAATGTCCTCCATTTGATAGGTGGAAGCAGAGAGGAGTAGAGTTGCTCGCAGATCAGCATCATCGTGGGAAGAAGATACTGATATCAAGGCACTAGAGTATGTTGACCATGACAATTTTCTTTTTGTTATTAAACACGCATGGAGATTTTGTTTATAAGTATGTCATCATTTTGGATTCTATGAGAATGTTCAATCAAAATAGAAGCAGCTTTTTGTTGTTAAATTTTACTTGATCATTTCTCTTAGCTGTGTTCCTTTATTTTGCACATTCTAGGACAGTTTTAGACAATTAACTGTGCATATTACAGGCCTCTTCCTCTACATCATCGACACATGGCGACAGCAAATCAGCAGGTATATATGACCAATGGAAATCTGAAGTACTGCATCCTGATAAATGATGGGAAACGAATATCAAAATTTACCTTGCTTTCTTTGCATCTTTTGTGTCCCAGTTGCAAAAGGCTGCGAAGCTTCTAGATTCAGGAGCTGTGCGTGCGACTAGATTTTTGTGGCGGCACCCTGTTGCTCGAGTCAGCCTGCTATTCTATCTGGCAAGAACTGCATAACTTTTACTTCCTGTATATTTGCTTTTTTTTTGTCATATTAAGGATGATTTTCTAACTGAATCTGCATGTACCTGTACCAGGTGTTTGTGCATTTGTTCTTGATGCACTTGTTGCACCGCCTGCAGGTACTCACCCATGCTATATTGCTATCGCATATTTTCATGTCGTTTCAAGCCTGGGTCATGCACATAATGCTGTTTCATTTTCTTTATGTTCGTGTATTGTCTCACAAAGTTCTTTTGCTAAACCTTTTAACCGATGTTCGCTCATCAACGTGTTTGAAACTTTAAATGTCACAGGACTTCGCATCGAGAGAAGTGGCATCATCCATGGGGGAGCTGGCCAACTCGAACCTGCCATAGGCTTTGTGGTCTTCCTTACTCTCGCCGCTTCAGGCATTGCTTCCTGATTCTAGCTCTACACGCTTAAGGTTCCCTACTGGTTTGATGCAGTGTTAATCCCCAGAATTTTTTTCCCTCCTCATTCCCTCTCTTTTGTAAAGTGATGTTCTTTGTTTTGGCCATGGGCTATAATCCATTCTTTCACACTTCATATTGATCACAAATTTAGCAGCCTGTATTGGACAGCTTGACCCAATATATCATACAACCCACTCGAGCCAATTCTTGTACCCGATCTCAAGCAAACTGTTGAGCAATATGAAACCAGTAAAAATCTTTTCTCCATGACACTTGGGTTTGTGCTGCGCCGTTCTGCAACTGCCCGTTCGGTGTGCAGTGTTTTAAGCGTCTGACTTGATCGTAAGGGGTGTGCTGCACTGTGCTGGATATATAATTTACGACGGTTGGTACGAAGGCGTTGGGCATGTGAGAGCGGGTGCGCAAGCGCCTGCAACTCTCCACTGGTCCCGAGCTGTGCGCGTGGAGCGAGCGAGAGGTCATGTGATGCTTGGAGCGGTGCGGCTAGCTGATGACAGCTCGGTCGAGCTTTGGGCAGCCAGGAAGACGGCTCCCGCCAGCTGTCTGCGTTGTGGGATCCAATGTGCAACGGACGGCCGGATATGCTCCCTCGCCCCCCGAGCTGCTGATCCGGTAACGTAGATAACGGCTGTTTCTCATTGTTCCAACAACATGTGCGGCACCTAGGAGCATCATGTAAGTGAATTTTTTGTACGGATAATCCATTTTTTATTCAAAATTACAGAAATATACCCGCGGGAAAATTTTTTACAGAAATAGGCTTCAATCGCCTAATGGTTGGGCGATGGAGCCTTCGCCTAACCATTGGCGACTTTAATCTAGTCGCTCTACCGTTGGCATGCATCGATCGCTCAACCATTGGGCGACTTAAATGCGATCGCCAACCATTGGGCGATCGCACTCAAGTCCTCTGTGAATGTTTTAAATTTTTTCAATTTTGTAGTTTTAAAGCGGTAAAAATCTGCTGGAGTTGTAATAAAAGTTTATGTTCATTGTATATTATAGGTGTGTAAAAATTTTGTGAAATTTTTTTAGAACGACAATAGTAGAACGATCGGTACATACGATGGTAAGTGATATTTTAATATTATTGAGAATTCGTGTCTCTGGGCTAGGATTGGGTTGAGGAGGATAGACGGGCCCAGTGGTCAGATTATCAGCAGTTCTACATACAAACCGCTCAGTAATACTCTTTATCACAAGTTTTATATACCGATGCAATATAAACAACTAGTCTGAAAATATAAAATAGCAAAGTTGTATATGGCTTATATATACTCATTTCAAAGGTTTCGACGAGATCTACAACTTTTCAGTTGAAGAAAAATCCAAATTCGAAAGGAAGACCAAGAAAAAGGGCAAAACGAAACTAAAAACTTACGACGCAGGTTTAGGTCCAAAGATAGCCGATTTTCGGGGTCTTGGAGGGCGACTGGCGCAAGCGGGTCGTTTTATTGGATCGGGCTCGTCGTTAGCTTTCCAACGAGTACAAGAACGTCGAAACGGACAATCGTATGCAAAAGTTATGCCCGTTTCATGAAGGTGTGTCTGAAACAGACGGAAACTGCTATAACTTTTGATCCTGTAGCCGAAATTGCTCAAATTTTTTCTAGAGGCTGTTGGATGTATGAAGAACAGCTCCACCAATTTTCACTTTTTGGCGAAGGTTTGATGCACTTTCCAAATTCTCACTAAATCAAAATATTACTTACCATCGTATGTACCAATTGTTCTATTGTCATTTGTTCCTAAAAAAGTTTCCCAAAATTTTTACACTCCTACAATATACAATGAACATAAACTTTTATTACAACTTCAGCAAATTTTTACCGTTTAAAACTATAAAATTGACAAAATTTAAAACATTCATGGGGTCTGAGTGCGATCGCCCAACCATTGGCGATCGCATGAAAGTCGCCAATGGTTGGCGACTAAATACAGTCGCCGAGGGTAGAGCGACTGAATTAAAGTCGCCCAATGGTTGGTGAAAGGCTCGATCGCCCAACCATTAGGCGATCGGAGCCTATTTTGTAAAAAATTTTCCCGCGGGTATATTTCTGTAATTTCGAATAAAAAATGGATTATCCGTACAAAAAATTCTCATGTAAGTTGCTACAGGGAAGGAAAAACTCGGTACAGAGGCGAGTAGGCGACACGACCACCGAGGCCACGTTTGGAACACAAGAATTCCGTATAGATTTTGCAGCGAACGATATAGAAATCCTAGGAGATTCCGGTGTTCGAAACGTGGCTTGAAGACTGTAGGTGTGGGATAACTGTAAGGGGTTTTTTTTTCGCCTTCTTGGGTCATATTGCGTCCGCCATGATCAGAAATTTAATGATTTGAATTGCCGATTACAAACTTGGCCTCGCTCGATTGGACTGAAAAACTGTGATTTATGGTTGAAATTGCACTGTAGTGACTAAAAATTTACTGTAGCTGAAGGTGGCTTATTTAACGTAATTAAATTTTAAAAAATTTAAAATAGAAAAAATATGTTAGCTTATTACGGACAACGCGAACGAATACAGGGAAAAAGAACCGGCAAAAAAGGTCAAAAAAGCCAAAAGTTTAGAAAAAAAACGAAATTTATGAATAGTGAAAAATAAACCAGAATCCAGAAGCTGGAGTTGAAATGAGCGAGGCCTAACCATGCCACCTCTACAACCTTCGAGACTACCTAGTCTGTTGACTGAATAATCGAACAAAGATCCCACAAAGTGGCAAACCCTACAAGGTGAGTCTCCTCGAACTCGAGGTGATCCAGTTGTTGTTCGGATGGTTTCGACTTTAAACTGCAAACCACTATGCTTGTTTTTGGTTTCTGCATGTAAATTAAGGCTTAAGACATGATATAAACAACCACTAGCTGTGGAAGCACGATGTCATACCATGCTAACTCCCACATGGGTCAAAGAGAGAGTCGCCAATCTATCCCGTAAAAAGAGGCCTTTTCTGGAAAAAAAAAATCAGAGGGTTTTTCTGAAAAAATCAAGGGCCTACGTAATTCTATGAAAATTGCGGGGCTTAATCATGTAAAAGGAGGGTCTCTCTGAAAAATCAAGGACTCGTATGTAATTTTGGGAAATGGAGGGTCTTTTCGCAAAAGTGCTGACTGGTGGGGCCTTTCTGTAAAAACTAATGACTTATACACAATTTCGCAAAATCGAAGAGCTTTGTTTTACAAAAATAGATGACGTGGAGGCACTCCAAGGGAGCAATCCCCGAGAGAATACTAACGATGCATTGCAGTCTTAAGCCCTCACCTCCAGCTCCAAAGACGAGAAGGGATTAAAATGTACCTAAGCATTGGCTAGCCAGGGAAACCTTTTTGTGCCGGTGAACATAGGCCTAGGCCCTACCTATTTGAGGGTCAAGCTAGGTCCTAGCTAGTCTGTAACGCCCCCGTTTCCAGGGGCGCGTACGGACACGACATTCCGCAACTATTCAGGCATGAACAGTTATGGAGTGTCGCGCAAGAGTATACCATTGCATGCTTACAACAAAAGTCCAGCATATATTTTACATACGGATTAACATCCATTTTTCGACAGCGGGGCGTGCAAGCCCAAAGTATACTTACATCACAAAAACTCCAGAATCCGCTTGAGCGCGGCTAAGACCTAAAGCCACGGGTCCTCGCCAAAGAAGCGATCCTCAGGGGCATCCTTGACGGGGAAACCTTCACCTTTGTCTTGATCCTCTAAAGAGTGGATTAAGCAAGCCGTGAGCCAAACAACCGGCTCAACAAGCCCCAAAGGGACTCTAACTTACTACATGCACGGATTAACAAAGGAATGGAGTATATTTGGTTTATTAACTTTGAGTGGATGCAGTTTTATTTGCAAACATTTTGATAAAATGGACCCAAAACTACTTAAGATCTCAAGGGTTTTTCAACAAAAGTTAATTAACCAACTAATTAAGTTAAAGCATTTACAAAACTACTTAAGCTTCGCTCATCGAATCACCGGATGACACGGCCCAATAACAGGAGCACGGCGTATTCGAATACCATTTATTTGACTCTGCAGAGTTTGCTCAGCTTTACCCACACGATTTCTTAACTTCCGCGTCCGGGTTAAGAAAGCCAGGTCATTTCACTGCTCAATTCTTTATATAGGCTCTACCCGGTAGAATTCACTCGGGTCTGGCACAATAAAACTCCCGTCCGCTTCAAGTGAACTCTACCGTTGTTAGGTACCTGCAGCACGGCCTACCTAACCTCGCTTGTCTCAAAACCAAGCTTTCTCAACACCTGTAGAGTTTCAATTGAGTTGAGCAGTTACTAAACCAGTGTTGACAAGTCAACTCCTGTGGTTGAGCGATCACCATGATATTTGCTCAGCGTAATGGTTTTAGTCCTTATATTAATCCGGGGTCCGCAACCTCACCAGACCCGCGACCTCCAACCTAGGGTAAGCGGTGGGCGAAAGCCGTCTCGCGGCTCCCCACAACACCCTTACCCTAATTTCAATCCTAGAGTAAGAGATGGGCGAAGACTAACTCGCCAGCTCTTTCCCCAGCCCTTACCCTACCTTGTGCACGCCGGCACTCTCCGCTCTAGGGCACGGTGTCCCATACCACCCTACCCTAGAGTCGGGTTTGCAAATCCTATTGGCCCGCAGCCACAACCTTATTAGTGTAAGACTTGCATGATAATAATAGCCTACAATTATCTAGAATAACAGATAATTAATTCTAGGGTTAACAAAGGCATGGCTACAAGTTTTACATGGCATTTGTCGGTGGTAGGTTTAACTGCATAACATGTCATTCTAAACATTTTATTTTACTTTGAACTAACATTTCATAACTAGCTTAATGCAAATAGCATAATAACAAAATTAAATAACATGGGTTGCAACATGGTCAAAGGATTTGGGACTTGCCGATAATTCGGATGATCTCAACTAGCTCGAACGAAGAAACACCAGGATCCTGAGCCTGCACTTGAACCTCCGGGATCTCCGAAACTAACGCAAACACATAAAATAAAAATAAAATAAGTCCGGCTTGAGCCTAATCAAGCGAGAAAAAATAAACTAATTAAAAAGGAGTAAAATGTATAAATCTCTAAATTGGAATTTTAGGAATTTATCTAGGATGAATTCATGGAAATGGAGGCCAAAAATGGGTCCAGGATATTATTTGGAGCAAAGTGGTGAAATTTTGGAATTTTTGGGATTTTCTGTGATTTTCTAGGATTTATTTGGATTTTTCTGGATTTTAGAAATTGAAAATCACTGGAAAATCGATTAGACGATATGAGCCAGCCGGGGCTACTGATGCGGCTCGGCCAAGGGACGGCCGGCGCGGCCCAAATGCGCATGCGTGCACGCGGGAACGGAGCAGGCCAAGAGGCCGCGGCCCATTCTGCGCGCGCTCGCGCCGCCGGCGGATGGAGGGCGCGTGGCGCAGTAGGCGGCGATGATGCGGCGGGTGCGGGCGGCTCAGATCAAGGCGGGGAAAGGGAATCAGACGGCTGGGACACAAGGGAGGCGGGCGGAGCGGTAAGAGGTGATCCGACGGTTGTGGGGCGGGGAGTTTACGAAGATCGGACGGTCAAGGAGGGCGGCCATCTGACGGCTGTGGTTAGAAGGCACGGAAGGGGAAGGGTGGTGGAGATGCGGCCACGACGGTCGTCTTCCTCCTCCGTCCGCTACAGCGCCATCGGGACAGAGCCACAGCAGCGACTGCGGTCTGAGCGCACGGAGGGCCTTCGGCGGCGACCGAGGGCACCGGTGGGTAGGCCCCCGAGAGGGGAACCCATTTTGGGCCTTAGGAGGAGAAGGGGATCAACGGAGGGGACGGGAGGCCGAAGGGAAAGATGGACTTCCCGGCGGTGAAGGGGGGGTCAACGGCGGTGAGAGGGCCCAATCGGCGACAGCTACACGCTCAGGGGGCTCCGGGGCTCACACTGGTGGCAGTATTTTGAGCTGGGGAGCTTCGGAGCGCTCTGGCCACGGTGAGGTGGTTTCCGCCGGAGGAGAGCTACGGCGGTGGGGTTGCACGAGCGATCACCTGGCCAGAAAAGGTTACCACCATGCTTAGGAAGTAGTAAGGAAGCTTCAAGCGAATGGAATCGAAAAATGGGGTAGCGGGAAAGGAGATCGGCTCACGGGGTCACCGACGCAGGGAGGAGCGGTGACGGTGGTAGGGGCGATGAGGGTTCAATCGACGGTTCCTGGAGGTGCTCTGGAGTGTTGGGAGGAGATTGAGGGCGGTGGGAGAGCTCGGGAAGCAAAGGAGGGGAAGGGAGCGAAGGGGGCGGTTTTATACCGAGCGGAGAGGAGAGGGACCCTTCGGGGAGAAGGCAACGGGCGGGTCTCCGGGGTCGACAGGAATGACGGGAGCAGGTGGGGCGTCTCTCCCGCGAGAGGGAACAGTGACCGGGCGCTGACAGCTGGAGTAAATGAGAGGCGACGGCACGGGAGCAGTTGAGCTGCGCAGGGGCGAAGGCGCGTCCGCGCGCGCGGGAGAGGGAGGAGGCTACCGCTGCCAGGTGGGGTCGGGAGCAGGAGAGCAGCGACGCGGCGCGAGGGCGTCCACGAATTTGGACTGGGGCTGTCGGGGTGACGCGAGCGCGGGGAGGATCCAAGGGTGGTGCAGGCGGCCCGGGCGCGGCATAGGGTGCGCGCGAGGGAGGGAGAAAGCAGGGAGAGGAGCGGCGCCTGCGAGGGAGAGAGCGGGGAGGCGCCAGGGGAGGGGAGAGGCGGAAGGGGAGGCGGCGGCAACGGAGGAGGGGAGCGGCGGGAGACGCCGAGAAGAGGGGAAAACGGGAAGGGGGAGGGCGCCAGCGGGAGAGGAAGGCGCCTGGCCAAAAGAGGAAAGCGGAAAGCGAGGGGAACTTTCCCAAAAGGGAAAGTTTCCAGAAATCACTCAAAAATGCAGCAAAAATAAAGGAAAATTTTGGTTTGAATTTTTGGGGACTTTTCATAGTCGTGGATCACTCCAAGCCTAGCCCAAATTCGGATTGAGCTAGGCTAAATTTGTGAGCCAGGCTAAATTTGCTTATATCTTTAATATAACCAACAAAGTCATGCAATATATGATTGAGTCCATAGTCTGGTTTGGAAATGGTATACCTTGTAACATATAGTCTGGTTTGGAAATGGTGTACCTTGTAACACAGCACCAAAAAACAAAGTTTATTTGGTTTCCGTCCAATGGACACTGTCAATTTTGGTCACAACAATATAAGCTATTGTCCAATCGCGTTCAATTTTGAACATGTCGTTGATACAAGATCGGACAATAAACTTGTAAGCACCTTCGATTGGATTCAAAGACTACTGAGGATACGGAGGGACTCAAACGAGATACACGCCAATAACCAAGTGTATTCAATATAAGTATCTAGGGTTACAAAATAGCATCTCCCTTCTCCCTCACAATGGGTCCTACTTATAGAGTGGGAAGAGGCAAGTGAAGTTACAAGTTTGCCCTCGGAACCTAGCTTACTCCCAAGGGTATTTTTGTCCTTCTCGCCAAGTGGATCCCTCTTCGTTTGAGGGACTTCAGTGCAGATCTGTGGATCTTGCTCGGGGTTGCTCTCGGACCCTTGTCTGAGGTTGAACTCCGGACCTCGCCCAAGGTTGGCCTCTAAGGTCGGACTCTGGACTCTGCTCGAGGTTGGCCTCCAAACTTCGTCTTGGGTCGGCCTCCAAACCTCGTCTAGGACGACGTGGACCACGTCTGGGGAGCCTTGGACATTGTCTGGGGTGGACTTTGGATCTTGGCCGAGGTCGGTCTTCGGGCTCCATCTTGGTTCCCCGGACCTTGTCCGGGGTTAGTCCATGGACCTCGTATGGGGTAGGTTCCCCGATGTGTCATCACGCCGAAGTTGTCATGGACCCAAGGTAGTGCGAGGACCCTCCCTCAATAGTAGCCCCTCGTTGATCTGGGCGGTTGTCAAGGCCAGCGCACCGACTTGCAAAATGGTCGGCGCATGGCCTCTGGTCAACATTCCACTGGTAGCCTGCAATGCATCCCGACAATACATTAAAATACCTTAGTCTTTACGTAAACTCATTAAAATACCTTAGTCCTCGTGTGAACTTAAAATGATAGCTCATTCCAACGCCTCCGAGTTGGGTTCCCTTAGTGTTCACTAAAGGATTGTTGCTCCACTTGGCCGATTCTAGGCCGTATCGAGATGGGAAATAAGCGTCCGACTTGTTAGTTCAAGATGTGCAGAGTCCTTGGGTAATTAGGTCATCATGTAAACTTATCGAGATGGGGGTGGATGTATTGCTAGTCAAAGTCATTGTCTACTCGACTTGCTGAGGCACGACGCTAGAAGCTTAGAAGCGTGACACGTGCTTGGCTCACGGGGGCGTGGCCCATGAAACAAGGAGTGCCTGACACAAGATTGTACTTTATCGAGGGATGGTCCTTGAGGATAATCACACCGCACTAAGGTGACATGCTGGCACTCGTCGACGTAAAGTGATCAATCCAACGGGTGCATTTAATTGAGGAGATACCGATAGATCAAGCTAAGCTTGGTCAAAGGAATGCGTTGTATGCCGAGTCATATCATACGAAGGTGAAAGCCATCATGGAGTATTGCCCCTTGTTAGATGAACTAACCCGATGACTAGGAGCACGCTAGGGTACGAACTACTAGGAATTGATGAGTTGCCTGTGAGGCGAGGAGACGTGCGCCAAAGCGCATATTGACTGACTCCCAGAGGGGTTGCCCAAGCCACGAGTGGGTGTGCACAGAAGTGTCGGATACTCAACTCGCCTATGCACACGAACGCAAGGTGGTTGATTCATTGATGCTTATGTGGTCAACTTGTCGATGCATTGACTGCGAGGCATGGGGTACTCCTCAAATCGGCATGTGGCCCTCGACGAAAGAAGATGATTTGGTTATCTGTAGAGTTAGAGAGAGCCCATGAACGGGAGACACAATTGAGCAAAGCAAAGTTCAGCTAAGAGGAAGCCATCAAGATCGATCGAACCACATCAAGGTTAAGCCATTACTCTCAAGATGCTCAAAAAGTTGGAATGGCTAAGGCAACGGGTGCATGGAACTAGTCTGGGGCGGCGCCCTAGAGGATAGGAAGGGGACGACACCATGGCTAGGTCTACTATCTCTAGCCCAAATTTGTACCCGATGCATAGCAGAGCTGAAGGAAAGGTAGCTCCCGAGATCACCACGGGTGGATTCCACAAGGTTGAGCCCAAATAGCGATGGCGACAGTAGAGTCGATGTGAGCTAGGATGATGTTATGCAGTGGACGTCGAGCCTGGACGACAGCACGTCTTCCATTGGGAAAGCTTGGCACTCAGGACTCGTTTATGCGTGAGGAACGATGCTGGCTCAGACATTGACTGGCGCAGCACAGGGTCGAGATGCCTTTGCTTCATCTAGTGGCTGCACGATGTTCTTCGGCAAAGGTGCTAAGGGACTACAGTTGCTTATATTATTTACCAAGCTTGTGTTGTTGTTGCTTGCCTAATGTCAAAACGAAGCTTATCCGCTGATTCTTACTAGGGGTATTCTATTACCTCATCCCCCATCGGAAAAAACTTGGCTCTCATGATGAGGCTCGTGAGCAGCTAATTGCTTGGGAACGTGAGAATGTCACCATCTTCCATCAGAAAAACTTTGCGCTTAGGGCAAAGCTTACGAGTGGTTGATTCGCTTGGGAGGGCAAGAACGTCGCCGTCTCTTATCAAAAAACTTGATGTTCAAGACAAAGCTCACAACTGGCTACTTCACTTTGGGAGACGAGAACGTCGATTTCTCCCATCGGGAAAACCTAGCACTCGAGGCAAAGCTCACGAGCAGTTGCTTGCTTGGGGAGGTGAGAACACTACCATCCCTCATTAGGAAAAACTTAGCACTCGGGACAAAGCTCACGAGTGGCTACTTCGCTTGAGGAGGCGAGAACATCGCCGTCTCCCATCAAAAAAACTTGGCACTCAGGACGAAACTCACGAGTGGCTAGTCGCTTGAGGAGACGAGAATGTAGCCATCTCCCATCAAAAAAACTTGACACTCAAGGCGAAACTCACGAGCGACTGCTCGCTTGGGGAGATGAGAATGTTGCCATCTCCTATCAAGAAAAGCCTAGCACTTGGGTTGAAGCTTATGAGCAGCTGTTTTTCTTGGGGAGGCGAGAACATTGCCATCTTCCATAAAAAAACTTGACACTTAGGATGAAGCTCACGAGTGGCTACTTCGCTTGGGGAGGCGAGAACATCGTTGTCTCCCATCGAAAAAAACTGGCACTTAGAACGAAGCTCGCAAGCGGCTGCCGTATTGTTGACTTGCCTCAAGGGGTGATTGTAGGGCGACTTGATCCCAGAGGGTGAGTTGTTGTAGACTCAAGCCTAGGGGAGTGTTAGGCAACTCGACCCCGGGGGTGAGTTGTCATAGGCTCGACCCTAGGGGGTGTTAGGCGACTCAACCCTGGGGGCGTGAGTTGTCGCAGGCTCACCCTAAGGGAGTGTGTGTCCACGCTGAGACTAAGCCATCAAGGCATGTTGGAGCTCACCGAAGTGTATCCATTGAACTAGACGGAGCCCTAGTCAAGGATACACCGTCAAGATGATGCATAGTCTTACTGAGGGAAAGCCATCGAGGCCAACTAAACCACGCCGAGGTTAAGCTATCGAGGCGTGTTGGAGTTTGCTGAGGTGAACCCATCGAGCTAGGGGAACCCCCTAATTGAGGAGACACCGGTGAGGTGACGCGAAGTCCGACCGAGGTAAAACCATCGAGGCTGAGTTGAACCACATCGAAGCCAAGCCATCGAGGTGTGTTAGAGTTCATTAAGGTGAACCCATCAAGTTAGGGGGAGCCTCCTAGTCAAGGAGACACCGTCAAGGTGACGTGAAGTCCGACCGAGGCAAAGCCATCGAGGCTGAGCTGAATCACGCTGAGGCCAAACCATCGAGGCGTATTGGAGCCATGCCGATGCGAAACCACATGGTGCAAGAACCGGAGGCTGTTCTGTGTTCGGGAGAGTCAATTCACATTGCGCACAAGTGGTCACCTATTTTCGCAACTAAGTTCAGTTAGGGTGACACGCCCATCTTGCCCCCTCCCCTGGACTTGGAAGCATGGTGTGCTGGTGACATAGCGGCAACAGCAAGAAACTTGGGCCCAGTCACTATCGAGTGAGCAAGCCCAAAAATGGGAGAAGTGTGGAGACGAGGCAAGTGGTGGACTATCGTTGTGCGCCTTTACGTGAGCCACGTGACAGCTGGCCTTCTTTGAGGTTACAATCAGGGGGCAACTGGGGCACAGGCGAGCGATGAGAACCCGTCGAGTTCGAGATTGTGGCACAGCGAGTGGAGCTAGGGGCCAAGCATCAGAGTCAACAAGGCATGAACCAAAGGTGCTTTGTGAGCCAAATTGAGGTGATAGCCTCAGAATACCTCAAGGGGTCACGAGCTTGCTCAGGAGAGGGGGTAGCTGAGCAGAGCAGAGTTTCATGTGATGTGAACGGGCAAGATGGGGCGAGCACGATGTGACGCAGACGGGCAAGGCTAAGCGAGTCTGGCGTAACATAGACGGGCAAGACAGAGTGAGTCTAGTGCGGCACAGGTGGACAAGGCAGAGTGAGCCCGACGCAGTGTAGACGAGGCGAGATCAGTGGTGGAAAAGATTATGGCATCTAAACATCAAGCTCGAAGTGAGAATTTCTAGTGGCGCCAACCCATAATTTTTTGCCCACTAAAAAGGAACTCGAACATCACCATGTGGTGTGTGAGAGCCATTGTGAAGACTGTGGCCACCTGGAGGAGCCTGTGTTTCATGTTGCATTCGGGTGCACCTTTGCTCACTGCTTTTGGGATGCAATGAAGTCCCTGAGACTGCTCTTCATCCTCTAGCATGGGCGACAAACTTGTCGGTTGGCAAGGTTTGCCTAGCAAAGGATGTGGAAGTACTCATCTGTGGTATATGGTCATTGTGGACTGGCGAAAACAATCACAGGCATGGAAAATGATGATGAAATCATGGCCAAACATGATGTAGGTATGATGGAAGAGGCTCTCCTTCTTGCAATCGGTGAAGGCAGAGTAAGCCCACTGCGACGGATAGAGGTGAAGCAGGGTAGGAGCGACATCGATCCTGCACGGCAAAGCGGGCAGCGCAAACCTCGTGTGGCACCCCAGACGGCAGGAGGATGAGCCAAAGGAGCTCCAATGGCATCGTGGGCTAGCTCATGGATGCATGGACAAGGACCAGAGGAACCCTAGGGTCGCCGTAGACATCGCCGTAGACAAGGTCCAAAGTAGCTTCAAGGCACCACATGGGGTCAGTTCGAAGGCTATTCGAAGTGCAGCATGGAGACAGGGTACGAAGTGAAGGTCGCCCGGAGGGGAGGCTGTCCAAAGGAGGCAAAGCTCGCGGGTGTCAGCCTAGGGAAAAGGCCAAGCTAAGAGTAGTGGCAGTTCGGGGTCGGTGCGGGAGTCGTCTGGGAGGTGCATGCGTTGAAGAGCTTTGGGATCTGAGAGCTCTGGAGGCAGCCCGAGGCTAGAGGTCAACAAGCAGATGCAGTCTAGATACAGGCTAGAGTCGAAGCGAGGATGAGGTCCAGACTTGAAGTCCCAGACACAACTCGGATGGAGAGACTCGGATGGGGTCCAGCTGGCGGTGCGGCTGGAGGCACTAGGAGGTGGTCCAGAGAGCCCAGGGGGGTCCGAAAAGCCTCCTGTGTGCGGTCCAGGATGGAGAAGGCCGATGGAGCAGAGCCAAGTCTTGGAGGGGGTCTGAAAGCCTCCCGGGTGCAATCTGGGGTAGAGAAGACTAGCAGTGCGGCAACGAGGTGAGACGCGGCGTGTGGTTTGGAGGCACTTGGAGGGGTTCGAAAGACTCCTAGGTGCAGTCTGGCGTGGAGAAGACTGGCGGTGTGGCGCTGAGGCGAGACACAATACGAAGACCAGAGGCACAGCGACGTGAAAACCCGAGGCACCCAGGGGCGGTTCGGGATGCCCGGAGGCGGCCTGCAAGGGGTGCCGGGAGGAGTCCGGGATTGCTTGGGGTAATTCAGAGGAGAGGCCCCGGGCAAGCGTGTGAAGCTTTGGGGCATGAGCACCGAATGGGAGAATCGAGGAAGTGAAAGGAAATGAGGAAAAAAAGGGGAGGAGAAGATGGACTTGGTTGGTGAGTGTATTTACAAGGGAGGCAGCACCTGTGGTGGACCAAGCCTGCATGGCCCTAAGTGGTGCTTGAGCACTCAACTCAGACGGGGGCACGGAGCAGTACACATCCGGTTTATAGAACAGCGCCCATACGATGTTTGGCACAGTGGGCTGAGGCAGTTGCAATGCATGGCGATGGCCCTCGTAATGTGTGCTGTTCGTGTGGACGCGCGGGCAGAGTCAAGGCGTGGAGGCAACCCAGGGGGTCCGGAGCAAGGTTCAAAACACAGGCCGGGGAATCTGGCTGGACGGCGTGCGATTCTTGACGGTAGGGTGGATAACGAGTGGCTCGGCTCGGCTCGGCTCGATCGCTCGGTAGGATAACGGTGGCTCGTTATAACTAACGAGCTAAAAGCTAGCTCGGCTCGGCTCGTAAAAGCTCGAGTTAGCTCGTTTGGCTCGTGAGCGGGGCCAAAAATGTCTCCATCATATATTCATCCATGGAAGCATGGCTCGTTTGGCTCGTTTAGCTCGTTTGGCTCGTTTGGGTACAATAGAGTACAAATTAACACATGCATGGCTCGTTTGGGTACAATAGAGTACAAATTTACACATTAACACATGCAATAGAGTACAAATTAGGTCCATGGAAGCAGCATATGCATATCTAAATTCTGGAAGTATGGCTCGTGGCGGCTCGCGGCTGGCTCGAGTTGGCTCGTTATAGCTAACGAGCTAAAATCTTAGCTCGGCTCGGCTCGTTATCCTAACGAGCCGAGCCGAAACACACGAGCCGAGCGAGCTAACGAGCCGAGTTTTTCGTCCACCCTCTTGGCCGTGTAACCGGAAAAACTGGCTGGTAACTAGAAAAATTGGCCAAATTTTAAGTGTGAAAAATTGAATTTGAAACCGGTAACCAGAAAAACCAGCCAGTTATCGCCCAAAAACCGGAGAAAAAACCGCTAAAAATAGAAAAAATTGCTAAAAGCCGATTTTGCAAATTTGAGATTGGAAATTCCTAACACATTCATGGAAAAAAGCATGAAGTCAAGCACGGAAGATGTATGCATCTTCTAATATATTACATTAGTGTTAAACAATGTAAACATCATTAGGGAAACTAACTTTTACATTCAAAACTTGAAAATTCCTAACAAATTCATGGCAAAAGCACGAAGTCAAGCACGGGAGGTGCATGCATCTTCCTAATATATTTCATTAGTATTAAACAATGTAACCATCATTAGGGAAACTAATTTTTACATTCAAAATTTTAAATTTGAATTAAATAAAAAACCACTTGTTTTTATTCTACCGGTTGCCACCGATAGAACCGGTTCAGCAGTAATTGGTTGGTTACCGCTGGGATTTGGAACCCTGGTCTAGAGTGTAGCATTCCCTTCATAGGCGGCATGACTTCTCATTTGAGTCTCCACGGTTGGCTCCAACTATCGTTGATACGAAACTAGACAGTAAGCTTGTAAGCCCCCCGGTCATATTCGAAGATCGTTGAGGATGCGAAGGGACTCAAACGAGATGTACACACCAATGATCAAGTGTATTCAACATGAGTGTCTAGCGTTACAAAATAGTCTTCCCCTCCTCCCTCATAAGAGGTCCTACTTATAGAGTTGAAGGAGGAGGTGAGTGAAATTACAAGTTTACCCTTAGGGTTTAGCTTACTCCTAAGGGTATTTTTGTCCTTCCCACCAAGTGGGTCCTGCCGCGTTCGAGGGACTCCGGGGCAAGTTTGAGGACATCGCTTCGGGTTGCTCCTGGGCCCCATCTAAGCTCAGCCTCTGGACCCCATCTAATGTTGATCTCCACAGTCGAACTCCAGATTCCGCTCGAGGTTGGCCTCCAAACTTCGTCTTGAATTGGCCCCCGAACCTCGTCCAGGGTGGCGCGAACCACATCTGGAGGGACGCTAGACATCGTCCGAGGTGGACTTCGGATGTTGGCCAAGATCAGTCTTTGGGCTCCATCTTGGTTTCGTCCAGGGCGGACTCTGTCCGGGGTTAGTCCGTGGACCTCGTCCGGGATAGGTTTTCCGATATGTGTTGTCACACCAAAATTGTCGTAGACCTGAGCCTCCCTCAACAGCACACAACAAAGAAGTTCATACCGTTTTATCTAATTTCTTTTGGTTGGCAAAATCGTGAAAGCCATCTCTCTCACATTCTCTGTAGGCCAATCCTAATTAATGAATTATTATGCTTCTCCCAAGTAATCGACATTTGACGGAATTTGAAGGGAAAAAAGGTATACAACGACAGATAATGTTGCTCAAAGAAGAATAGAATGGCATTCTTTTTTAAGAAATGACACGTAATTTGAGTGAAAAAGACTGCATCTACTCAGTGTGAAACAGAGGTAGTGCCAACTGCCAAGTATAATATTTTGTGCAACGAATTTTCAGAAATAGCTTAACCCTAATCTACATTGAAATTTTTGTACGGATAACCTTTTTTTATTCGGAAATACAGAAATATACCCGCGGTTTCATTTTTTTACAAAAATAGCCTCGAGTCGCCCAATGGGCAGCGACTCGAAATTTCGCCACCCAAGAGCGACAAGAAGCTATGTCGCTTCACGGAAGCGACATCGAGGAGTCGCTTCCTCATTTGGCGATTAACGAAGTCGCCAATGGTGGGCGACTTGTAATCTGATCGCCCGAGAGGTAGGCGACTTCATTGATCCCCAAATTTGTATAGTTTTGGCAATTTTGTAGTTTGAAACAGAGAAAAATCTGGTATAGTTGTAATAAAAGTTTATGTGCACTGTATGTTGTAGATGCACAAAAAAATTCAAAATATTTTTTTAAAAATGATTGACCGTAGAACGATAGATACATAGAGTGGTAAGTGATATTTTGATGTTGCTAAGAAATAGTTTACGGAGAGAACCGGTATGACTTGCTATCTGAATCATTGAGTGCGAACATGCTAGATAATAAGCTTATGTCAATAGAAATAAACTTCATAATACAGTTGGGAGTAACATGCCGCGTACATTGTTATTACATGCACAACATATAGCATGATATGCGACCAAGAGCAACTCAGCAAGATCGCCTTAGGGAATTAAACTTCTGGGTCTATTACATTTGGTCTACGGGTGTAGCGTGGTTGTTTCCCCTTGTTATCGCGCCTTGAAGATGGCTCCGCTGCATCCTTGTTCCAGTCACTCTTGGTCTTGAGAGCTGCCTCACGAGCTTGAAGCTCTTCCTCCCGACGCTTGATGGTCGCTTCACGCAGACTTAATCGCGCTCCGCCTCCTTTGCGGCTCATCCTCCTTGCCCTTGAGACGGATTTGGTCCACCCTCACGCGGCGCTCTTGCTCGAGGAGGTCGTATGAATATTTTTGCTTTTTCAGATTCGGTTTAGCAATAAATGTCCCTATGTAGGCTTTTGAGCACGTGAGTGCGTATTTCTGAAACAACAAGCAAAGGTGACATGAAAACTCTTTGGAAAGGATACATGCCTATGGCGTGAACACTCTTTGTAAAGGCTACGACCTACGCCCCTATTTTGTTGGTTTCTCGTAGCGGCGGGCTGGATTATCCTCGGGATTCGGGTAGCAATAAATGTCCCTATGAAGGCTTTTGGATCGTAGCCTTTATGTAGGCGGTTTAGGCGGCATATGTTGTAATCTGACCGAGCAAAGCTGCCCGTTTTGTCATATCACTGCGTAAAGCGGCATGTGTTGTCATCTCACCGAGTAAAGTTGAGCGCTTTTGTCATGTCTCTGGGCAAAGCATCCCTCTTTTGTCCCACCATTCGATATAAATAGAACGGTTGAGGTCCCATGAAGTTGTAGCCAGAAAACCCTGTAAATCGAACAAAGAAGTACCTTCTATTTCGTGGTGGAACATACCATGGCGGAAGATGAGGGCGATCGGATATGGGTCACGAAGGAAGACCTTCCCTTGGAAAGGAGGAGATGTTCGGTCCACGATGCACGCTTGGTACCAAGCGGTGTGCGCAACAGCGTGGCGAAATGCGACACAATGAGTACGTGGTCGTGCAGGTCCTGGAAGGGCCGAACGATGGCGGGCGCCGTTTCTTCCGATGCCCACGCTCCGGGGTACAAATTACTAATAGTACATTTTTTTATTGCTTATGGACCCTCCATGTTTACTATCCTTTTCGCAGATGGCGAAATGCGACTTCTCCATTGGATCGACCCTCCTCATGAGCGATATATTGACCGTTATGTGGGTACTTTATGGGACCGAATAATGGACTTGGAGTACCGAATGGAGACTCTCAATGAGGAGAACAATGAGCTCCGCCAACAGATGCAACGCGAGAGGGGAAACGAGGAGGTTGTCAACATAGGAAGCTCGTACGATCCGACATGTTGCTGTGCAAACCCAAGTTGCATATGTGCGTGCCACTACCACGATGGCCAGCCCGTCAGGCGTCCCTTCAGCGATTCTCCATGTGGGTGCCACGAGGCTCATTTGGCATATAAGCAACCATGTGTATGGTTGTACCGTAGTATGTACGAGGGTCGATCGAAATAATGTGCAATGTTGTTAAGCATGTCATGAATTGATTGTCTTGTGCACGAGCCACAAAAATATCTCATTTTAACAAACAGCAAATACATGTACTAAATAAGTACATAACCAACTACATTACAGAAAAGTCATGTAACTCACGATCGGGACATGCATTGCATCGTCTAGGCAGTGTGCCCTCTCGACCGCATCAACCACAACGTGCACCGGTGTTCCACTTGTGATTCATCCATGTCATTCCTAATACGTCGGCTCTGTCGCCGACCCTTTCCACCCTTCAACATGTTAACATCCGGAACTCAGGTTCTCGATGCAATGTCCAAAGTGGCGAAGTTTTCCACCACCACAGAACCCTCGAGCTCCCACACCAAGCTGCGGTACCCTCCCTTAAAGAAGAACTCGGACATAAAGTTCGAAGGATCCATACCACGGTCCGCATGCGGCGAGGATATGAGAGCATGGTTTGTGTAACAACTTAAGCTTGTTGCACGTGCAGCTAGGTTCATTTCCATGATCTCGCAAGACATACCTCGTGGGTAACAAGTGAACGAGCCGTCCCAAATCGGCTCTATCACGGAGTATCACCTCAAAACGATGCTCCTGTTGCCCATGACCTGCATTGTGTGCAATCGACCCTTTGTGCCTTCATCTCCATGTAAGCGGTAATTTTGCGAATCTGAGCTCGGGATTGGCGCATGAAGTGCGGCACTCGCGTGCCTCTCCACTGAAGCACCGGATTGTCTTTGTGAAGAACACCTTCCACGATGGCAACAAGGTGAGAGCGGAGACCCTTAGAACCCAATTGTACACCTCGGCAAGGTTAGTTGTCATTATTCCGTACCTTGCGCCATCCGTGTCGTGCAACAAATGACCACTTCTCCAACGGTTCCCCTCGATCCACCTGCGAAGCACTGATGTTTCGTGAGCTCCTTCTTCTTGGACCACTTGGGTTAGGCGCATCGATTGGCGGCAAGCATTGTGGTTGTGCCGCCGTGAGTGACCGGCTCCTTGCTCCTCTCTTCGACGTTCTTCCTAGTGTGCTCATCCAACAACCTCCACAAAGCATCAAATTTCCTCTGTTGGTTACGCGCCTAGCCACCTCTTGAATAGCTTCATCAAAGATTGTTTAGGAATTGCTTGAAAAAGTTTGCCGCTAAGTGACGCATCGCACCACCGGTTCCTCATGTCCGCCAAGGAAAGGGCTCCTCGGGGTCTTCTTGAAGTTTTCTCATTGCCTTGATAATACCGGCGTGGCGATCATGGATTACGCACACACGGGCCGAGTGGCTACAACCCCAACCCTCACATGTCCGAGAAACCACGACCCTCTCGTAATTCTCACTCTCCACAAATGCAATGGCGGTAATATTTGATTGTTACCGTCAACGCCTATGGCGTCGAGGATCTCGCCTTGTATTTGCTGTCAAGAAGGTCCGTCAATTGAGATCACGGCAGCATGTGCACAATGCTTGATGCTAGCACCAAATGCAAACATTGCTCTCGCAACACCGCATACCTGGCGGACTAATGGGCGGCTTCGTGGAGGGCGATGTACGTGCGGGTTCCTTTCTGCGGGACATTGAGCATACGAGGAAGGTTGTCGTCGCCGCCTCGAAAGTGCCAAAACATTTTTCCAACGCCCTTGGCCCGCCACGCCCGCGTAGCTAATCTTATACTTGAATTTATTCTCAATAGCTACCACAATATGCGTGGTGCCATGTCCTTCTTTCGCACTATCTCCCCATACATGACATTGGCAATAAATCCGGACGTCGAGTTACGATGTCCGGACAAGGCGATGTTTAGAATGCGAGTGCGGCTCAACCTTGGACACAATCCAATGAGTCTCATACTTAGGTTTACTGGCGTGCACCGCCAAGGGCAACTGATGCGCTCGCGCGTCACGATGTCTTGCTCTGGCTTGATTTGACGACGCGAAATGTCCGCTGCATTGAAAGGGCCCAAAGCTTGATGGCATCTGCAGCACTTCCTTGTCGCAAACATAGCATGCAACCGAACCTCTGTCTCATGGTACTCCCATTGTGATTCATGCTCATCATGTGCGGAAAGACCCTCCGCATTAAACCGGTTCCATTCTGGGGATAGGAACTTCATCCTCATCGGAATCGTCCTCGTCGTGCGTCCTCTACAACTTCCTCTTCATCCCATGCCTCTCGTCATGAGTCCATCTGCTGCACAATGTACTCATTATACTCTCCTTTATCGGCTTGCCCGATTGGCTCTCTATGGCTTGGCGGTGTAACTCTCCTTCATGTACCGCATCGGCTTCATGACGAGCAACTTCATCATGTCCGCCAATATGTGGCCCGCCCGAGTGCTAGCACCTCCCACAACAATGGTCGTTGCACGAGCTTCCTCATTGCTTGTGCGAGCACGGTTGCACAAGCAAGACACACTCGTATCCACGACGCGGCACCTAGCACAAAACCCTTCCATGTGGCGAGCGCACTAATGTCTTCAACTCCCATCGATGTCCGTGGAGACCGGCTCCAAAGCCCTTGCACGATGACGCTGTACACCTCGGGGTTCAACGAAAAACTCGGGTTAGCCAAAGCGCACATCTCCCATTCGAGCATTCTCGTCATCGAATACGAGTGACTTGCGGAAAATCGCTCAAATCCACACCATTCGGACCTTCACGAATGGTTCCACTCCGTAATACACTCTCAATGTAGTGGACATTGATGATGTCGACTGCATATATATTTCAATTTTGCGACATGTCAAATAATATCGCACAATACTAAACTTCCTATACCATACTACAAATTGCATACCAAACATTTTCTACAATAATATTTCCATACTAACACGGTACTAATTATTCTACATCTATAATTTTTATTAACACCAACATTTCATATAAATAATAATGCAAATACAACATAATCCAAAAAATACGGATCCAAATTGATGGAATAGCTTCTACTCCTCCTTCCTCCTCACCTCCTCCTCTCCTTCTCCTCTTCTTCCCTCCTTCCTCTCCTTCTCCTCTTCTTCCCTCCTCTTCTTCCCCTCCTTCCTCTCTTCTCCCCTTGTTTCTTTTCCTTCTTCCTCTTCTCTGTATTTGAATGTGTTTGCTCAATAAGTGAAAAAGGTGGTTGGTAGTGGGAGCGGTGTGGCGCCTTAACTCCCCCAGTGTAAGCCTAGCGTTGGCGTTGCATTGCGATCGCCCAACCGTCTGACGACTTATATTAAGTCGCCCAACGATATGGCGGCACATGATTCGCCAACGGTTCACGATTCCTTAAATGTCGCTCTTAGGGTGGGCGAAATTCTCGAGTCGCTTCCCCATTGGGTGACTCGAGGCTATTTTTGTAAAAAATGAAACCGCGGGTATATTTCTGTATTTCCGAATAAAAAAAAGGTTATCCGTACAAAAATTTCAATCTACATTGTAGATGGAATTTGTGATTTGGCGTGATTAAAGCGCGAGCCCTCAATAGAATAGAGTGGCTCGCTCATTTTTCTTGCCCGGGAACCCATGGCGGCAATGGTTCAGCAAACCGCGAAGGGGAAAAAAATTGTAGGCAAACCCGGAACCAATTCGCCGCGCGGTCACGGCCGGCGCTGCGATTGTGGCCCTGTTTGGATACGCTTAAAATCCGATTCTAGGTAGAATTAGCGAGAATCCCACCCAAACGCTTTGCGATTCTTTCAACCGCGGTGGAAAAATCAGCATTTGCACCGAGAATCCAAAATCTGCATCGCAAGCCCCATCAGATTATTGATTATTCGGATCGCAGATTCTTCAGATCGCGACTTATCAGAAAATCTTGATCAAATTAAAATCGATTCTCAGATAAGCGTATCCAAACAGGGCCTGTGTCAGAACTACAAATTTGCCAAGTCCCAAACCCCGCCCATGGAACCAAGCTGTCTAGAAAAACGGAAATTCCTTGGAATTTGCTGCACATACATCAGTGTACCCCGAAAGGTCACAAATGTTTCTTTTTCTAGTGATAGCTTACAGCACGTGGCTAACTTTTTTTTTTAAGTGGTGATCATTTGGGTTTTTTTTTATGGCTTATAGCTGAAAATCATAGTAGCTGGCTGAAAAACACTGTAGCTGACAGATGCTTATTTAGCAAAATTAAATTTAAAAAAATCAAAAAAATATGTTAGCCCATTACGTATAATACAAACACATGCGTGAAAAAAAGAATCGGCAAAAAAGTTCAACAAAAAGCCAAAAGTTCAGAAAAAGACGAAAATTATGAATAGTGAAAAATAAGCTGGAATCCAGAAGCTGAAGCCCAAATGATCACAGCCGTTAGGATATTGTCTAGACTTCGGAACTCATGTTTCGTATTTTCATCTCCTCTTATTTTGGCTAAAAAATCCAGGCATAAAATTAATGGACACGTGATGTGGATTGAGTGATGACTGCTTTTATCACAATGAAATTATAGCAAGATATTAAAATCTATGTATCGATATTTATCTAATTAAACACATTTAATTGAAGGCATTATTTTCACTTAAAAGGTTGTAGATTCCCATTAATTAAAATATAGAAAATATCAACATGATATACGCACACCAAATACAATTATTCTGAACAAAAGATGCAACACTATTTTAAATACACACATATATATATATATATATATATATATATATATATATATATATATATATATATATATATATATATATATATATATATATATATATATATATATATATATATATATATATATATATATATATATATATATATATATATATATATAGAGAATCATGTAATAGAATATTTTTTTATCAAATAACTCTTTATTAATAGTATTTTTTAAATAACCCTCACCCAACGTATTTTCAAAAATGACCAGCTAGCCACACCATCTTTAGTGGCATGGTGAATGAACCTTACCATGCTATGGACTTTTGGCCATGTTATTGGCTTATTGCCGACGACGTGGCAAAAAAGGATTATTTATCATGATAAGTTAAAGGGTTTTTTAAAGATGTTGTTAAAAAAGGTCAAAGAAAAGTTCATGTAAGCATACAGTTGCATATGATTTACGACTACTTTATTTATAAGGCAGAATGTATTGTTGTGTTGTTTCAATTGAAAACCATTTTATCATAAAGTCAATTACCATATTAACTTTCTCTTTCTACTTGTTGATTATGTGGAAGATAAGCAACATACCTACATGAAACATACAACAAACCTCATAGCCTTTTACATCCCTCTTCCCACCTCTATCATCCCGAACTTATCTCCCATCTTTCCAGCCATTACTCGTCACACTTAACCGCTCAAAAACCCCTCCTATTTGTAGGCTTGCACATCTCTCGCCAAAATCATTCTCATGAGAGTGTCCAGTAGCGTAAGCAAGACTAAAATAGATGAGGTGCTAAAATAAAGCACGATGGCCTTCAACAGTAGTGTATACACTAGCACTCACCATCTAGCCTCTCACAACTCCAATGTCAGTCCTAAGGGGTCCTGACCGTGTGATGAACGAAGCCAATGCTAGAGCAGCCCTAGCCCTTACGCCACTGAGGGTGTCATAGTGCTCCTCTTTGTTCTTTTAACCCCCCATTGACAATCATCGTTATAGGCGATATTGTCATATTTCTTTTTTTACATACCTCTACTACCAGCAACTGCTCACTCATGTCCATAACTAATAATGCCACTGACTATCACCGATGACTCTACTACCATAAATCTACAAAATCAACCATTAAATGCCACTTACTTCGCTTGGCATTGCACCACCACCGCTCCACCAAGGTCGTCGTGTCCGCAGGGTCCAATTAGATGGTCAAAGACAGGTATCCAGGGTTCAGATGTTTGGTGTAGCTTCTCGGGTTTTCGAAGCAAAAGAAGCGCCGCTACGCCAGCGCCTTGCAAGCTTTCTATTTCCGCACACAGGGTGGAACTGTGCTAATCCTTTCCTTTCTCGTAACGAACTCACTCCGCGTCTAGGCTCTAGCCGGTGTGTTACATCAGCACCACCGCTTCCCCCCTTCCTCCCCCATTCCGTCACATCTGCACCAACCCCGAACCCTACCCCTCCCGCTCGCTTTCCTTGCTAGCCACCGCCCCACCGCGACCTTAGCGTCGCCGCATCGCCCCCTCCTCCCCGAGATCGGCGGCGTTGCTGTTGTTTGGCTGCGGAATCTGAGGAGGAGACGAGGGCGGCGGGGGCGGGGGCATGGGGTTCCATGGCTGAGGATGCCTGTGCTGCGTAGCGCGGCGAGGAGGGCCCGAGCGGCGCAGGAGAATCCGGCGGCGGCGGAGGCGGAGGCGGCAGCACCGGCGCCACCGCCGGCGAGGAGGCGGAGGGCGGCGAAGAGGAAGGAGACAGGAGGCGGCTGTGAGGCCACTCCGAAGGAGGGGGAGAGGAGGGAGGAGGAGATCAAGCCCGCGGAGGTCGCAGGGGAAGGCGGCGGCGAGAAGCGGATGGACGACCCGGACAGTGCGTTGCGCAGCGCCGACAAGCAGGCTGTCGAGGACGAGGGGACTACCACTCCAGTCCCTGAGACGGTGAGATGTTTCTACCATGTCTCACTTGTGACTACGATGCGTGGATTCGATACAATCATACAAAGTTTAGCCTTGTCGTTTTCCGTAGATGCACCCGTGAAGCGAAATTTTGGTTTAACTAGCAAAGTGAGATTTTCGAAGGCTAAGTAAGTTGTTCAGGTTGGGATTGTTCAAACTTTTTTTTTGAGGTTACTAGATAGATGGGTCCATTAGCTCGCATAAATCGGTTCTGTGCCGTCTGTTTTACAATTTTTTTATCCCCAAAGGCATTAGCTTTTAGTTTGCTACCAGTTGTTCCAAATGATTTTTGGTTTAATCTGTGCCTTTTTGTTGTATACAGGTCCAGGTGGGCAATTCACCAAAGTATAGAGTTGACAGAAAGCTTGGGAAAGGAGGATTTGGCCAAGTATATGTTGGTCGCCGCACATCGGCTAACGGTCCAGGCGCTGTTGAGGTAATAAAGGATTTTGTCACCAACCTACTTGGAAAACTGGAATTGTGGCCTGTGGGTAGTATTAGTAGTGGCGAATAAATCTCCTGCTTTTATGATAGGTGGCGTTGAAGTTTGAGCATAGGAGCAGTAAAGGATGCAACCATGGGCCTCCTTATGAGTGGCAGGTTTACATGTAAGTGGATTCATGATTGAATGTGGTTTTTCCACATTTACATGTTGGTACATGCACTATCACCACCATCAAATGTGCCTCGAGATCGATGCAATTTTCAAAATTCAAACCACCATCCTATTCGTGATCTTCTGATTTGGGGTATAGTAAGATGTAGGTTTTGCTGAGATCCTCTCAAGACAGGTACTGACTGATTTCCATGGTTATGTGTAGTACCCTCGGTGGTATTCATGGTGTTCCTCAAGTCCACTACAAAGGGCGCCAAGGGGATTACTATGTTATGGTAAGGGCACTTCATTTGGACTGTTACAACAGTAATTTCTTTCTTTCAGCTCATTTCTAGATGCTGGTTAACTTGATTTAAAAAATGCAGGTTATGGATATGCTCGGACCCAGTCTGTGGGATGTCTGGAATAATAATTCCCACACGTGAGTTATCAGATTTACTCAACATTTTCCATAGGCTTTTAGCTGACTATTAACATCACTATTTGTTTTGCAGAATGTCCGTTGAAATGGTTGCTTGCATTGCTATTGAAGCTATCTCCATACTTGAAAAAATGCATTCAAAAGGGTCAGTTGGCATCCCTAATTATTGGTCTTCCACCCTTTCCCCTCCTCAAAATAGCTTTTGTTTGATATATTTGTTCCCTGCGCTGACAAATTTGTAACAAAAAATGTTCGCAATTGCAGATATGTTCATGGGGATGTCAAACCAGAGAATTTCTTGCTAGGGCCTCCAGGAACTCCTGAAGAAAAGAAACTCTTTCTTGTCGATCTTGGCTTAGGTAATTAAATTTACTTGCCCGTCAAGTAACCAACAGCTTGATCATGCTGTGTATTCAGCTTTTCTTTAGGTAGGCGACAAATTAAGGAGTCTGAATTAATTGAGTGTTGTTTGATCTTCTAATGGCAGCTACCAAGTGGAAGGATAGTTCAACAGGCCTCCATGTTGAGTATGACCAGCGACCTGATGTTTTCAGGTGACCAGATGAAGCTTTTATGATAACCGATATGCATCATTTAGATTGTCACTAGCACTTTATGGATAACATTGAATATTCTGTAGTATTTCCTCTATCTGTTTTGTTTCCTGTTTTTCCAGAAATCCTGGACTGTTACGCCAGAAACTGTCTGCTTTAGTGGTTTCTGGTCAACCATTATTTTCTTTCCATTTTTTCTTCATTTTTTGGCATTTCCTTAGTCATGCACAGCCAATAGTTTATGTATTCTTCTTAACAGCATCAAATACACCTGATGCCAGTTGGTACCGGCCAACTGATTCTGACTAGTATGTTTGGTAACTGCTCGGTTTTCACCAGGAAACTGAACCCTTCCAGTCAAACCATTGAGATGTCAAATCAAACTTCATGTTGTAGTAATTAGTAAACCTGCTGTGTCTGTGGCTCTGTGCATCTCAGGATTGCTTGCACACATAGCTAGATCAATTCAATGTGTATACTGGTCTTATTGTTTTGTTACTGTTGCTATTTCAGGGGAACAGTTCGTTATGCTAGTGTTCATGCACATCTTGGGAGAATAGGTAGCAGAAGGGATGATTTAGAATCTCTAGCTTATACACTAGTCTTTCTTCTACGGGGACGTCTGCCTTGGCAAGGTTATCAGGTAAATTGTGGGACCTGCCATTTGAATTATATATGATTTTAGTGATGCATTTGTGTAACTGATAGTTGTTTGCACCTGCAGGGTGAAAACAAGGGCTTCCTTGTTTGCAAAAAGAAAATGGCCACCTCTCCAGAATCTCTCTGTTGCTTTTGCCCACAACCCTTCAGGGAGTTTGTGGAGTATGTGGTCAACTTGAAGTTTGATGAAGAACCCAACTATGCAAAGTGTATATCCCTTTTTGATAGTGTAGTGGGCCCAAATCCAGACATCAGGCCAATTAACACTGATGGTGCTCAGAAGGTAAAATAATATTTTGCAGTCTGTTACTTAAAAAACAATACTTTGAATGCGTCTAATCTCCCTTGCAACTTCTCTAAAGCTTATACATCAAGTTGGCCAAAAGCGAGGCCGCTTATTGATGGAAGAAGAGGCAGATGAACAACCAAAGAAGAAGATCAGGATGGGAATGCCTGCAACACAGTGGATAAGTGTTTATAATGCCAGGCGGCCTATGAAACAAAGGTACTCTTATAATGCCCAAGAATATTAGTTAATAGTTAACAATGTGATGCACCTTTTTTTTGTTGGGCAAATCAATACAACATACCTGTCCTGGATGTTGCAGGTACCACTACAATGTTGCAGATTCAAGGCTTGTACAACACATTGACAAAGGGAATGAAGATGGTCTGTTTATCAGCTGCATAACATCTTGTTCAAATCTCTGGGCACTAATCATGGATGCTGGCACTGGGTTCACCTCTCAAGTATATGAGCTTTCACCTCATTTTCTTCACAAAGTGAGTAACCTGCACCTTGTTTCTTTCAAGGTTAAAATCTTTACAAACTAACCATTTAACTTGTTGAGGCAAACTTACATAGATAAGCTGTTTTGTACATTGCCAAGTTAAATGTCATCATTTCTCATCATTTGAAGGAATGGATAATGGACCAATGGGAGAGGAACTACTATATAACTGCACTTGCTGGAGCAAACAATGGGAGTTCGCTGGTAGTAATGTCTAAAGGTAACCAGCTAAAACTTGCAGTTCTACAGTCTTTTCTGTCTTATAATAGAAATATTCTTTTGACTACTTGGCATGTCTATCCAGGATCAATGTATACTCAGCAGTCCTACAAAGTTAGTGATACTTTCCCCTTCAAATGGATAAACAAGAAATGGCGGGATGGTTTCTATGTGACTTCCATGGCAACTGCTGGAAGTAGATGGGCGGTTGTTATGTCTCGCAATGCAGGATTTTCTGAACAGGTAGCATTCTTTCCACTTCGGTGGTGTCTTTTTTTTTGCATTCATACTACCAAGCTAGCTATTTTTTTAGAACTTATTTTTGCACTCCTTGTATGGCATGCATTCATTTGCCAGGTTGTTGAGCTGGACTTCCTGTACCCCAGTGAGGGAATTCATAAGAGGTGGGACAATGGTTACCGGATAACAGCAACTGCTGCAACTTGGGATCAGGCAGCATTCGTTTTAAGTGTACCAAGAAGGAAACCTACAGATGAAACTCAAGAGACGCTGAGAACATCTGCTTTCCCTAGTCAACATGTGAAGGTCCATTTGCCTGATACACCTTACTCAAGAACCTAGTTATTAGTATATTTACTCTTGGCTAGTACTGGTTCTGACAAATTGTACGCTTATTTTTATGCAGGAGAAATGGTCCAAGAATCTCTACCTTGCATCAGTATGTTATGGGCGTACTGTATCCTAGGAATCTTTTGCCATGTGGGTTGAAGCCATTTTATGCCGAGTTCAGTTAGCCTCATCACTTGGTCTAGCTCAGTGTAGTGTAACAGCCCCTGCGTGCCGGCAAGTTGTGAATGCGACTTACAATTACCCTGACTATCGTGTTGTGAAGATGCTTCTGGTCATCGTTCTGAATTATAGAAGAGCGTGTACAGTAGTAAATGTTTTGTAGTCCGTGTTAATCGTTTATGTTGTGTACTATTAACTGTGGTGTAAGCCGTTGTGTACACCTGACCTATGATTGAACTCCTGTCTGGTCGTGTCAGAGCCTCAAGAGATTCCTGCCTATCGTTTTGAGGTTTAGTAGTTACCATTTTCTGTCTTGCAGTGTTGCTGCTCCGTCTATAAAGGGTTGTGTCTGGTTTTACCCGTTTGCGTACTGTTGTCAGTTACATGCATTGCTCTGCCTAGATGAAGGCAAGGGGATCCGATAAGTACCCTGTGATATCTGGGCTGTTGATTTTGGATCCAATGGTTGCATAGGTACTGCACATCACTAGCAGTGTTTTTTTTATATATCTGGATCGCCCCTGGTTCATGGTTCCTATTTCCTACTGCCTGTAACTCTGCTTGTTAAGCATGATTTCAAAATTTGGGCCCTAGTTAGCGGGTTCAGATTTTTTATTTTACGGGCAATATACTGTGTTTTCTTTTCAATAACTGATCATGGTTTTAATCAGTTTTGCATGTAATGCGCCTTGCAATGAGTCATTAGGGTATGTGCAGTGATACAGACAGTTATTATCTATAATATTCTTCCATATCATCTATAGATAACAATGAAGATACCTTCTATGATAGATTATTTGTAAAGTATAGATATCATTGATATAGTGGTATGAAAGTCACCTATATCTGGCTATTTATAGGTAATATTGATACAATGGCATAAATCTCTCTCCTTTTTTATTTACTTCAACAAAATTTATATGTAGCGTCTCTTGTAGATGATTTATGTCATTTTATTATACATAGTATCGCTCGGAAATGGATGAAAACCAACCAGTTGTCAGTCGCCCGCTGTTCACACGGCAGCATCTTGCAATCAACTGAATCAACCGACTATTACTCACATCGATAGGTCTTTGGAGGGTGTCTGTTATCTATTCAAGGTTAAGGGCTGCACTTTAATTTTGCTCTTATTCAGCTTCAGATTACTACAGAGGGGTAGAAACCCTACCCCTGGCCTGTTTTGACCATGCGTTGGGGATGGGCCGGGAGATTGGCATGTGGGCCGGGAGCCGGGCCAATTGGCGGGATGGGCCAGGGAAAGTTGGGGGGATGGAAGAGGAAGCCCGGCCGAGAATGAGTAAAGGGCCTGGCCGGGAGGGGCACGGTGGTTTGCAAAAAAAAAGGACCCAAGTCCGAAAATTACCGAGAGGCCTAAAATCACATATAAGTCCCGAAACTTTGCAGAAAGACCACGGTGATTCGGAAAATTGCCGATAGGTCCTCAAATTCTGAGTGGGTCCAAATTTTTGCAGAAAACCCCTCAGTAAATCAGAAAATTGCGAATTTTTTCTCGAATGAAATTTTGCATAAACCCTAGAAAGTGTAGAATTTTTGAAATTTCATATTTTAGCATAAAAGGCCTCGGAATCCGAATTTTGAATTATTTTAGCATTTAAAGCTTATTTATTTATGCCATTATTATTCTCTGTATTTTCTGTATTTATTTATGTTTTGGTTAATTGTAATTGTTTTAAATTGCTTTTAATCACTGAAATTAGCAGATAAAATTATAGAAAATGCATGTAAAATTATGAAACATTATGGGAAACTATTGCACCACTTTATTTACCTGTAGTAAATTTTCCATGCATGTTTACCTGCAGTAAACTTATTTTATTTCGTTCATACACATGTAGATGACTGGAATTTTGAACCGGAGTTCGAGGAGCCGCCCAAAGATGGTGAAACTATCGACATGGGCATCCGATGTCGAGATTGTGCTTGGGGTCGGAAGCTCAGCGCAGCTATTGGGATAAGCGGATGAAGTAAAGACGCTACACCCACACCGAGGAGAATGATCAGCACTTCATTTTCTCAGCACCATCTCGCTCAACTCTCAAGAATGAGTATATGGCGAGAGAAATGCGCTAGCACTCGACCGCACTAAAGAAGCGGTTTGAGAGGCTCAAGTACACCATTCTTCCTCAAGCGCAGCGAGTGGATCGGATCGAGGTTTGCCGACTTTAAAACGGTCGGAGTACACCGCCTTGCACAGATTTGTACAAACCTTAAACGCTGTGGCAAGGAGATCACAGAGGACCGAAGATCGAAAAGACCCCGCCCACTTTCCACCCTCTTGCATGCAGGTTGCGCAACTATCGTCAAAACGGCTACAAGGAGTACGCGAATTGATTGATATGATGCAGAAGCCGAGGCTCAAGACGAAATTCTCCGCAAGAATTACGTCTCGCAGCCACAAAAGCGACTCGCCGCCATGAAGCCAACGCTAGCGACCTCAAGGTGCGGAAGCCCTTAATGAAGAAAAGGGAAGAAGGGTAAGATCGTTGCCCGTAAAGGCAAGTCGATGCTCCAAATGACAAGAAGGCTAAGAAGAGTGGCAAGAACTATGGCAGCAGAACCGTGGTTGCTACAAGTGTGGCAAGTGGGGACATTGGTCGCGGATATGCAAAGAACCGCAACATGTCATTGATGCCCACCAAGCCCAAAAGAAGAATGGCAAAGGGCAACCTGAAGCCCACTTTGCAGCCATTGAGGGAGAGCAGCCTGGGCAGCTGCCGGAGATGATGGAGATTGAGTCCATCCCGGCAGCAGCACCTCCTTATGACTTAGAGGCAGCCACTGCTATGATCTCTCTTGAAGAGAATGTCACTGCTGAGAAAATAGCCGAAGAAGTCGATGATTTTCTAGTTGATTCCGTCTGATGCACAGAATGCATGAGACGTTAATTGTCATTTATTTTGTGTTAAATGGACAAGTTTAGAACTTGCATGGTTGGTGCTTTAGGATTTTGATTTCCCGTAATGGTTGGATGATTTTGGAATAAAGCATTCATTTATTCAGTTTATGATGGCATATTATGTTCTGATATTTGCGTATTTTATTTATGTGTTGAATGCCTTCTGATACATGTTAATTAAATACGTTATATTAGAACACGTGTGGCGCCCTATGGAGGAAGTATGCCTTGCCGATAGCGGCTGCACAACGAATACCATCTTAAGAGAGACTAAGTATTTTCATCGATCCGTAAGAGCAATGGCGACCTTACGACAATCGCGGAAGCGATGCATGTATAATCGGTTCGGAAGAGCCACAATTATACTTCCCATGGGCACAACTTTGGTCATTGAAGAAGCCTTATTGTACCCGTAATCGACTAGAACTCTTCTAAGTTTTAAGGATATTCGCGCCAATGGTTTCCACGTTGAGATCGACGAAGAGTACGGTGGGAATACTGCTCATCACAAAGCGCGAAGAGAATGGCAAAAGAATATTAGAAAAGCTTCCTTCACTTGAAACTGAGCTATATTATACCACAATTAAAGCGCCTGCAGCGTACACTGTTCTGAAAACAGTGTTTAGAAGCTCTGAACTTTTCTGTCTCTGGCATGATAGATTAGGCCACCCAAGTCTTAGGATGATGAGAAACATAATAAATAATTCGCATGGGCATAATATTAATGTGAAAAATTTCCCGAATCATAAAGATTTTGTGTGCCCTGTATGTGCCACCGGGAAATTAATTACTAGACCCTCCACTCTGAAAGTGAAGGATGAAGTCCCTGCATTCCTAGAACGCATCCAAGGAGACATTTGCGGTCCCATTTAGCCTGTCTCAGGACCGTTCAAGTACTTCATGGTGCTCATTGGCGCTTCTTCGAAGTGGTCATATGTGGGCTTGTTGTCCACAAGAAACCACGCCTTTGCAAAATTGATCTCGCAGATCATTCGCATCAGAAATGTGTTTCCAGATCATCATATCAAATCCATTCGAATGGACAACGCCGGAGAATTTACTTCGAAGGCATTTGATGATTATTGCATGGCGATGGGAATTGCAGTTGAGCACTCGGTGCCGCATGTCCATACTCAGAATGGTTTGGCAGAGGCTTTAATTAAAAGAATTAAATTTATTGCCCGACCCCTCTTGCATAAAAGTAATTTGCCAGCTACATGTTGGGGACACGCATTCCTTCATGCGAATCTCATCAACCTTAGACCTTCGGCCTACAACATCCATTCACCTATGCAACTAGCGCAAGGGTCACCACCGAAAGTTTCCCATCTTAGGAGGTTTGGATGTAAGGTTTATGTACCGATACCACCTCCGCAGCGAACTGCAATGGGCCCACTCCGCAAGACTGGGATATACGTTGGTTATGAGACTGCATCCATAATCAGGTATTTGGAACCCATGTCGGGAGATTTGCATACTGCCCGCTTCGCTGATTGCATTTTTGATGAAGATAATTTCCCGTCATTAGGGGGAGGAAATCAACCCGTTGATGAAAAATGTCGGGAAATTACGTGGGAAGCCACGGGAATTCATGCACATGACCCACGCACTAGTGAAACTGAAAAAGAGGTCCAGAAGATCATCGACTTACAAGCATTAGCAAATCAACTGCCCGATCACTTTAGTGATTTGAAGAGCGTGATTAAGTCGCATGTGCCTGCACGCAATGCACCGGAGAGGGTTGAAATACCAAAGAAAATTGAAGGTATCCCTAATCCCGTCCAGAGGCCTCAGAATAAAAGGACGAGAACTCCGGTTCCTCGAGTCCAAAGTAACGGGACCGCCGTGAAAAGGATAAAAGGGATTTATCACACCGATCATTGAAGTCCCCGAGAATGAGAAGGAGCCGCTTGAGACTGGCACAAGTATGACACCTTCGTAAAAGGGCATACCGGATCTGAATATCCCCATCGGCATGGATGTGTGCGCACACATCGGAGCCGAAACTAAAGGGACTTGCCACCGCAATTGAAAGAAGCGATGCGCAAGGTGAAGCTCCGAAGAGCAACTCATGAAGAAATAGCTATAAATTATGTGCACACTGGAGAGTCCTGAATAGGACAACGGCTAATATCGATATCTACTTCGAAAGAAAATTGCCACCATCATCGATCTTGATCCCGAGCCCGCATCGCTCATTGAATGTAAGAAAAGATCAGATTGGGAAGATTGGAAGAAGGCAATAGCAATCGATTGCTATCTCTGAATAAAAGAGAGGTGTTTGAGCCCGTATGTCAGACACCTCCCCACATACACCCCGTTGGGCGCAAGTGGGTATTTATTCGAAAGAGAAATGAAAGAAATGAAGTAGTGAGATACAAAGCAAGGCTGATAGCCCAAGGTTTCACTTAACGTCCTGGAATTGATTATGAAGAAACCTACTCCCCAGTCATGAGTGGAATTACCTTTAGATACTTGATCTCAATGGTAGTGAACTTGAATTTGGAAATGAAATTGATGGATGTTGTGACTGCATACCTTTACGGTAACTTGGATTCGGAGATTTATATGAAAGTCCCTGAAGGAATCCCTCTCCCGAACCAAGACAGAGCAAATAGAAACCTGTATAGTGTGAAACTCAGAAAGTCACTGTATGGATTAAAACAATCTGGAAGAATGTGGTATAATCGCTTGAGCGATTTTCTCTGCAAGAAAGGCTACACGAACAATGAAGACTGTCCTTGTGTATTTATACGGCGATCCCAGAATGGATTCTGTATAATCTCCGTGTATGTAGATGATCTGAATATCATCGGGACAGCCGAAGACATAAAAGAAGCAAGCTCCTACTTGGAGTCAGAATTTGAAATGAAAGATTTGGGCAAGACTAAGTTTTGCTTAGGCCTGCAGCTTGAGCATGTCCCTGAAGGAGTCTTGGTACATCAGTCGACCTACACCCAGAAGGTGCTTGAAAGGTTTGGCTTCGAGAAGGCATTTCCCTCGAAAGTACCGATGATCGGTAGGTCTTTACAGCAAGAAAAAGATCCTTTCCGACCTAGGGAAGAGGGGGAGGAAGTCTGGGACCGAATTCCCATACTTGAGTGCAGTGGGAGCACTCATGTACTTAGCAAACTGCACTAGACCGGACATTGCATTTGCCGTGAACTCGTTAGCAAGGTACAAGGGTGAGCCCACCAAAAGGCATTGGCGGGGCATAAAGGACATTCTCCGATACCTCCAAGGTAGCAAGGACCTCGGATTGTTCTACGAAAGAATCAAGATCTGAACTTGATTGTCTATGCAGATCTTTGGGTATCTGTCGGACCGCATACCGCTAAGTCACAAACAGGCTATGTATTCTGTGTGGTGGAACTGCAATTTCATGGAAATCGTCTAAGGAAAGCTCGTAGCTACTTCGACGAACCACTCAGAAATTATAGCATCGATGAAGCCGCACGAGAGTGCGCTGGCTCCGCCGAATGGTTCACCACATCCAGCCGGTCATGTGGGATGAACATTGTGCGTAACCCCACAATTATCTATTCCATCCGCATCCATGTCACCAGCGGTGAAGATTGAGTTTCTTTAATAGCTCTGTGTGCGGTTTTTGGACGCAGCGAAATTAAACCTTGTCTAACTGCACCTCCATATCTTGAAAAACTAATAAGGTGTCTATACGTCCCAACGGATTATTAGAAAAGGGTAATATATATTAGCAAATGTGATAAAACCGTACCATAAACATCAACTCGGTGTTGTGATGGTCTTGTTCCTTTTCTTCTGGCGCCTTGGGATCTAATTTCATACTTTACAACCAAATTCGAATAAATTCAAATGATTGCAAATAAATCCAAAGAAATTCGAAAGTTTGGCACTGATATGCAGAGTTTGAATTTAGATTAAAAAATCATTAAATATGAATTTAAAACAAGAGAGAACGGGCTCACCAAATTTTAAATTTGAGAAAAATTGTTAAAATAAACAGAGGATGGAGGTATCTCAGTGACAGATAGGGTCCATCTTTATTTAATTATTGTCGAATTTTTTCTTTTGAAAATGGATTACTGTCACTTATTGGACTCATTGGTTTCTATTTTATTTTTTTGATTTATTTTAAAATTGGACATGCCTACAGTGTTACGATAGGTAGGGTCATTAGATTTTTATTTTATACTTTAATTATTTTTCTACAGAAAATTATCCGGTCACTGACCGGTGGAGCCATGTTCAATGTGAACTTTGTCCATGCTAGTAGTAGTTGGGCCGTGGGTCCATGGGTCAGTGACACAATTCTATGACCGGGTCATCAGGTGTTTTTACTTTGTGGGGCCTGCATGTCATTGGGACTAAACTTAAGCTATGCCCTAATTAAATTATGTAACATGGGTCCACAAGTCATACTAATGCTGACCGTTAACCACTGATTAACTACATAGTTTACTACTAATTAATCACATGCTTAACTACTAATTAATCACATGGGCCTACATGTGAGTGGCTCTGGGTCATAGGGCTAGCTTGTACATGGGATTTTAAGTTGTGCGTCTTGGTTGTCATGCGCTCAAAATATTAACTAAACTTAGATTATATTTTATAATCTATGTGGACCACTTGTCTGTGAAACATTAGCCTATATTTAGCCATCTACTAATCTGGCTTAACTTACTAATTATTGTAGTAGGGCCAAGGTGTCAGCTGTACATGGGCTGGGCAAGCACAAAAGCGCAGGAGAGAGAAGCAGCGGATGCACAAGGGTGGCGACGGCACGGTGGGAGGCGGACTACGGCAGTGGCGTAGCTACGTACGGCGGTGACAGCGGCTCTACCACCATGGCGACTGCCAAGCAGTGGCTACCTCCAGAAATTATGTCAGGAGCATCTGAAGGTGGTGGGGAACTCACCGAATGCTAGCTACGCCGGTGTACAACTCATGTGAGAGCGCTTGGACGCACACACACGAACACTAGAATGCAAAGAAAGGAAGAAGAATATGCAAGACACAAATATTTTGGCTGCTGCCAATCTTCTCAGTATTTTCTAGTATTTTCTCTCCTTCTATTCTGAAAGCTACTAATGCTTCTGTTACATACATACAACCACTAACTACACCACTAACTCCATGCCCAACCCTCTCTCCCAGCTATGATGATGATGCCATTACATGCAAATGAAAACAAATTAAGTCAAGATTATAACTAACAATTTCCATACTAATCTTGATATGCCGACTCACCGTTGCAAATTGCCTGCAACCTCTTGCCGCGCGTAGAAGACTAACATACGCCATGCATTATCTCCACTAGATGGATGCATGCGGCTACTTTGAAGGAGGACCAACTTATCTCATGTACATACCTTCTAAACTAACTCGAACACATCTAGAGTTAGTCTCACACTCGACAACGTGTACATACTCAAGTCCTCACAGCTGCATGCACTAACCACTAACACATGACTGATCTAATAATACATGTATGTGCACACAACTGCTGGCTTCATTTGACTGTTGATTTTCTCACTTCACTGTCGATCTAACCACTATGCCATGACGCCACACATGCAACTCTCTTGGACTTAGCCTATTACTATGACTCTATACAACAACAAAGCCATGCAACATAAATCAACATGATGAACACATAGACAACAAGATTAGTTTCAACTGAGCTTCAGAGTAGTGCCGATTCGTCATCCACGTCTGCCACAATGACAAAAGCCTTATCCTTCACCATCTTCTTCGGTTCATAACACTCCCAAGAATAGTGCCTGTAGTTCTGGCAGTTGTAGCACCGAACTTTCGCTTTGTCGTAGGTGCTCTTCTTGCCAGAGCCGGAGCCACCTTCTTTGTTCTTGGCCCTGGACTTCTATTAAGCGCGGATGAGCAACAGGTGCTCACTTTCCTCTTCACTAACCATGTGGCACTCCTCGAACGCCTTTAGCCACCTGAACATTTCTTCAACCGACACCACATCTAAGTCCTCGAGGTTCTTGAGAGTGCAAACGATCGGCAAAAACTTCGGGTTAAAACCCGAAGCACCTTATCCACCCACAAGAGTCTTCAACCCCTCTCCCAGCGTTCACATCTTGCTAAGAGCGAGGATGGCCCTCATGGAAAATGCATCGATTGACTCACCTTCGCGCATATAAAGGTTGTCAAATTCTTTCTTGGCAGTTTGAAGCTTAGTCCTCGTCACGTGCTCAACTTCAACATATGTGGACTTGAGTCGCCCATGCCTCCTTCGCCGTCCTCTTGCCGTTGAGAGCAAGAAGGGTCTCCTCGCTTACATCATGGTAGATGGCCACAAGTGCCTTCTTGTCTTGGCTTCTCTCGACGCTGTCTTCTTCAACGGCATCTCACACTCCTTGCGTCTCCATGTACACTTGCATCTTCGTCTACTAGTCAACAACGGGTACTGGAGTGTGATGCTCTCCTTCCTCATGTCTCGCGCCAATGGCCTGCCGCGAGCCACCTGCTCGCTGCCATTAGCCACATGTATGTTGTCCTGGCCACCTCCTCTAGGCCACTGGTGACATGCCTTGATGTCAAGGGAGACAACGACCTCGCCATCCTCGCCATCACAACACCACTCTGATACCAATTGTTGGCCACGTTGGTGTACAACTCATGCAAGAACGCCTAGACGCACACACACGAACACTGGAACATAGAGAGAGGAAGAAGGACACACAAGATACAAATATTTTGTTGCTGTCAATCTTCTTAGCATTTTCTAGTGTTTTCTGTCCTTTTATTTTGAACAACAGACACTACAAATGTACAAAACAATGATGCAACTACTAATGTACGTTACATGCATGTAGTCACTAACTCCACGCCCAAACATTTCTAGCCATGATGATGCCATTACATGCAAATAAAAACAAATTAAGTCAAGATTATAACTAACACCAAAGTGGTTGTTGAGGATGGGGATGGATTAAGGCGGGTTGGTCATGGAGACCCGAGGCGGTGCGACGAGCTCGACGTGGCGGCGATGTCCTTGTAGAAGACAACCCCATGAGAGAGGAATCAAGCCTAAATGCATCATGTGAATAATGGTGGTGGCAGCGGCAGTTTTATCCATCCACGAGGAAGACAAAGTCATCAGCGATCTATCGACGAGGAAACCCAAAATTAATTGAGGGGAAACGTAGAGGGTGGTTGGGAACACGTTTAGACACGAGAGGATGCAGAAGAATCTCATTGGAGAGGCGGTCACACACGAGCGGTGTTCACGGCCAGTGTGCAGCCACTACTATAGAAAAGCTCATCATAGATGGTTTCCTGAACCTTCGGTGCTTATGAGTCAGTAATACCCTAAAGTCATTACAAACGGTTTTTAAACTATCTGTTATAACCTTATCACAGACAGTTATTACTATGAACTATCTGTAATAGTCTATTATTATAAACGATTCTAGTTAAGAACTATCTGGGATTGCGTTATCGTGATATCATAAATAGGTCTCCTTTAGTTCATTAACATTATCTAATTACGCCATAAAACAGTGCAATCAGATAATGAAGATGAACCAAAATAAGCTTATTTATGATTGGCGCCATGTCTTTGGTGACTCGTTATTTAGGTTGTAGGTGCTATTGTTTTGTTGCTTTGGTATGCCGTGGTCATAGGCGCGTGTTCGTAGCGTGGTTGTATACCATGGTCGTAGGTGCGCAGTCGTAAGCTATGGTATACGTCTAGTCTGTTAGCAGACTTGTGCATCATATCAACAAATTCAGCAATAAAATATGAATTTCAACAAGAGTCGAAACCCTAGCCATCCATCAATCATCACAAGAACTAATCATCAAGGAAGAGAGGGGAGGGGTGGGGGATACATCACCGGCGATGAAGGAGAGGTCGGTGGTGGTAGTGTCACCATTGTGTCATGATGATGTTATTGCACAAGACACTCTTACGATAAGAGTGTCTTATGCAGTGAACCGTAACGTCACAACCGAAGGCGGAGGAGCTTGGGGAGGTAGTCGGCCGAGGTTTCTATTTTTAAGGAAAAATTTGGTGAGGAAAAGTGGAGAAGTGAGAAGAGAGAATATGAGATGAGGAGAAGAGGAGTGGAGAAGTGAGAAGAGGAGATGAAGAGAAGAATAGCCAAGCCTTTTATTTTAAAAAGCAAGTCCAGCGAGATGAGCGGAAAATTCAAATTTGGAAAGAGCGGGTAAATTGAAATATTATCACGGATGGTTCTTAGGTTATCACAGACGGTTTTTGTTCAGAACCATCTATGTTCAAAATAAAAACCGTCTATGATAAGTACAGACATTATAGGCAGTTTTTGTTTCGAATCGTTTATGATAAGTAGGTCATCACAGATAATTCTTTCTATCACGATGAATTTAGACAGTCTATCTTGTAAAATCGTCTATGGTAACTTTATTATTGACGGTTTATATTAAACCATCTGTAATGAGATGTTTAGGATGATCTTTTTGTAGTAGTGAGCGGTGGTTCTCCGAGCTCGGGGAGGAGGAAGATAGATTGGGAAGATGACGAGGAAGGCAAGAGCAGAAGGTTACACTTTAGGGAGAAGCCAGCCGAGAGACGCATGCGAGATGTCACGCGAGTGGAAGAGGAGGGACGAACGGTTTTTGTATTCCGTAGCGGGAGTGAAGAGCTGATTTTTTTAGGGCCGTTTCATCGGTTATTCTAAGAGATGGTTTTTTTGAAACGTGGGCTGCGTGAAAGGGAGGACAACGGACAAACTCGTGCTTTATATTAGTAGAGATTATCCCTTCAGTTATCAATCATGTTTGCGTTTCGATATTCTTGTCCACTATTCTATGCATGCCATTTGACTGTTGAAAGAAGTCTGTTTGGTTTGAACTATTAAGGCCTTAACTTTTAAACGTGGTATGCAGCTTTACATTCTTTTTCCCCTTCTAAGATTTTTTTCCCCGAATACTGAATTCATGCACCATTTGATTACCAGAAAGGTAAATGAAGTTCTGCCCCAAGGGCTCCGGCCTACTGGCAACTATACATAGATAAACAAGCCGAGCTGCATATTCGGGGAACAAGTCCTGCAGTAGCTCAAGATCACCAAATCGCATACAAGCATGACAGGAGAAAATGGTAAACGAGCACAAGGCAAGCTGCTACCATGATCTGCAGATTCAATGGGATCATCTTTCCGCCGTCCGCGTCCAGGGGCTCGTTCGCCGCGCCGGCCGAAGAGCAGGAATGGAGGAACTCCGCTGAGACGACATCATCACCACCACCGTCTCCTCGGAGGTCGTCATGGATGTAAGCCGGTTTCCCAGCCACGCTCTTGTAGAGCCCACAGCTCCATGCCTGCATGCATACATACATGGAGAGCGAAACAAGTAACTGAGGAGGCACGAATCATGGCAATGAATGATTATGTTGATGGCAATGTGCACATGGCGACTTCGCAAGTCCAGTTAGTTTCTTGTTTGCAGACAGTAGATGCATCAAATCTTTGCAGATAGAATTCTCTGCAGTCCAGGCTGGAGGGAGTTTCTATGTAGGCCTTCCTTTCTAGCTTGGCAAGGCCTTCGCTTTAAACACTTTTTGGGGGTTTCAGTCAAAGTTGGAGCTGTTGTCGAGTGTCAAAATCAGTTGAAAAGAAGATCCAATGCATCACCTGAAGCTGGTCCCCGACGGTGACCACGATGGCGCCGTCGAGGGGACGGAATCTTGACCATCCTCGCCGGGAGAAGATGTGGAACGCCGAGGCGCCGGGGCAGAGGTGGAGGGCGAGCTCCCGCGAGCACCGCGAATTCCGGATCAGCATCCTCAGGATGTCGTCGTGGCTGATCGGGCCGGAGGTGCTGCTATCGCCTTGCTTGCGATGGTGCGTGCGGATGCAGAGAAGGGAGCCGTTTCTGTCAGCTCTGGCCAAGGATTCAGTGGTGCCAACGCTGCCTCGCTGCAAGGCATCCATGATTTTGGTTGCAGTTTGCTCCAGTTGAGCGAATAAATCGTCTGCTCTGTTCCTGGACACAGCAAAATCAGGGGTAGTATGCATGCTATCCAATGGTGGTTCATATTGTGAATTTGCATCAGACAAATTACATCATCATCTAGAGTTGTTCGGTCCTTTTTCTGCCAATCAAATGGACTATTTGATCTAGATGATATATCTCAACTACTTGCAGGCATGCAGCCAATCTCATGGTGGATAGTGAGTTCGTTAGTATGGGAAAGTTCATACCTGAATTGGTTGGCGCCATTTTGCAACGGCCAGTTCCCCGCCATCTCTTGGTCTCCTTCACCCGGTCGCCACCACAGCTCCTCACCATCCTCATCTCCTCCTCCACTGGCCTCCATCTCCTCCGACGCCGGCGATCTCGCCCTTGCTGTCGCTGAACGTAACGCTGCCGAGACAAAGTCCCCATCGACCCCATGGGCGGTCACCTGGAAGCAGCCAAACGCGACGGCTGCCGATCTTAGCGCCTCGACCACCGGCCTGCCGTCCTCCGGCGAGGCCGCCAGCAGACGCATGTCGATGACCGGAGGGGTCCATGCCACCTTCTTCTTCCGTGGGACGGCCCTCTCCGGCAGCCGCAGCACCGGAACTCTGGCGGAGCGGCGCAAGAACCTGCCGATCTCGTCATCTTCGTTGCCATCAGAGCACTCGCCGTACCCAGATGATCCTGAGCTACCGCTTGTAAGAACACCGGTGACGGGGGACGGCGGCGGTGCCCGGAACTCCGGCACCGGGAGCTCTCTTGGCTTCTGAAGATAGGTAACAAAGGATGCAGTAGCCATCAGATCGGTGGTTAATGTATGCTTTGCTTGGATTAGTTCTTGCTGCTCTAGCTTATATATATGGTTGGCAATGGCGTAGGGAGATGGTGCCGAGTTTGCATCTACTGAGCTCGAGTTCTTCTGTTCTTGTAGGGACATGAGTGTGTGCTGAGGATTAAAATGGGCAGAGAACATTGGGGTTTCAAGCTTCTTTTTCTTTGTGGTAAAGAGGAATGATAAGAGAAGCCAGATGCCAGCTATAAAGAGGAGATGGTGGCGTGATGGTGCATCATTGTGTCAGGTGTGTCACTGTGTGTACCTTCTAAATATCCTTCTGCATTCTGTTAAAGATGTCCTGGAACACCAAAGTGCTTTACTTTCTTTGGAGTGCTTTAAATTAGACCAGTTTAGCGTCCTTTTCGTACGTAACATTTGCCTGTTTGGTCCTTTATTATTGCTGTTGCATAAGTTTCGCTGATTGAAGCTATCGGTACGAGCAGCCAGCATAACAATGCATATTAAGTACTTCCTATGGACCGAAGCGCTTTGTTTTCCTCGAACTACTGTAGGCGTTTCACTTTTGCACGCGATAGTACTAGTAGAGTTCGCGCGGCGCCACGCCACTACCACGCCCTTCTTTCTTTCCCTCTTTCCAGGTCTCACTGGGCTGACGGCTGCTTCTTGGAGCTTTTGCCAGCTTTCTGGCTGCGAGCACGGTGCAGCCCTGACGCGAGCATTGCCACATCGTAGCCATGCCGCTCAGTGCACTCACGCCACAGGCAGGCAAAAAGCACATCCCATTGCAACGACGACTAGCATAACCCGGCTGCTCATCATTAATCAACGGAACGCTGACCGGTGAAATCCATACAGCATAGTACCTCCTAAACTACCCCAGCTTGTGTTTCAGCACAAACTTTTGAGTTACATTGCAGATGCAAGGCATGTCCCTGCGCTGTTTCTACCGTCTTTTCGGGGGCTTCATTGAAGATCCTCCTGTCACTTGGATGGCTGTAGTAGATTTCTCTCGACCTGGTTATTGGATGGAAGTATCATTGGCATAATGCAACTTTTGGGTTCGATAACGTGAGTATTTAACAAATACCATGCCTAGGCATGCCATTTCTAGAAATTTGCATTTTGTCAGATCATCAGTAAATGGAAATTTTGGTAAGTATCAGACACAAGTGACCTAGTCATCGCAAGAAAGAAAGGAACAAGTGACCTACCATGCGAAATGGTTGGCATATACATACCTGGAGTTTTCAGAACAGCTTCCCTTGGTTTTGGTCTGGAAGCTGCTGGCTGCCCATTCTTTGTCAGAAAAAATCTGGTTATTCTTAATGGGGCTTTCTGCCTGTAATTGTAGAGCATCCTTTAAATAGCAGGCTTCATCACACACACAAAAATGGAGGTATTTTTGGTGATGCATATGCAGCAATTTTTCTTTCAGTGTATGGTGTTTAAGTCACTGTATTCTGAGACATAAAATAAATTCTCTCAAGTAGTGCAAGATGGGTTCGGAATAAGAGATAGAGGAAAGTCCCTGTATCAATAGGTAAAGTGTGACCATTATTGCTTCGTTTGACCATTGTATAATTTTTAGGTTCTGATGGAAGTCTGTCACTAGACTTCAGTGATCTTTCACCTGATAATGGTTGGTTCTGTTGGCTTGCCATGGTGAGTGATGACAAACCCGTAGAGGAAGTAGAGTGTTTGAGCAAGCTACTGCCGTTTCTATCTGTTAATAAACTGGGAGATTTGGCTGTCTTTAAGGAGTTGAAGCTGTTAGATTTCCATATCTTTTCGTGTTATTGTGCCTTTCAAAGATGTAACCTGGACACAGTAATTATGATACTTTTGAAATCGAGATAGAGAGAATATTCATAACCAAAGGTACATACAGCTAAGTATACTAACAAGTATTACCAATCAACATTAAGAACAATAAATTAAAGCATCCATTCGCGCCTATTATTAAGGTTCAACAACGTATGCTCTCCTTTTTCTTTCCAGTTCAGAAGTTAACTTGAGGTGATACCAGCAAAAAAGTCACCATTGAAACTGGCCACATTAAATCTATGTAAAGCTCAGTTGCTACTGTTTACAGTTCAAGGCTTCAAGTAAAACAAAAGTTATTTGGAATTTATCAGAGGCTGAAGCGCAAAAACCTGTTCTAGCAGCTCTTTTATATCTTTGCCCTCTTTGTTACTTCTTGCAGCACCTAATTCAACTCCAGAAACCCTTTCAGCAAATTTTAAAGTGCTTATGGTTTCTGAATATGACTCAACATCGGGGTTTATTTGAACGAACATTAGTGTCTTTGCTTGCCCACCTACAAGGAAAGAGAAAACTTTAGAAGGACAAGTAAAATTTACCGCATATACAATTACATAAAACTATACGTTACCTAAAGAGCTTTGAAGAACTTAGTCAATTTGCTATCTGTATGGCACATGGGCATCCTTTTGAGCCAAAGCAAAAATGACATCGCCAAGAGCAGAAAGGGATTTGTTATTATGTTGTGCTTCTTTTAATCTATTCTTCAAATCCAGCCCTCTAACATGCACAGTTAGAATGCTGCATGCGACAAAAGCTTTCATAACAGTATTTAATAAGATATTGATGTTGAGAGACCATGTGGAGGTCACCTCATGGTTGTGATGAGTAATTGACTCTTGTTCTTGGAAGAGTGAGTTTGGTTTTTGAGGTTTGAGCTGCCTCTGCAAAGTCGTAAGCCTTGAGAATGGCTCTTTCTGTTGGGTAGGCTTGAGACCCTGTGGTAAAAAGGGGTTTTACGACTTGGTAGTCGTAGTCGAGCTTACATCTTTGTGTTCAGCAGAGTGTCAAGCTTTATCGAGTGGTTATAGATTGCCTACGACCTCGGTGTGTTGTCTGTGAGGTCGCAAGTTCCTTCGGTGGTCGCGAATGTTTACGACCATCTTGTGACTATTGAGTGGTCGGCGGACCGGTTTGCCATGGTTGGAAGTCACCGGGAGGCGTCGACCGATTTTAGCTGTGGTCGAAGGCCATCTGGCAAGTTTACGACCACTTGTTGGAAGTCGAAGGCCACCAGAAAGTTTACGGCCACCGTTGAGTAGGTTCTGTGCAGTCGTAGCATCTAGGAGAGGTCGGAATCCTTTTATCGACTTTGTTGTTCTGGTGAACACGTAAACTTGTTGATCGAGTGGTCGAAAGGCTTTACGAGCACGTTGGTCGTGGTCGGAAGTCGTGCGCATCGTTTACGACCACGTTGTCATGAGTGAAGCGGTGGAAGTCGTAAGTCGGCTACGACCATGTTGTAGCAGGCTGCGGTCGGAGTCGGCGCTCAAGTTTACGGCAGACTGCGACCACGTTGCGAGGCGATCGAATGTGGTCGTAGCTCAGTCGTTTGCGGTCGTAAGTGGTCGGAAGGGCTTCGACAACGATAATATTCGGGTATGTGGTCGAATGGGTTTCACCACGTTGGAACCTCTGGTTTTGGTCGTAGCCTCTTGGAATCGATCGTGTGACTGTTGGCGCGGTCGGTTTAGCCGTAATCGATCGTATGATCTTTTGGGCTAGTCATATTTATCCGAGATGTGGTCGTAGGACTTAAGCAAGTCTTGATCTATGGTTTCGACCGATCGTAAGTTGGTACGACTTGGTTGGGCAAGTTGGAGCTGAAACTTGCGATGGTCGAATGAGAGTGTGTGTGTGGTCGTGGGCCACCGAATGAGGTCGAGGTGCGGGAAGACTCTGATGGGCTCGAGTGCCTCTTATTGTGTCTAGACTTTGAGCGATAAAGTCGTAGCAATGTTGTGTGCGGTCGTAGGCTCGGTACGACTTGGTGATCTGCTTTACGACTCGGTAGTCGTAGCCGCTGTGTGGTAATCGTTGCAAGCTTGCGATGGTCGTAGCTTGTGCCTTGGCGGTCGTAGCAGCCTAAAGAGTGGTCGCAGGCTGCTGGCACTTCATGTGTTGTGCATTGGATTGGTCGTAGGGGGTTTACAACTAGGTGTTGCACTGGAAAACTTGTTGGTTGTACCGATCGATGGTTTGATTGTTTTGTGCGGTGCTATGTGATGGTTTGCTTGTCTGTGATGGTTGCAGGACTTCAGAGCTATTTCATGGTGAGGCGTGGGAGGACCGGGACTAGGCACAGGAGGTGTTGAGGTCCAGACGGTCGGAGACGCCGAAGATGATCGAGGCTGGTGAAGTGGTTGCAAGCCGGGGAGACGAGGAACCGGAGCAGGAGCTGCCAGAGGTGGACACGACGGGCAATGGTGAGGTGAACCAGGACTAGGCTCAGGAAGGAGCTGAGGTCCAAACGGTCGGACGCCTAGTCTGTGGCGGTCGGATGCGGCAGATCTTGGAGACAAGTCTTGGTGAGGCCTGGAGTGGTCGGGACGAGACACAGGTGCGGCCGAAGAGGACTTGGTCTTGTGAGATGGTTGCAGGACCTTGGAGACAAGTCTTGGTGAGGCTCGGAGTGGTCGGGACTAGACATGGGAGATGTTGAGGTCCAGAACGACTGGGTGAAGCCGAAGAAGACTTGGGACTCAAGGTGGTTGCGTGCGCGGACCGGGACTAGGCTCTGGAGGAGTCGGAGGTCCGATCGGTTGGAGGTAGGTTCGGTCGTGCGTGATCGGCAAGGAAGCGGAAGCTTAGGGAAGGTGCGTGAGGGCAATTTGGAGAATTGACTCGGGCACGCAAAGGGAAGCGGTTTCTGTAAAAGCACTGAAATCTGTCATTTGTCGGTATAGCGGGTTGCGCGTGTGCGCGGTGTGTAAAACCCGGTGTTAGGAGGGGGTTTACGGGTTAGCCCCAGTATGGACTAATGGATGGATCCATTAGGGTTAGTCTCGGGTGTGAGGCTATAAAAGGGAGAGGGGAGGCACGAGTGTGAGTGAGTTGGCGTTTGGGCCTTGAGGGCACCGCCTCTCCTCCCATGGGAGTCTGTGTGAGTGTGTTCTTGGGATTGTGAGAGAAAGGATGAGTGGAGAATCCATGTATGAATAATCGAGAAAGAGAGAAAGAGAGGAGGTGTGAGCTACTCTCTATGCTCTCCGGCGATCGGGACTCCTTGTACTCCTTGATGGTTGGAATGAAAACTCTGAGTTGTGTTCTCTGTCTATTGCTTGGATGTCCTGATTGCGATTTCTCTGTTTGCTCTCTTTTCATGTTATTGGTTTGAGGAAGCTTGGTCTTGATTTGCCCTGAACAGGGAATTAGTCTCAAGACCATTTGGTCGGTTCACTCTTGAGAGCAAATGTTTGAATCAAAGAGTGTTTGCGTCTCGTGATCACGCACATCGAGTTCCTCTGTTTCTTGTTCGACCTTCCGTTCTTCTCGGTTGTAGCAGAGAGACTTCGATCGTCTGTAATTTCATGACACGAGGTCGTTTTAGTCTATGGCGGAATCTCTGGTCGATTGACGCAGTGTAAAGAGTTTCACAAGTTACGGTGCTTGCGGTCGCGCGTATATTTCTCTGTTATCAGCCTAGTCTATTGCTCTTGCTGTTTGCTTTCGGTTGTCGATCGGTTTCTCTCGGTTGATCTCAACCGCTCAAACTGTTTTGGTCACTTTGACTACAGCAGAGAGTTGAGTCATCTCACAGTGATGTTTCGACCGCTCTGGACTTCGGCCGAGCATCTACCTTGATCTATTGATGTTTTGTCTCTTGTCTGATCTGGCAGAGAGTTTGTTCTTCTTCCGCTGTTTCTGATCTCTCAATTTCCAGTGATCATCTTGCTTCGTAGCTCTTGTAGCTATCGGAGAAGAAGATTATGTGAATTCTTGGAGAGGTTTGAAGGCACCATTCACCCCCCCTCTGTTGCCTCATTCGGTCCTACAGATGTTATAACTTCAGTTGGTAGTCTATTGTATATACCTGTGGGACCGACTACTCCTTTCATTTAGAGCTGTTGATCCAACTGCTCTATTTGCCTGTCCAATTTCCATTAAGTCTAGTTCATCCGATGTAGATTTGACAGGGTGTAAACTTGCATCAGGAACAACAAGTCCATTAGGCTGAGAAGTACTCCAAATTCCAAGTGTTTCTTTATGTCAAGAATAACACAGTTGATTTTTTCCACATGTTTTAAAATATGAGTTCTAATAGCGCAATCAAGGAAGAAATGTTAATAGAAATGAAATATATTTTTGGAAAAGGATATCTTTTTTGTGCAATATCATTTGATAGAAGATCACGGACTTGTTCATTGTATATCTCAACCATATGTACTCCCACCTCATATGAGACAGCGTTTCTCCTACTTACAGAAATCAGAAATATCAAACAAGTCATTTAAAGCTCGATAATTAACACCCCAATCTTCTTTGATGTGCCCGGTCCACTCTAAAACAAAAATAATTGCAAAATACCAATTAGTGATATCTCCAATAACAGTTATTAAATCAAGTTTCATCTCAAATAAGTCAAAGGGTAGTTAATACCATGGTGTAAGTTTTTCCTGAACCAGTTTGGCCGCATGCAAAAAATGCACACATTGAATCCATCAAGAACTCATGATCTAATCAAGGGCTGGATATCGGAGAAAACTTCAGCTGTGAGTTATCAAATAATAGTTAGTAAGCAATACTCAACTATACGCAAAAATATTTGATTTTTTATTGAATTCTTGATCTAATTGACATATACCTTGAGAAGCATGTGTACTGAGCACCTTGTTAAACTTGAACAATCGATATCCATCCTTTCCTTGCTTGGACGGGTTTGAAATTAGAATATCACCGTTTTCACCAATATAATCAATTGTGGTTGATTTCCCATCTTGACCAGGAAGAAACGGTCTTACACGGCTGGGTTAGTCTCACCTTGCTAGCTTATCTTGAGAAGCACTTACATATAAGTCTAGGAGTTCCAATGCTAGCACCCCTGGTTAACCATTTTGCGCGAAGCGAGGACGAAAGTGCAAGCGGGTTGCTACGTGTGCGTAACCTATCCAGAATGTGGTTAGATCTGAGCCGGTTTAGACCCTAGGACGTTACATACCTGATAACAAACATTAGAGCAAAAACAAAAAAGTTACAACCATACAACGTGCTCCAAAAGTAAATAAATAACTATGTGGGAAAATACCTTTTAATTCTTGTACTTCATTAAACAACTTCTGATTTTCGGCAAGAACCCTATGATAGTTTTCAGCAGCATCCACCAAACCTTTTAAGTCAAGTCCTACACAAATTTAAACATTAAGACCAAACAAACTCAAATGTCAAAAGTAATAGCGCGCATGTATATGGAATAATATAGATACACACGTCATGAAGATCAGTCCACATGCCAATGTTAGATATTTCATCTGTAGAATCGCATGGCATAATCACCTGAAATCAAAACACAACGCAGAGGAACAAAAGACAAACAATCTGGATTACCGAGTGGAGATAACGACTACAGCTGCTTGCTCATACGTGTTTGAAGTGCCTCTGTCACCCGACTATTTGTCTCGACCACTTGTTACGACTGCTCATCCCGATCGCTCGCTGACCGCTCGCTCACTTCGACCGCTCGCTCCCGATTGCTCGGATCGATTGCCCGCTTGTTCCGATCACTCGGCACAACAAAAACACACGTAGTTGTAATCTCCTTCTGCCTGAAGTCCCCAGCCGTTCGATCACCGACCAAACGAGTACAAGCTGAAGATGACTCAGAGCATGTAAAACAGAGGAAAAAGAGTGATTCTCTGGAAGTCGCCAAAGAACATTTTCTGGAAAGAATCTGATCTATTATTTCTTCATCAAGTTCTTGGCTACAAAGCGTCCTCACGGCACCGCTAAAAATCTTCTTCACAAAGGCCCTAAAGCTTGTTGCGTTAACCTACAGCTTCCCTTGCTTTTATAGGCCAGCGCACAAACCGTGTTAAACTCAAACATCTCAATACATGTCCTTGTCCACCTGGACACGAAATCTATCTCTTCCTCAAATCAAGAAACCCGAAACCCTTCCTAACACAATTTTTAACCACCTCATACAAGTCGTGGACTCCATCCACGACTCCATACTTTGTATGCGACGAAGCCTTCAGGATATCCTCTCCTGTATCTCCATCGTGCACCATCACCGTGTGCTCTCGCGTGAGCTCGATCACCTTACGTGACATTTTGACCGCCTAGACCTCGGATTACCCCCTCCTAGTCCCGGTCCTCCTCGTCACTGATCGTAACTGTCTCCACGCCTCCACGCATCATCTACCTTTGACCTCCATGTGCTCCAGTATGAGCTCGATCACCTTGCGTGACATCCCAATCGCCTAGACCTCAGATTACCCCCTTCTAGTTTTGGTCCTCCTCGTCACTGACCATGGCCACCTCCATGCCTATCTACACATGTAAAGACCAAAGAAACCATCACTAGTACAAGTTCTCCCCAACTTGACCATAATCAACACACATTAGCAAGAAACACCCTTGTCTATCCCCAGACAAGAACCGACCCATCTACGACCATGCCCCAGATCGTCCATGACCACACAGACTATAGCTAACTGGAACATACCCTCAGACTACTTAATACGACCACTAACTCCGAGTACTCGTAATCCACAAGTACTCGGAAACCATACCGACTACGAGTACTGACTACCGAGTATCGATCAGAAATCATAGCCGCAACAGAGTACCGAGTCCTTTGACTACAAGTACTTCAATCCTCAAGTACCTACCTGGTATTGCAGCAACGACCATTCATCATCGACTACCACACACCGACCAGTCAACCACTGGCCCAACACGAGTACTTGACGTACTTGAAGATCACAAGAGTGAAGCACTCATACCGACCGTAAAGCCTACGGCAGTCGATCACTCAGCCTCTGACTACCGAAGACAGAACAGCAGACTGTGATGTCTACGAGTATCGACAAGACTGCCAAATCTACGACCATGAAAGCAGTCCACAAAACCTACGACCAACAACTGCAAAGCTCTTGACTATCGACTATAAAACTTTCGACTATCGAGTACGACCAGTAAGTCTACGACTATCGAGTACTGTAGCTATGACCATGAAAACGTACTGTAGCTACGATTACTTGATGTGGTCAAAGCCAAACGTGGTCAAAAGTTGTCGTGGTCGAAGCCAGACGTGGTCGAAAGCTGTTGTGGTCATAAGGTCGAAGTCGTACTGCCGTGGTCGAAAGCTGTCATGGTTGTAAGGTCGAAGTTGTACTGCCGTGGTCAAAGCCAGACGTGGTCATAAGCCAGGCGTAGTCGAAAGCTGTCGTAGTCGTAATCTGATGCAGGAGCCGACAGAGAGCACTTGAAGCAAAACATAGACACTTGAGGGCAAAGTCTTCGACTGTAAACGACCAAGTCTTTCACAAATGCAAAATCCAAAATAAACCAAATGTCAATTATTCATCATATCTTTATTTACGACCATCCACATGGTCTAACATTATCTCTCCATTTCATTTGAAGGGCATACATCTCTTGCTTAATAGACTGAGATGATATTCTTATGTCCTACAATAGTTGAATAATAAAAACATAACATAACCGAAACATAAACAAACTTAATAACACAGAGATAAATAAGCCTTAATAGACAATTTTTGAGTATCCGTAAAACTCTAAAAAAATGTTTGATTTCTTGCTCCAGAGTTGCGATTTTAGTTCAGAAGCAGCCTCAACTTCAACTTTCTTTTTCGATTGCATAAGAAGAAATTCGGCCTCCTTAGCTCTTAGAGTCAAGTGTTCCTCCATCTGCATTGCTTTTGTTTCCATTTGCTCACGGTATTGTTCATGCATCCTACTCATGACTTGCATTTCTTGCTGAAGGTTAGTGATTGTGCACTCTGCATTCTCCTTTTCTCGTAACAGCCGAACCATGTCTTGCTCGCCTAGTCTTATTTTCTCATCATTGTTTGACATCTCTACCTATAAGAAAAACACAAGTATAATTTGCACTACATGTAGTGCACTAAAGTAATCTTAGTTTTATACAGTCCAAAATTGAGCTGCGCCAGTATTTCTTTCAAATAAAATCTTTGTAAATACTAACTGATGCAAGTAAAATGCATGAAGAAAAACATAAGATACTAAAAATAAAACAAACAAATGAAGATATTTTGAATACCATAACTAGCTCAAGCTGATTTATTGCCATCTGAAGAAGGAACCACATATTGTCAGCAGTACAACATAGGTGAGCATTTTCTAACCATCAACAAAGTTGGGCATTTACCTCGTTTTCTTCATTTGTTCCATTTACTAATGTCTCAAGGGCTTTAATTTTTGAACGGTACTTCTCCTCCCGTGTTTTGATGATGCTATTTTGCTGTGAAATAACTTAAAAATAAGTGATTTGATTCTGGAATTGAATCTATATTGCAAAAAGGGGTGAGTCCAAAACAAATGTTACCCTTACATTTCTAATGTGGTCAGCTTGAATAGAAATGCGATGCTCAATCTCTTGAACAACGTTCCTTAGTAAATAAACAACACGCTGAGACAAGGAGGCCAAAGTTAGTCATCAATAACAAAGGATGAATAAACTATAGCATTCCATAAAATTCGTTATCCAAAGTCACCAAAAGTAGACATCACATACATGTGGTATTTCTCCTCTTTTTCTCTCAATGCTTTCATCCAGAATGCCATTAACAACTCTAAGAAGTGACTGCGTAGGGGCATTCTGAGAAAAGATGGTTATCATTAGGAAAGGAGTAGGGACTGGTTAGCGGACGCCACGCATGCATGCCAAACAAATCCGTAGATCCAAGAAAGATCGATGCAGTCAGTCCGCTTCCAGTCGGCATCAGTCGAGGCAATGGAAGAGCTTGCCGCTAGGAGATGATCTTCGAGGGCAAACTTGCCGACTGCGACCTCGAAGAGAGTACGCCATTTGGAGTAGTTGGACTGCGAGAGTTTCGAGGGTGACAGGAACAAGGGTTTTGATGTTGCCACTGATGGCTTGTGCCCAGAGCTGGGCTTTAGCAACCGCGGCGACCGTAGCAGCGTCAGCGACCACGGTTCCGGCACCCATGAAGGGAGGTGGCGCGTACAATCAAAGAGACAAGTACACGGAGGCTGGAGGGTGGGGGCGGAAGGATGGCAGAATCAGGGGAACGAAACTGCGTCTGATACCATGTAAGACTGAGAGAGAGGTGTTTGGAAGAAGCCACACAACGTGGGCTGTCATTCATTGATTACTTATACACTGTACAACGTGAGTTAACTAAATACACGAGATAAACACAAAACGATGGTTATCTGAATACAAGAGATAAACATGACAACCGTAAGAGAAAATATATTCAGGTTGCTTAGAGTTGGTTAGCGGACGCCTGCATGGCATGCATGCGTCTAACAGGGACAACTACGAAAAATAATGTTTAATTGTTATGATATGCGATGCTAACGATGTTACATCTAAACTATTTGAATGCATCATCCCTATGCATCATCCCTGAAATCTTAGCTGCAGGAAGATCTGTGTAGGATCCACTCTTAAATTGGAAAGGGTTTTGTTAAACATCATCCAGATGTTTTTTTTCCTATCTATCATCTAGATTTAGGATCATTAAATTAGAGATCCAATTGTCATGAATTCTCTTCCATCCCCCTTGAATTCTACCCCTCCCCCCAAAAAAATCTCCCCCTTAAAAAACAAGGGGCTCTTTGATCTCTAATCCAAAGGCTACAGATTTGGACGATAACTAGAAAGAAAACATCTTGGTGATACCTAGATACCCCCAACTGGAAAACCTCGTTGACCTTTTGTCCTGCAAAGGAAGGAAAATATAACCATTGATCAACATAACAAAACTCCTAAGTCAAATTGAAGGGGAGAAGAAACAGAAATGAAAAAACATAAATGTTAGTTGCATCCTAAAACAACACAGGTTGACAATGAATATGAAATTTTACCAAGATACAAAAGTCATGCTGAAGTAGCGATGCATGATTATATAAATCTTTATCACTATGCCAATATGTAAAACTCAAGGGTTGATGGGATATGCTACCACCAGCTAATTATTAGTGACAACAGCGAAATACCAAATATTGTCTGTCTGAACTTTCAAATAACAACTCATTACAGTGTTTGATGGTCCAAAACTCCAAATGATCTATGACTCTTGATGCAAAATAAATGGCAACATGTTCACACCTGAAAGTAGAGGACTTGTTTAGGCCCTTTCTTCTTTCCTCTCCAGGAGATCTTCTCCCTGGTGTGGCAACTTGAAGTCTTGAACTACAGGCCCATCGGCCTCTCGAAGTTCCAGTTTCCTTCTGAGTGGAGTCTTGGCAGCACAGTTAGAAACATTTTCACCCAATCCTGTATTCACATTATCCTTTAGAGCCAAGAGACACTTCACTATAGAAGTCATTGATCCCTGTAATCAACGAACCGATCAGAGTTGACAAAAACGACATGAGAACAGAAAATCATATGGTATAAAACTACAGATTCGATTGACAACTGTAAAGTGAGTCTGATTTAATCCAAAGCTTTCATATATGTGCCTTTTATAAATATCTGAATACATCCATTACTGTAAACGCTATGAGTAAGCATCTAAGAAATGGGGAACAATTTAGTGATACTTTCTACAAACTTGCTTCCTATGCTCAGTAAAATTCTACAGCAGAATTTCAATATCTAACTTTCTAAGACCACTCTGGTTTCACATATTTCTAATAGTAATAGTCACTCAGGTTATTGCTGCTGTCCAATCAACAATCGGCAAAAAATTAAGGCGGTATTTCATACCATATAAGTGCATATAAATCATCTTCGTAAAGACAGACACATTATTGCTACTCTGTGTCAACATGATTAGAGTCCTTATTGCCATCAAGGTATTAAGTACTGAACACCAACTATGCTAACCATATTAACGTACACCTTGACAAGGAGAGGAGAGCAGCATTTAGTTGGAACACATTCTAGCATCGTAATTCTAGTATATACCAACAACTACTTCTCATGACAGGACTCAGGAGCAACCTCACCTCCTCGAGATCCTTCACGCTGAAGCCCGGCAGCCCCATCTCCGCGACAACGGAGAGGAACTTCACATTTTGACCGCTGGTCCGATGCATAACCACCCCACATTCTATTGCACACTTATAGAATTCATCCCACTGCAATGGAGAGCCCTTGACAGCTGCTACAAATGATCTAATGTTCGGAACTGTAGATGCAATTCCTTGCAAGCCAATCTCTAGCAACAAGATTCAGAATATGATTGGCACATCTCACATGGAAAAATAAACCATCACATGCTAGTGAACTTTGCTTTCTGAGCTTAGCAATAACATCTTTAATACAGACTTCATTTACAGATGCATTGTCCAAAGATTAAGAAAATATTTTTTTTCAATATACCATCTCTGACACAATTAGTAATTTCTTCAGAAAATTTAGCACTGGTATGTCGTCCTTCTACATGCATGAATTTGACAATTTTTTTTCTGAATTTGCCAATCATCATCGATCCAATGCACAGTGACACACATATATCCTTTATTCTAATTTGATGTCCACATATCCATAGTTGTGCTAAAGTGACACTCAACGGTTTTAAAATGCTTATACATTTTCTTCTTTTCTTCTAAAAAGAGGTCCACTAGTTCTTTCATAACAGTGGTGTAACTCTTGATTGGAAAGTTAGGGTGTAGGGATTTGATGAAGTCAACAAAATATACATGTTCAACAATATTGAAAGGGTACTCGCGCATGATTATTGTCAAATAAAATTTTCTCAAGCTAGCTTTTTGATCATACCTATACAGTTTAATGTTAGTGATATTGGCTCCACGATTCTTTTCTACTTTGAGCTATTGCTAGCCTGGACGGAGATTATGTTTTTTCTTCAAATGATTCCTGATAGACCATGTGGTTGTGACCCGATGATGAGTAATTGACAAGGGTTTTGGAAAGATTGAGTTTGGTTTGTGATTTCGTGTCAAGTCGGCACTTGGCACAGTCGGGTTTGGTTAGACGAATTTGAGGCGTATTCTTCTTCCCGATTGAGTTTTTGGGTAATTTCATGGTTGAGTACAATTTTCTGATGCTAATCGTGATTACATGTTTCGAGCGGTGCTATGTAATGTATTTCTTGACTATGATGGCTGCAGGATGTCGAGGCGGAGTCGTGGCGAGGCACGGGATGACCGGACTAGGCGCAGGTGGTGCCGAGGTCAAAGCGGTCGAGGTGTGCCGAAGACAGCGAGGACTCGAGGTGGCTGCGAGGCTTGGAAAGCAAGGAATGAGGAAGCTTCCCGGAAGGTGCAGGAGGGGTGTTTTGGTGAATACGCAAAGCTGCACTAAAGAAAGTGGATTGTGGATAAAGCACTAGAGTTAGTGGGTAAAGCGAAAAAGCTTAATGGGCAAAGCATTTGATGAGCCCATTAAGAGAGGCTATAAAAGGATGAGGGTTTCCTGCATGTTGGATGGCTTGTGAGAGAGGTTAGAAGCTTTGGAGAGTTTGTTTTGCTTTGGGCTTTAGTGGTTGAGAAGTTGGTGAGAGCAGTAAGGTGTGTTCTGGTTGTTCCCCATGTCTTCTACATGAGCTTTGTTCTTCTCTTGGGTGCTTCCTCTTTGATTGTGTGAGAAGGGAGAAGAGATGGCTTGAAATAATGTAGCAAAACTCTGTATAATCATTCATCTCTCTTCCTCAATATCAATCTGAGATGGTTTTATTTGAGATGGATTGAATTTGTCTTGCTCTCTGTGATGTATTTTGTTTTCAGTTTTCTTCTCTGTTTCTCTTGTTTGGACTTGGTTTTGAGATGATTTAGAGGCTTTGTGTGAATGTTTCTTGAAAGCTCTATGATGGAAAAGATTCATGGCCATATGTCCATTCCATTTTCTAGAGCATATGGAAGATTGTATATCTCTTGTGAAATCTGAATCCCTCGTCATTTCCTCCCCTGTTCTTGTAAAATCTAGGGTTTGAGTACAGAGCTCTTTGGAATCTTTTGCTTCCCCTCAAAAGGTTGTGGTTTGTTGTGAGCTTCTGAGTTCTTAGTCTATGGCTTAGCTAATATCTCAATTTCATGTTCAAAGAATCAAAGATGGGCTGGGATTTTAAGATTTAGGGCAGCTCTTTGTGACTTTTCAGTTTTTCTTCTCAGGTTTTAATTTCTTGCCTCTTTGGTGTGGATTCCTTTGTTTCTAAGGACTAATGGCTATTTAGGACAAGGTTCTGCATTTCTGGTTTGAAGAGTTTGGCAACAAACCCTGAATTTCCCAGGTTTCAAAAGTGCTCAGTTTTTAGTTTCGGGGTAGGTTGTTTTCTGTACTCAGGCCTTTGCTGAAAAAGGGGCCGGTCAGACCGGGTAATACATGCCGGTCAGACCGGAATTACCTTGGCGGTCTGACCGCTACCCGAGCGGTCTGACCGACACACAAGAGTGGTTTGACCGGCACACAATGTGCGGTCTGACCGGGTACCTGGACTTGCAGCTACTGCTTTTCATTTGTGTGATGTGCTTCTTGGTTAATTCTCCTTCTTCTTTGTTTACTTGTATTCCCAATAGACATAATCCTCTTTTTCATAGCGTTTGTTGCTATTGAAGAAGAAACCTTCAAGTGGGTACTTTTAGGCATAGCTCCTATTTGCTCCGGATATGCACTCTTGATTGCTGGTGTCGTTTCTTTTGCTGTTAATCTAAGACCTTCAGAGAGCTTGAGGCTTTTTCTCTTCGTAGCTTTTTAGCTATTGGAGAGGAGAAGTACTCTTGAGTGAAACATTTTGGGGGTAAAATTTTTGAAAGCAACATTCACCCCCCTCTGTTGCCGTTTTCGATCCAACAATTCCCAAACATGTTGTGCCATTGGTGGTCTTACATTTTGCATTGTGCTTGCAATGGTTGCATTGTGTCCAATGTTGAACAACCTTTTTCCCATTCTCTTCAACCGTCTTTGTACTCCTAGTGTACTTATCCCAAATAACCGATGTACTCTTCTCCTGCCTCTTTGTACTAGGCTCAACATTTTCATACTGTAATGCATTCTCTTGCGTGCCACTTCCAATGGACAATGCCCCTTGACCTTCAGTTGGCATTGCTCCCCTTCAGTTGGCATTGCTCCCCTTCAATGGAAAGTGCAGGTGTTGCACGAGATGCAACCACACCCACACTATCACTTACACTTGCACTTACAAATGCCATCACAATTCACAATGAGCTACAGATGTGCTGCAAATCATAATAGAAAATTAATAACAAGTCAGATTCAAGTTTCAAGTCAACTTATAGACAGAAGCAAGCATTTCAAGATAATACAAAGTATAGCTAGTTGAAGTCAACAAAATTTCCGCATAATCTAGAGCTAACATAAGGTAATCATTCACCGAAACCATCAAAATATCTTAGTTATGCATAGGCTACATCAACATTGTTATAAACTCATAATATCTCTATAATGCTAACATTGAATAGCCACATCTAAAAACATCAACTAGTATAGCAGTGATAACACCATAATGAGCACTAAACCAAAAAATTAGAAGTTAGTTTACCCAGTCATTCTATTGAAATTTACAATAAACCAGTAATAAAATTGTTCAATATAAGAGAGTGGACTAGAATTAGAGAGGATAATGCCAGAAATGTAGGTTTTGCACGTAGGGGAGTGCATGCACATTCTGCTAATAGTGGAGCCATGTGGTTCTAGAACAAAATACTTGTGTTCCATATGATTTGCTCAGTTCCTACAGTATTGAAGTGATAAAACTTACCATAACATTACCAAAGTTATATACGCCACCGACAAAAGCATAGCCAATTGAAAGTCAACAAAATTTCTACATAATCTAAGAGCTAACATAAGGTAATCATTCAGACATTCACCAAAATCCCACAGCCACATATTATCTAGGTTTCAAATTCTTCAATTTGGCCAATAATTTCTCCACAACAGGGCAATCGCATCTAAGTGATTAACAGGAACCAAAACCTCAAAAGATCTATCAGGCTAAGCCACGAACAAAAGTAAAACAAGAGAAATGGCTCGGAGCCTTGGATGGAACCAACCATTACGACTAATTGCAACAAGGGAGGAGATTCGCAAGTGGCGGGGGGGGGGGCGGATGTGGTGGATCCAGGCGGCTGGGGGCGGACGCAGCAGCTCCCGGTGGATGGAACCCACAGCTCCTGGCGGTGGCAGTGGAACCGAAGGCTCCCGGGCGGTGACGACCTACTCTGGAGACTGGAGGCTAGATGGAAGTCATGGAACCCTAGGTGGCGTACAGACGCGAGGGCGAGGGTGCGACTCGCGAGCTCACACAGAGACGGCGATGCATTGTTGGTAGGGGTGCAAACGGAGTAGATAATTTTCGTCCGACCGACTGACCGACCGAAAGCATACGGAACAGATACAGAAGGGGTAGATGGGTATCCGGCACTATCCGTGTCCGACTCCGAGGAAAAAATATGGAATAGGATACGGAATAAGTGATATCCGTCCGTATATATCCGTATATCAAATGATATGAGAAAGTCTGTTGTGACTTCACCTAGGAACAAAATAACATATAGGCAGATTGTCATATCTAAACAAGTAGGAGTACTGAGTGTTCTTTCTTCAACATCTCAGTAATTAGCCTCTCCATGTTCGCTCTGTTCGTACCATACTGTCCAATGTCCTGTGCAAAGAAGCAGATAATTTCCGTTCGACCGATCGTCCGAAAGATTATGGAACGGATACAGAATGGAGAAATAGATATCCGACATTATCCGTATCCGATTTCGACTCTGAGAAAAAAATATGGAATAGGATACAGAATAAGCGATATCCGTCCATATCCGCTCCGATTACACCCCTAACTGCCGGGTCTAGTTAGGGGCTTAGGGCAAGACGCCAAGGTGTCAAGCTGGGCCAGTGGGCTGGCACTACCCTATGTTATGCACTTGTGCCTTCATTGCTCTTGGCAGATATCCACCCGGATATTTACTAGATTTACCAAATATCGAGTTATTTGGTCGGATATCTTCAATACCAAATTCGCTATCAAATCCATCTACAACTATCCAGATACTGTACCAAATCCGGTCAGACACTTATCCGACTTACCGAATTCAGTACCAACCAGATTTGATATCAGGTTAGTCGAAAAAAAAACCGACCCATCTGCACCCCTAATTTATACTAGTAATTTTCTACGATCATTGTGTTTCTGCTACTTGTCAGCACATAGGATTACCTTCGCGTGACATAGCTTGGTAAACGCTTCACATGTTCAGGTTTATATTCGTTGTACTAACGCCTAAATTGCAGTTCAGCTGTGCCCATCTGGCTCGCTACCTACTCGGTCACACCATGTTAATCTTTTATGGGCACCGCGTAATTCTGTGACAAATGGAAAGATTCACATCTGCCTGGCCAGTTTATGATTGAATCCGCGTTGAAGGGACGATGGATCCGTCTGAATTTAGAATCCTGATTGTTCTTCGTAACGAAATCGATTCAGCATATTTCAGAAACAAAAGTTGACAGAGCTGAGAGGTATGATGAGCCCTGTATATGCATCGACCACTAGTCACCAACCCCTGCTACTATTATTATATCCTGTAGAAGTATAGCGTGGAGCTTCAGCATCCACGGCATCCATAGCATCGTTCCTACACAAGCACTGTGCAGTTTCTTGGTGCTCAGGCATTCCTTCTTGTTCTGCAGGCCAAGAACCATATATGGCTGTACCCTCGTGACACGCTGTTTCTGATAATAAATACGCACAGCCAAAATATACAGGAACAGGCCAAAAAGATTGTAGAGGTAAGAGCTCGATACACTGCAGCCATACTAGAAACAAGAAAAGGAATCTCATGTTTCATGCTCCGATATTTACTTACAGCACACCAGGTCTCTCATCTCTTCTTATTTTGATTATACCTACGTGATATCTACGGGTAGTACATCTATTTCCGTAGAGCGGTAGAGGCGTAGGGTACCAACAGACTGCACCTTATATGCTGGCCTAGTAACACTCCCAGCAGGACCAGCCTGTTGTAGGAGCTGGAAACCTATTTCCAGAGTACTCCATATTAGTGCACCTCGCGAATCGGAAAAGCCGGTTCTTACATGACAGGCCTAGTGGCAGCTCCAGCAGGACAAGCTTGTCGTAGCAGCTGCATGTAACCATATATTAACACATGCAGAGATAACGGAGGTAATGATCAATTATCATGATGCAACAGCGGGTTAGGTGGTGGGTGAAGATTACCTGAAAATAGGATTCTAGTTTCTGCCTCAGGACAGCATGCTCCGTCTTCACTTTCTGGAAAGACCTCATGCAACTGCATACCAAAGTATAGCAGACTTATACATAATGGCTATATTGACCGCAGGGATCGATATGTGGCCATTTCAACTTTCAAAATGACGATTGTGTGAGAAGTGATGTGGAGTTTTTTTATTAACAAGTCAAAATATAAATAATTTAAAAAATGAGAGACAAAAGTCTACAAAGAACTAAGCGTCAATGTGAAGGGGGAAGAGAGAGACCCTTCAACATTTCCTTGTCCACAGTTATCCCTGAATGACATGCACTCGTTCTTCATCCTAGAAGCACCAATGCTGCGTCAAGTTGTGTAATGTCAATGATAGATCAATTATACAAAATAGTACAACTGTGCTTTCTCTACATCATGCCAAATGAGCTCAGAACCTTACGATGTTTACAAAAGGTCGATGGATACACACACTGGGCTTTTGGTTGGCAACGACACACATATTTAGCGGTCAATTAACTGATTAAAGCAAGATGAGTTTCTCCGCAATACCAGGTCCCCTAAAAGCCTCAAAGTAACTTTGATATGGGGGCTTTCATTAGCAAGACATTCAAATGAGGTGTTTCACATAAACCAAAAGTGCTGAAGCAGAAGTAAAGATGACAAATTAACTGTAAGCCTTTATTTCAAAAAAAGATAGTGCCAAAAAGAGTGTGTCAGCTTCCCTAGATGCTTAGCTAAATTGTGCAGTCCTGCTGGTTCTCATGGTTTGTGAAACAACGACATAAAGGTCCACAATGATGAATCTGTTGCACTGCATGCAAACTAAACAAAGATATCTAGAAGCAATTTTGAAGCTACCTGGAACAGCTGCCTTTCAATTGCTGCATGTATGCATCCCACCTGTTGAAATCTCTGGGATACTTCTCCCTGCAGTGTTTTCAGATAAAAATTAGTCAGGTCTAACACTACTGCTTGCATGATATAAACATCGTCTTCTACTTTTTTTCATAAAGGGGAGCTCTTATCCCTGCCTATGGAAATTTCACTACTTAGTACTTACAGAGATTGCTCAATGTTTGACATTAGCCTGGCTGAGTCCTTGAAAAACAAAGTAACTACTTCTTCCACAAAATTAGGACTATCTTCATCCTGCAAGTCTTCCACCTGACAAAATTGCTCATCTAGGTACCCCTGTCATAAAAATATAACATGCTGAATCAGTATGTGATTTATCAAAGAACAACATGAAAAGGCAGTATTATTCTGATAATGGGATCAAAAGTGGGAGGATTCCTAAATAAACATAAGACATAGTATGGTCGAAGGCTCCATGAGCAAACATAAGATATGTTGTTGAAAGACAAAAATCCAGAGAATAGAACACAAGCCTGATCAAAGAGGCTCTTTTTCATGGATGCAGCTTGGTGTTGCAAATTAGAATAATCCATTTATATAAATGAATAAGGGAATATGTGGCAAAGTTAAGTTGAAACAGGTAGGAGCACACTTCGCAATGCACATATAAATGGTTGGAACTTGGAACTACGGACATAGAAAGTTGAACATGAAATACATATATATAGTTGAGGAGGCTGTTACTATTTGTCCACCAAACATAAGTGAAAGTGCAGATATTCTAACTTCTGGGTAGCAAAGATTAGCATCTTACATGCGCAGGTTATTTGATTGCCATGGGCTATCCACATTTTGGAAAGTGACTTCAAAAGATGTGGATTCTTGTAGGCCTCAGCTATTTATAAGATGTATGATGGTGTAAGTAAAATAAGTGTGAAGAAATCATTAGGGGTTCTAATTTGAATCAATCTCTAGATTAGTTTATCACTGTAACAACAGCTCAAAGCCTCGAACAGATTAACCTGTTTCATGTCATTACCGCATTAGGACTATCTTCCCAGCAAACATCATCCAAGCAGATCTCAGAAGGCTAGCTAACAGGATTGTTTATTGTACAGTAACATGACGTTTATGGATATACCTAAAGCATGATATCATATTGTGTTAGTGGCCCTCTGCATGCAGTAAATACATTTGAGTACAGAGTGAAATTCAAACCTCAGACTTTAGAGCCTCAATTGCTAATTTTCCTCATGTTGGATTGCACAGAAGAAAACATAACAATACATGCTCCAACAAGTGAAGTCCCACAATTATATGAAGATAATTATGTTCCACTATAATTCTATGACTTAATTAATCTGAAGTCCTCATGATTGGTTTGAACTCACAAGAAACATTCATTTGCTACCAGCTTACCACAGGGCCTGAGAGAAGCCTGTAGATGGCAGCTTTTCCTAATTCCTTATAGGTCTTCGAAGATTTAGCACAGCAACTACCAAACTTATATATGAAAAGCCAACAGTAAAGACTATCAGTAGAGGGTAAACCAAGCAATGTTCTCATTCTGTGCCAATCAACATCAAACTGTCATTCAATTCATATCTACAAGGTAAGCATTTGGTACCCCATTTGACAAAATTTAAACCAACTAACACGAAAATCTGATTACTTTGCATCAGTATCTTATTCAGCCATTGGTTAACTGCTTTGTGGGTAAAGAATAGTACCTAAGATTTTGGAAGAAATTGTTTTTTGTGACAAATCGTGGGACAGAATGTAATCAGACAAAGGGGAAGAAGATAGAATAAGATATCTTTTTGTGCTCCTCAAAGTTCAAACATAATGTGGTGATAAAATCTGAGAGAACGATGGGGAATTAGAATAGGCCCACAGGCCACAAGATGCTTACTTTGAGCCCCAGCTAAAGAAAAGTAGGACAAAGAAACAGACCGCAATAGTTCCTTCCAATTGTTATAAACCAAGACTCCCTCAACACATTGGACAACATGGCAAAACAAACAACCTTTCACAAAAGGAGTAAGAGAGATTCATTCAATGATTGATCCGATGATTGCTATTCACCCCCAATCAACATCTCAACTTGATAAGAGAACCTGAAATGGATAAAAAATTCGAAATAACCAGAAGGCCTGTACAGGGAATGGATCAGAAAAGGCAAATTCTGGATGGGTCATTGCCATGGACACAAATGAATGAATTGCAGATATTGTACACATGCAAGCTACACAGTCATTACCTTTCCCTGAATGATGCATGCATTTACAAAAAAAGATCCCAAAGCGTAGTCCAACTGTTCGTCCCTAGAGTGACATCCCTTTCCCTTTCTCCAGTGAACATTCTTATGGCAACATTTTTCCTTCTACAAGACCATTATTATGGCAATGTTATCAAGCAATGAAACTATCTCTCACTTTTGCGATCCATTACACCATCAGGCGATTCAGGCACCACGCATTTTCTTACAAAGCACATTGAGGACTGTGCTCTGAGATAACACTAAGACATAATTCAATACAATTTAGTCTTAACAATATGTTTACAACTAAACATGGCAATAGTCTAAAAATTCTAGCAGTCTTTATGCTGGGTATGATACCATGTACATCATGTTGATATACACCTAACTTACAGTTGAATAAAACAAATATTGCTACACTGACTGTTTTATCATGCATATAGATGGGTGAAGTGCAGATACAGTTCTCAAGACAATGCTATAAGGAATTTGAAGCATTTGGCACTTTGAAGCTTGTATGTTCTGGTAAATAAACTTTTCACACAATAGATTTGCAACAGCATTTTGAGTTTTCACTCTGGTATCCTATCACAAATGGAGTAAGCAAACAGAAAAGATCAAGGGCGCATTTAGATATCTCTATGCATCGCATATATCTGCTTCCACGTATCAAGGTTATCCATGCTGTATGGCTTGTGTGTGACCAGACCACATCATCAGCAACCCCTTTATTACGACGAATGCGCTTTCAACAGTCTAAAACAAGCATACGTGTAGCACAAGTGCACAACATGAACTAGATTTGTGCCAGTACCCTCCAAAAGCGTGCAATGGCTTTACCATCTATCGTCCTCCAAAACGAGATGCTTTCTTGGTTCTGTTTCGTATGCACGCTCCATTGCTTTTGACACCTTTAGTTGGTCTCTGTTCTTGCCTATGCTTGCGTCAATTTGCCTCAGTGTCCTCTCCATGCATGATATGCGAAAGACGGAACCTAGCACAAGAAGTTTAATCAAATATCTAAGTTTGCGCGATTCTTTTCATTCCAGCACTAGAAAATAGAGGTCACATGGGTTTTAGCCAACCCGCTTCCTTGCCTTGATTGAATTGATGTCACATAAGAACCGATTCGCTCCTAGCGACATCCATGAGGGGGCAAGCTAAGGAAAGCTCTACACTGACCAATGGCGTGACACGTTGATTCCTCGACAGCAACCTCCACGGTTGAAGCTGGCATCCATCCATGACCGGATGAGGGCGCCGGCCCCCCCGCCCGCTCGGCTCGACGTCAGCCGGAGCGCAGCAGCAGGTTTAGCATCCGGGATTACCAAAAGGGTGGGCACGGCGAAAAGACGCGCGGAAAAGGGCGGTGGGGGCGCTAAGTGCGGCGCCTCAACTGGGGTGCAGGAGATAACTCGTTCAGACGGCGAAGAAGCGGTGTGAGTGGTCAGTGAGTTACCGCGTGAGGAGCCGGACGGGGGAGACGGCGGCAGATAGCCGAGCGGCCGGCGGCTCGGCGCGGTGAAGGCTCGACGTGGGTGGTGGCAACTGGCAGATGAGGGCCACTTGCCGTAAGGCGGGCCACTTGCTTCGGCGTTTGGGCCTGTCGGCTGGTGTGTGGCCGTGTAGGTTGAGGTCCTGGGGCGGCCGCGGCGGGGAGGTCAGTCTTCCGCGAGCGGAGCGGCCGTTCGCGGGCTCGTTTTCTGCGTCTATCTGCCACGAAGTGGGCCGCCGAGTTACGTCATTGGCCCTGACGGGAGCAAAAAGGCTCAGAATGGGCCGCTTTAGTGTAGCTTCTGACTTAAAAGTTCTATTATATCTTCATAAATAATTAAAAAAAACTTAAATTAAAAATTGATGTATTTTAAATAACTTTTAACTTAAAAAATCGAAAGAAAAAAGAAACAAAAGCCTCGTTGCGCAAACACGCTACTGTGTTCATTTGTCGGCGGACACTTTTCGCTGTCTGAGCACTCTACAAAATTTGTACTCATTTGCTGTGGATACTATGAGTCTACCAGCAAATGAATACAAAGTTTGTGGGTGCGTTTTCGGTAGTGCTATCATTACTATTATAAAATAATGAGTTAGTAGTTGTACGTCCGTTCTATTTCAACCGTTTCATTTCTTCGACTTTTCACCACTCCATTTTTCAACCGATCAAAACAATCTTTTCCATAACATGATTCTCCATATATCCAATAAATTCCGTTACAACACATAGGCATATAACTAGTAGTTGTATAAATGTCTTTTGGTAAATGTCACCCAAGTAAGTGCTGTGCGGCGAATTTTGAAATTTTAAATAGGATGAAACTGCACAGAAATTTATGAAAAAAAATCCTTTCGGTTTAGTTAACAAATCAGTATAAAAAAACCATAAAAGTTATAGATGTATTTTGCATAGTGTTTGTGTTTCAACTTCAAACTCAAAATGTTAGATTAAGAAAAAATCCTATCAGCTGTAACTTTTTGTCCTTTTATTTTTTCCCTTTAAATTGTCATTTGTATTTTTCTTATTTTTATTGTGGTAATTTGTACTTGAAATGTTATACATTGGTAAAACAAATTGAGAAAAACATTTTTTCTCACTTATGGAAAGTAAAATGCATTGGTCTGCCCAATTTTTCTTTAGGAAAAATGGGATGGAAGTGGTTATAATGTTTTCTCTTTTGCCCAAGCAAAATCAGCCAGCTTTCTTTTGAAAATTTATTTATTTGCCACCCTTACGACTCGGGTGGCAACAGATTTGCCACCCGGGCCCATTGTCAGTGACTCAGGTGGTCCCACATGTAAGTGACAGAGTTTCGGTGTCAATCTTAAGGGTGGCAAAAAAATTGAATCTCCCGCTTTCTTTAGTGGAAAATCACCGAGAAGCGTTTGAACCCGGGCAACAAGCCTGAGGGGAGAAGGGGAGAGTGCAGGAGAGCGCAGAACTCATCACAGTACCCTCCGCACCTTGAGGCCTCAGGCGGCGGCAGCAGTATATTGCTGAACCGGACTGGATCCTGGAGAGGGAGCGGAGGCAGATGGAGCAGATCCTGGGAGGGACATGGAGGAGCTCCAGGCCGTGGAGGTCGACGACGCCGGATCATCCTCCAACGTTGACACCTTCCTCAGGTCATAAAATGAAACTGATTTTTGCAAAATATCTGAATTTGCGTTTTGAAGTTTTTCTTTTTTCCCCAGCTAATCCTGCACGAATCTCAACCTAAGCCGCCACTAATCCACCTCAACCAAGCTTGAACGGAGGAGAACGGTGTAGTCACTGTTCCTCATCCGAAATATCGCAACTCAACTGATATTTGCCGCTGTCGACCTCCCTGCGCCTTCTCGCGCTCGCTCGTTGCTGCCAACACCGTGCCTCATGTCAGGGGTCGTACGCCCCCATTAAGAGCTCTGCACCCGTGCCAACCCATGCTAGCCTTGGTCGCCGGCGTCGCGCCCTGTTTTTCTCCCTCGGCCTCGCTGCTCTCTCTCAGCCGACCTGAACTCCATCAGCACCTTTTGACCACTGCTCTGAGTAGCCCGAGGCCGCCATGATCACCTACCTTGCCAGCCGGACCACGCCTCCTCGAACCCTCCCGGCCATGCCACGCGCTGCCGTCGCCTTGGCCGTAGCTACAGTGCCGAACCGCCTCCACAGCCCTATAAATACCGCTGAGCCCCTCAATTCGAAACCATCAGCCCCCAGAGCTAGCCAAACAGCCCCGAAGCCCCGACCGTCTTCTCCATCACTGGTAATCGCCGAAAACCCCAAGGGCAAGCCTCAACTCAATGTCACCTCTCTGGTCCAAAGCTTTCCAATTAACTTCGCCAGTAGCTTCCTCTTACTCCCCAAATCAACCCTGAACCACCAATTTAGCTCCCCGAGCTCCCCTCTTCTTCGGAGCCGAAACCCACCGCATGGCCGAGCCACCCCGCCGTGGCCAGCCCAGCTCCAATCTCCTCAGCCCAAACCGCTACTACCAAAAGATCCCCCTATCCCCACTGATGCCCAAACACCGGCCCGACCGCCCAAAGAAGCCCTGTTCAACTACTAGGCTCATCGGCCGCGGAGGAGAAAGCCTCGCCGCCGGCGAACACCACCTCCCCTACCCTTGCCAACCCTAGAAATAGACTCCCCACATCACCAGGAACTTGGCCTTAGCCCCAGAAACTGTCGCAAAACAAACTCTCCCTGATCACCCCAATGCCCAGCACCTTCGGCCGCACCCCTGTTTCGGCTTCGACCACGCTGTCGCAAGCCCTCCGCTCGAATGCCGTCCGATGTCCCCAAGTCGCTCGAACGCCGTCTGATATCCTCAAGCTACTCGTGCACCGTTGGATATCCTTAAAGCCACCAGACGCTATCCAAACCCCACAACCGCTCGAACACCGTCCGATCTTGCGAGTAACTCATACGCCGTCCGATCTCTGCCGGCTTTCGTTACTCAATGGTCGTTATGACCATGCGGTCGTTACGACCGTGCAGTCGCTTCGACCGCGCTGAGGTCTTCGACCGTGGCTTGGCTTCCGACCGTGTTGTAGTCTTCGATCACGACTCGGTTTCCGACCACGTTGTGGTGTGCGGCTTCGACCACGGTCTCCGACCACGATAAGGCTTTCGACCACGATCTTCGACCACGGTGTGGCTTCCGACCACCTGAGTACTCGTCGGATCTTCTGAGTACGCACAGTAAAAACCCGCAATGAACAGTCTCGACTCGTTACTGTTCACAGAACCCAAAAACACAAAATATACCCATTTCGACCGTTTCAAGCCCGCCAACCCATTTCTCAGCCCTATTTCACCTTTTTACCCTCCCATAAAACCAAAGCCTTGTTTATTTGGTTTTTTCGAATTTTCTTTCTTTATTCCTAGCTCAACCCTTCGGGTGTGGAATTAATTTATTTTAACTTGTCTTTGCACTAGCTCCCGACATCGAAGTTTCCCAAGAGCCAGAAGGAGAAGCCCAATTCAAGCCTAGTCCACTGAAGAGTTCGAGCTCGTTGAAATCGTAGACCCGCAAGGCAATACACATATTTTGATCATGTTGAACCTACATTCCTTTATTTAATTATTTATCGGTATTTTCATTACGTTACTTTCAAGTTGTTATTTCATGTACAAATACTATCTAGAATGACATGATATTAGTTACGTCCTATCACCCAAAAAAGGCCAGTTTAATTTGATGGCCACATTCACCTTGACAAATCATAGTAATATTAAAAATAGTAATAATGTAAACATGGTAGCTTAGGAACTCATCAAATCTTTCCACTGTTAAGAGAAATGGTATTTGTTTATAGAACTTGGAAAAGTGGGACTAGGGTAAGCGAGGATCGCAGAAGGCCATAAGCGGGCCGGAACCCACAATCTTATCCTAGGGTGGAGGCTTGGATTGGTGGTAGTGCCGCGGGCACTGAATATGGGTTTGTGCGTGGATGTTGCCTCAGTTAAAAATATAAGAACTAGACCCTTATGCTGAGTAAGGAACATAGTACTCGCCCAACTACAAGCGTTGACTTTGTCAAACCTGATTTAGTAGCTGCTCAAATTCGATTGAACCTCTATAACTGGCGAGGGGAGACCGAGGGTGAGTTTGTATGGAAGGTGGTTAACCATACAATTGTAGGGCTGCAATGAGTTGGACGAGATCCGTGGGTCATCCGAGCTTGTTGAGATCAAAAACCTACTGGGTCGAGGCTATATAAAGGATTGAGCAATGAACAATCTTGTTTTATTAACTCCGTCGCGGGAGTTAAGGGATCTTGTGGGTAAAGCATGACAACTCTGCAAAGTCATGAAATAATGGTATTTGAATACGCCGTGCTTCCAGCAATTGAAGCTGTGTTTAATGGGTGAATCCAACAGCAAATCATAAGTAGATTTGAGAAGGATTTGGGAATGTTGAAAGTTGGTAATCAAGTTTGAAATCGCCCTTAACTAATGACTTTATCTTTCTTTTAAAGTCTCAAACTGGTTCACAACTAAAACTGCATCCACATAAAATAATAAACTTGTTTTCCCTATCACATGGTAAACTTTGCATGTAGTTATTGGAAATCTCCGTGTGACTTGTTGAGTACGGTAGTTCGTACTCATACTTGATAAAAACCTCAATAGAAATAGCCTGCAATGAGGATGCAGATGAAGATGAAGAAGTGGAATTCTACGAGATAGATGATGCGTGGAATTAGGGTCGTCTTCCGCTCAGGCTGCCTGTGGTGTCTTTTTGTTTGTAATGTATCTAAGGGATGTTTGCCCTACTATAAAACTCGGCTTTCAAGCCTTTATATTGTAATAAAGCTAGTTTTGTTTTTAAGCTTGCGTTGGCAATGTTGTACATTCGATTGATGTAACTCGCAGCTGAATAATCCTGGGCAGTTTCGAGGGATTTATAACGCTCCTAGAAATGGGGGTGTTACAGAGTGGTATCAGAGCCCGCTTGCCTGACCGTAGGATGACTCTAAGTGTATTAGGTATATTTACAAATACTATTTTACTTATAAAGGTGGATTACATAAAATATCATTAATATTCCTGTATAACTTCTTTCCCTGTCTACCTTATCTATACCAATCCTATTTAAAGCTAAGTTTTGTTTTCTAAGACTTTATATCTACTCTTGTCTAAACTCAAATTTGGCGATGTGAACAGATGGAGTGCCATGTTTTCTCCGACCTAGGGGCTTTGCTTGGTTGGGCAGCTCGGTTGTGGAGGATGCAGCGGTGCCTCTACGCAACAGCTCGGCAACGCCCAATATTTCATGCGAGGATTAATTGTCAACGGGCGACTATACCAATGGAAGGCATGGGTGTATGTAGAGCCACTATCTTTGAGGCCAGATGTCCCACGGAAGTTTACAGCCTATCACCTCAAAGAGTCAGATGCTATTCAAGATGTGGCGAGGAAAGCGGTGGTGTACCTTCGCCGCTATTATGATGCAGTGTTCGACGAGTCACCATTCCACCTTATTCCACAGGAGGATGAAGAGATATAGCTTTTCAGTTCCACATCCAGACGGAGGACGATCCCAGAATTAAAGAAACTGCACTACTTATCACCTACCAGGAGACTCAGTATTCCCGGATGGCCGAAGAATATCAGAAGATGCAACTTCAGCTTTACACAGCTCAGCAAGAGGTCTGGATCCTAAAAAGGAATTTGAAGCATTATCAAAAGAGAGAATAGGGTGAAGCATCAAGATGCGACGAATCTCCTAATGACTTCGCTAAAATCCCTAAGAAGCCTAGAAGGATGACGACGCCTCAATACCATACATTCTTCAAGGGATCAATGTCACAAATTCCAGAAAAGCCCAAAGCAGTTAATGAAGAATCCAGGGGCAAGGAGCCTATGATTAACGAAGAAGAAGATCCAGAAGAAGAGGAATGGTGTTCCTCTGGCAGCTCCTCCCCAAACCGTAGGAGTTAGAAGGCTTCGTGTATAATTGGTTGCGTTAGTATAGTTAGAACCTTTTGTAGAAGTGAGTTTTTGGTAGTGTAAAACAGGTTGTGGTGTGAACCTTGTACGAAGGGTATGTATCCAACTTGTATAATAAATAAAAATTATCTTTTGTCTATTGAATAATTTGTTTGTTATGAGTATCTTTAGTCTACCCCTTCAAATTTCAATCTATTTCACTCTGAAGTTATTATCTATTTCATTCTACCTTACCTTAAATCTGAATTCTTACTTGTCTATCTAACTTCCTAAAAACTCGCTACAGATCTAAACTTCAAAGCTCATCAAGAAAATCAAGATGGCAGGAAATGGAGAAGGATCTCAGGGACAGGACAGCCCTCGCCAAAGGGAAATGCCACAACCCAGTTTAGCTGATATTTTAGCTAAGATGGAAGAAAACAGATATCAAGCAGAATTAAACTAAGCTCGTATGATTGAGCAGCATGCCAAATTGCTAGAGCAGATAGCCATGATAAGTGGGGGCCCCAGCCAATCAGAAATGCATGTTCAATCAAAATGGGCCGATTTTCAAAAGACCTGACCACCAGTCTTTTCCTCCTCCCCTGACCCAATGGTAGCCGAAGATTCTTTCCGTTACCTGGAAAGAATTCGAAGATTCTTTCTGTCAGGCCCATCTTCGGCTACCATTGGGTCAGGTGAGGAGGAAAAGACTGGTGGTCGGGTCTTTTGAAAATCAACCCATTTTGATTGAACAGGCATTTCTGATTGGCTGGGGCCCCCACTTCTCATGGCTATCTGCTCTAGCAGTTTGGCATGCTGCTCCATCATACGAGCTTGGTTTAATTCTGCTTGATATCTGTTTTCTTCCATCTTAGCTAAAATATCAGCTAAACTAGGTTGTGGTATTTCCCTTTGGCGAGGGCTGTCCTGTCCCTGAGATCCTTCTCCATTTCCTGCCATCTTGATTTTCTTGATGAGCTTTGGAGTTTAGATCTGCAGCGAGTTTTTGGGAAGTCAGATAGACAAGTAAGAATTTAGATTTAAGGTAAGGTAGAATGAAATAGACAAGAACTCTAGAGTGAAATAGAAAGATTGAAATTTGAAGCGATAGACTAAAGACTCATAACAAACAAATTATCCAAAATACAAAGGTAATTTTTATTCATTATACAAGTTGGATACATACCCTTCATACAAGATTCACACCACAACTTGTTTTATACTACCAAAAACTCACTTCTACAAAAGGTTCTAACTATACTAACGCAACCCATACTACACGAAGCCTTCTAACTCCCGCGTCCGGGAGGAGCTGCCAGAGGAACACCATTCCTCTTCTTCTGGATCTTCTTCATCAATCATAGTCTCCTTGCCCCGGATTCTTTATTAACTGCTTTGGGCTTTTCTGGAATTCGCGACGTTGATCCCTTGAAGAATGTACGGTATTGAGGCGTCGTCATCCTTCTAGGCTTCTTAGGGATTCTAGCGGAGTCATCAGGAGATTCGCCGCATCCTGATGCTTCACCCTGTTCCCTCTATTGATAATGCTGTAAATTCCTTTTTAGGATCTAGACCTCTTGCTGAGCTGTGTAAAGCTGAAGTTGTATCTTCTGATATTCTTCGGCCATCCAAGAATACCGAGTCTCTTGGTAGGCGATAAGTAGTGTAGTTTCTTTAATTCTGGGATCGTCCTCTCTCTGGATGTGGAACTGAAAAGCTATATGGAATGGTGACTCGTCGAACATTGCATCATACACTACTACAGAAAGCCTAATAGTAGACGCCTCATCACAGACGGTTTTGTGAAACCGCTCTAATGAGCACTATTACGCATTTTGTAATTTGGAGGACGCCTGTGGTATTTGTGGCGGAAAATGGATTATCACGACGGTTATTAACTATGAACCGCTCGGATACGTTGTATCACGCACGGCCCGTATTAAAAACCGCTCGTGATAATCTCAGATATCGCGCACGGTTTTAAATAAAAACCGCTCGTGATAATTTGTTATCACGCATTTGTTAATAATTAAAAACCGTCAGTGATAATTCGCTGACGGTTTTTATTAAAAACCATCCGTGATAATGTCGTGAGGCATTTATTGCGCCGCTCGCATCGCATCTGTCTTCATTTCGATCCAGATCTAGCCATCACGCGCACTTTTTCACTCGGGAGGAAGCTAGGCGATTTCGTGCCTTGTTAATTTGGTGGGAAGAGGCAGAGATTGAGCTTTGAAGATTCATACTTTGCTGGTTGTTCTAGATATGGTTAGTAATGCAATTTATTTTTTCTTTAATTGCATTACAATTTAGTTCTAAGTAATCCATGAGTGGTTATTGAAGATGGTTAATTTGCAAAATTGTTGGTTATATAATAGCTGTTGTGTTTGTAATATGAATCTAGCAAATAAAGTCTCAATATAATAAATGTGGCCGGTATATATGTAGTTATAATTAGTTAATCTAGATTTTAATACTAAGTTGTTATATATGTACGTAACGTAGGACCAAGTGGATGTATGCCGCGAGCCGTGTGAGTGAAGAGTACATTAATGGCGTTTCGCTTTTATAAGAGCCGCCGAGGAGGATATGTTGAATAAGGGGCGATATATATGTGCTGTCCATGCATCGATCGCGAGAATGTGAAGATGTTTAAGAACCGAGGCAAATTGAATCGCACTTGATTCGGAGGGGTTTCAAAAAGGATTATACGTGTTGGACCAGTCATGGCGAAGTGAATGATCATATGCCGGATGACATCGCGGTGAAGTGAATGATATGCCCCGGATGACATCGCTCAGGAATCGAATGACATGCCGCCGGTGATGTCGATTGTGGGTCGGATTCGGATAGGTTGCACGATGATAACTGGATCAGATGCTTCGCGATGTTGAAGAGAACTATGATGAGAGAGTATGTTAAATTCCGTGGCTTGATGGAGGACTCAGAGAAACCTTTGTACACGGGATGCAAGTACACGAGGTTGTTGGCCGTGCTTGAACTGTTGAAATTGAAGGCAAGCAACGGTTGGTCGGACAAGAGTTTCACTGCACTGCTAGGTCTTTTAGCGGACATGCTTCCGGATGGAAATGAGTTGCCTAAAACCACGATAAAGCCAAGAAGGTTCTTTGTCCGTTGGGAATGGAAGTAGAAAGAATACATGCATGCCCGAACGATTGTATCCTCTACCGTAAAGAGTATGCAAACATGCATGTATGTCCGTGTGCAACGATCCCGATACAAACGTAACAATCAATCGATTGATGGCGAGGAACAGAGGCGAAGAAAGGACCTCTGCTAAGGTGACATGGTATTTTCCTATAATTCCCGCTTGAAAAGGTTTTTGCAAATCCAAAGGAGGCAAATCGCTGCGTTGGCACTCTGAGGAGCGCAAGAAGGATGGAATGATAAGACACCTTGCTGATTCCGCGCAGTGGAGAAACATCGATAGGAGTTTTGCGAGTTCGTGCAGAACCAAGGAATATAAGGTTTGACCGAGTACAGATGGAATGAATCCTTTCAAAGAGCATGAGCGTGACATAGCACATGGCCCGTGACTCTCTGCATCTATAACCTTCCTCCTTGGTTGTGTATGAAGCGAAAGTATATTTTGTTTGTCGATACTTATCCAAGGGCCAAAACAACTCGGGAATGATATCGATGTGTTCCTATAACCGTTGGTGGAAGATCTAAAAGTAATGTGGAACGAAGGTGCGGTATGGGATGCGTATAAACGAGAGAACTTCACTCTGCGCTCCTTATTGTTCGCACCATAAATGATTATCCCGCCCTTGGTAACCTATCGGGCCATAGTACAAAAGGTGCAAAGCTTGTACTCACTGCTTAGATGGTACCGAGAGTGTGTGGTTGAGACACTCACGCAAAACCGTGAAGGGCTAATTTTAAAGGAAATAAGCAAGTACAATAAGAATGTATATGTGAAAATGTGTGACAATTTTGAGATGTATATGTGAAAATGTGTGACAAAATGTATATGAGTATTGGCATTTATGTATATGTGTGATGCACATGTGATGGTTGATATGAATGCACTGGTTGGTGTTGTATATGAATGCACTGTTTGGTGGTGGATATGAATGCACTGTGGTTATTGGTGTTGTCTTAATAACTACATCGCAGAAAGCTTATCACGACGGTTTTAAACTTAGAACCGCTCGTGATATCAATAAAACAGACGGTTCTAAGTTTAAAACCGTCAGTGATAATATGACTATCACGCACGGTTATACACTTAGAACCGTCGTGATATTTATACTATCACAGCGGTTTTAGACTTGGAACCGCTCGTGATATTAATATCACTGACGGTTTTGAGTTAGAACCGCCTCGTGATAACCTCCCTATATACCCTCGGCTAGGGTTTTCCCGTGCGCGCGCAGCTTATTCGATCTAGATCCGTAAATCCCGAGCCCGCCGCCGCCTCCGCCTCCTCGAACCTCGTCGCCGCCTCCTCGAGCCTCGCCGCCGCCTGCCGAGCCCCTCGTCGCCTCGCCTCCTCGAGCCCTCGCCGCCTCCGCCTCCCGAACCTCGTCGACCGCCTCCCGAGCCTCGCGGCCGCCGCCGAGCCCCCTCGCCGCTCGGCCTCCCGAGCCCCTCGCCGCCGCTGCCGAGCCTCGCCGACCGCCTCCGTCGACCCCTCGCCGCCTCCGCCCCGAACCTCGCCGACCGCCTCCCCGAGCCCCTCGCCGCCGCCTCGTCGAGCCCTCGCCGCCACCTCCCTCGACACGATCGCATTGTGAGCACTTTTGTGATGGACTAGGGTTTCTCGCAGAGCTTAATTAGTTTGCTATTTGGTACATTAATTGTTTACTACGCTTGCTCGATGATGATAAAATCATATACGAGATTGGTTCATTCATTGCTTGAGCTCTAATAGTCATCGGTTCATGCATTTTCAGTTATAGCATGTTATTAAATTGATCTGTTCGATTTAATCTTGACAAGTTAAAAGACTGAATTATTGGGCAAAGTTAACTTGTGTGGTCTTGATCTGTATGAATACTGTTGTTTGAATATATGCATGCTAAATATATCTTGATCTTGAGATTTTAGAGTTTGTATCTAGAGCTCAAAATACTGAATTCATTATTTGGCATAACCAATCAAGGAAGAGTATATGATTTAGTAGCGGACGGCCAAGATTAATCTTGTGCAACCCTACAATTTGAGAGCACATATTCATGTTGAGACTGTTATTGATTCTATTATTGATGCTTGTTGCTTGTTGCTTCATATTGCTACCATTATATATGTATATATGTAGGTATGTATATGTATACATGTAGGTATGTATATGTATATGTATGTATATACACATATAGTATGTAGTATATAGTATAGGCACATAACCCCTCTCTGTGTCCACATCACCCCTCCCTTCTCCCCTTCCTCTACTCCTCTCCTCTCTTCCAACATTGAGCATCATGTTTGACTTTTCGTGCTTCCTCACTTTGAACATTCTCATCTTATCTTAATAGACCCACAAAATGAGCAACATGTCACCCGCGCATTCTTCACCATCATCGCCGAGGCGCCCGCTCCAACATCAAGACGCCAAGGAAGAGGGCTATCAAAGAAGCCTCAGAGCCGACAGACCATCACAAGTAAACGCAGCTGGGTCCCTATCCTTCCTAAGCAAGCGGTAAACGATTCGAACCATGGTCGGAATAGTTGCACGACAACGAATTGAGATCACATACATTCGTGGAAGAACGTGCTCGACACTCGGAAACGTGACTGTGGACCGAAATCTTGGCATCGCTCGAGTTCCCGTAAGAACACTTACACGCGTGGAACGACAAACCTACCAAGCGGCGTGCAAAGCATGGAAGAACTTCAAGAGCACGCTTGTCGTGAAATACGTGGAGACGGACGAAACGCCTTTACTAAATACCCATTCCGGAATCACAATGGGAAGAGTTCAAGGCGATGAAAACGACCAAGAATTCAAAAGTACAAGTGTGGCGCACAAGGCCCTCCAGTAAAAACACGCACCCCACGCACTTGGCATACTGGGTATGCGGGTAAATCCCGCATGGAGGTTGGAGGATGAGTGGCAGTGCAGAGGACATCGCCCGCCGCTTTCCAATATCCGGATGACCGCGCTCGAAATTGGCTTAGAGCAAGGTCATCTACAACGACATCTGGGACGCTCTTTCGAAACCCCGCACCAGCAAGTGTCCCAATACCGTAAGATATCGATCGAACTACGTAGCTTGTAATTACTCCACAACTTCGCATTTAATTGAAATGACATGTCGTGCTCTTGCAGAAGAGTCGAGTTTTGAATCTACCCAGGATCATTCCAGGGAACAAGGGAGAATGATATGCTCTCCGTGGCCCCGGGAAACAAGGAGCACCCGGTCGACGAGAGGCCTTGGGCTTTACGTTCCTTGGAAACATGGTTTCAAGATGACTCGGAATGTATCGGCGTAGGAAGAGAAACAAAGCCGAGCGTGAGGAGCAGCTACGAGAAGAGATCAAGGAATCTCTTCGAGAGGAGCTATTTGCTCGGATGGGTGAAGTAATCAGAGAAGAGGTGCGGAAACAGATGCGAGAAAGTCAGAGAGCCGCCACCGCCGCTATGCTAGGTAGCCCGCACAACCGTCCGAGTAGTGCGCGCCCAATCCGACGCATACCCACCCAAATTTCCCGTGGACGACATCCGGTAATAATTATTACCTCTCGAATGCTTGCTCCATTGGTAGGCCTATTCGAGTAGCTAATTTTGTATCGTTATGTAGGAGCCACGAACCGCAAGCTCCAAGTGAGATATGGCGCCATTCCCTTGTACGCTTGGGGCTGCATATTCGTGCGTAACGGCCATGGTGCACGGCCAAGCTTTAGCGCGAGCTCGCAAAAGTTAATGTGGATGGTGTGTATGTCAATTTTGAGGTGGTCCCGCCATCAAGCCCCCAACGACGAGATCGTGACTCTAGGATGTGCCATTGGAACATTCATCCGGTGGCCCAAAAGCGACATCTTCTCGAGGCTTCTTCACGGTGGCGTGGACAGAGCAACATGCATCGTGCCATCTCCAAGATAAGACGATCGGTTCCACCACCGGATACTACAACGGTGCTATCTCCACGGCCCTATTCTCGCAGAGCAACTTGCACCGCTGCTACCTTCAAAGTCGACTTCGTGAAGTCGACCCATAGCCGAGGCGCAAGGCGGCAAGGGCAAAGCAAAGAAGACCAATGATGATCTTCCGTACCACCCTTTGGCCCGCAAATTGCGTGCTTGGCGAGCCGTTGCTCGAGCAAAAAGCCCTCCAAAAGCTACCATATAGTTGCATGCAATTGCACACGTGGTATATGCAGCGATCCAATAAGCCGAGAGGAGAACGGACTTCAAGTATCACCACAAATTCTCCGAGGAAGATTTACACCACAATCTTCAAGAGTGTACATTCGTGGTCGCTTTGAGGATTTATTCGAGCTGTTCATGCTCAACGCTCTTGACGCCTCAATCGCTCGATGCTGGGACGCCGTAAGTGTGTACAATCACAGTCTCCGTTAATGTCATACCGATAAATGCCATATCTAATTTTTTGCTTTCGTGTGTATATATATAGACACATGCTGATTAAAGCTAGAGTATCGAACTCATCACCGGTTTCTTGACCCACAATTGGTCGCCAAGACTACCATCGACGTGGAGGCATCCTCGCCGAGAGGTACATTGCATCGTGCCTCTTGAGTTGTCGCAATAAGGACTATGTACTTATGCCCTTCAATCGAGCTTTCATTGGATTTTAATAGTAATTGTACCAAAATGGAACAAGGTATATTACCTTGATTCCTAAGTAAGAATAAAATGGACTTCACAATTGTCGCCAAGTAATCGATAGGTAAGCACATATTCCCATACATATCTACATTGTACTCTTTCTTTCCTTCCGAATGATTAAGGTTAACCTTTTCGAATTACGAGGGCGCTCGCGATGTACATTGAAAAGGAGGTGACTCGGCAAGGGGCCAACGGCCTCACGACACATGTTCGAGATTTTAAGGTATTCGCTATTTCACATTAATTAATCCTATGCAACAGATGGTACTAATGCCTTTGAACTAACACATTCCATTTTTGCAGTGCCACCAAGAAGAATGGGCAACACATGTGGATACTACGCTTGCCAACATATGGAACTACTCTCGATTCCTCGAGGGTCACCAATCGCAAGGTTTGTCACTCTTCCCATAATTACTTCATACTTATCACGTTACATATATATGTACATTGATATTCCTATCGACAGTCAGATCAATCCCGTCAATCGCATTGAAACGACCGAGCTTGAGAGGTTCAATCGAGTTAGCGTTCTTTTGTCGACTCAAGTCATACAACGTAAGGACGGTTCCATCGCGCACACCGATTTCCTATTGGTCTTATCACTAAGTGTAAATGCAATGTAGATCTTTTGTAATCGTGCATTTGTTAATGGATATTTCAGTTCAATTCAATTAATTGATTTGCGAAATGGATGCATGCTTTATGTCCGTGAGATGAAGTGCGATGTCAATTGGATGTTTTATGTCCGCGAAATGTACCGAAAGCAAATGAGATGTGTGAATTGTATGTTTTTTGTCCGTGATTATCCGCTTGTTTCAGAGGGCATGGCTAGCATTTCTGAGGCTAGCCAATAAAAGTAAATAGATTTTGGTTTAGGAGGAAGGAATATCACGCACGGTTTTAAGTAAAAACCGTCGTGATATGTATCCTGACGTTTTTCATTAAAAACGATGCATGATTATTAGATATCACGACGGTTTTAATTAAAAACCGCTCGTGATATCGATAATCACGACGGTTTTAATTAAAACCGCTCGTGATATCTAATAATCACGACGGTTCAAAACCGCTCGTGATAACCTTCGATCATCACCGACCCATAATTCAGACGGTTCGTAAAACCGTGCGTGATGACGTTCGAACCGCTCGTAATGTCGATTTCTGTAGTAGTGATAATAGCGGCGAAGGTACACCACCGCTTTCCTCGCCACATCTTGAATAGCATCGACTCTTTGAGGCGATAGGCTGTAAACTTCCGTGGGACATCCGGCCTCAAAGATAGTGGCTCTACATACACCCGTGCCTTCCATTGGTATAGTCACCCGTTAACAATTAGTCCTCTCGCATGAAATATTGGGCGTTGCATAGAGGTATCGCTGCATCCTCCACAACCGAGCTACCCAACCAAGCAAAGCCCCTGGGTCGAGAAAACATGGCGCTCCATTTGCTCACATCGCCAAATTTGAGTTTAGACAAGAGTAGATATAAATAGTTTTAGAAAACAAAACTTAGCTTTAAATAGGACTGGTATAGATAAGGTAGACAGGGGAAGAAGTTATACATAAATATTACTCATATTTCATGTAATCCACCTTTATAAGTAAAATAGTATTTGTAAATATACCTAATACACTAAAGGTCATCCTACGGTCAGGTAAGCAAGCTCTGATACCACTCTGTAATACCCCCATTTCTGGGAGCGTTATGAATCCCACGCAACAGCCCAGGACTGTTCAGCTGCGAGTTACATCAATCAAGCGTACAACATTACCAACACAAGTTTAAGAACAAAACCAGCTTTATTACAATATAAAGGCTTGAAAGCCGAGTTTTACAGTAGGACAAACATCGCTTAGATACATTACAAGCAAAGGACGCCACAGGCACGCCTGAGCGGAAGACGACCCTAATTCCACGCATCATCTATCTCGTAGAATTCCACTTCTTCGCCTTCGTCTGCATCCTCATTGTAGGCTATTTATGTTGAGGTCTTTAGCAAGTATGAGTACAAGTACCGTACTCAACAAGTCACATGGAGATTTCCAATAACTACATGCAAGGTTTACCATGTGATAGGGAAAACAAGTTTATTATTTTATGTGGATGCAGTTTTAGTTGTGAAATAGTTTGAGACTTTAAAAGAGAGATAACTTCATTAGTTAAGGGGGGGGTTTCAAACTTGATTACCAACTTTCAACATTCCCAAATCATTCTCAAATCTACTTATGCTTTGCTGTTGGATTCACCCATTAAACACAACTTCATTTGCTTGAAGCACGGCGTATTCGAATACCATTATTTCATGACTCTGCAGAGCTGCCCTGCTTTACCCACAAGATCCCTTAACTCCTATGACAGAGTTAAAAACAAGATTGTTCACTACTCAATCCTTTATATAGCCTCGACCCAATAGATTTTTGATCTCAACAAGCTCGGATGACCCCATGGATCTCGTCCGACTCATTGCAGCCCTACCGTTGTATGGTTAACCACCTCCCATACGAACTCACCCTCTGTCTCCCCCCGCCAGTTGTAGAGGTTCAATCGAACTTGAGCAGCTACTAAACTAGGTTTGACAAAGTCAACGCTTGTAGTTGGGCGAATGCTATGTTCCTTACTCAGCATAAGGGTCTAGTTCTTATATTTTTAACTGAGGCAACATCCACACACAAACCCATATTCAGTGTCCGCGGCATTGCCACCAATCCAAGCCTGCACCCTAGGATAAGATCGTGGGATCCGGCCCGCTTATGGCCTTCTGCGATCCTCGCTTACCCTAGTCCCACTTTTCCATGTTCTATAAACAAATACCATTTCTCTTAACAGTGGAATGATTTGATGAGTTCTTAAGCTACCATGTTTACATTATTACTATTTTTAATATTACTATGGTTTGTCAAGGTGAATGTGGCCATCAAATTAAACTAGACCTTTTTGGGTGGTAGGACGTAACTAATATCATGTCATTCTAGATAGTATTTGTACATGAAATAACAACTTGAAAGTAACGTAATGAAAATACTGATAAATAATTAAATAAAAGAATGTAGGTTCAACATGATTGAAATATGTGTGACTTGCCTTGCGGCTCTATGATTTCAACGAGCTCGAACTATTCGGTGGACTGGGCTTGTACTTGGGCTTCTCCTTCTGGCTCCTGGGAAACTTCGACGTCGGGAGCTAGCGCAAAGACAAACTAAAATAAATTAATTCCATGCCCGAAGGGTTGATCTAGGAATAAAGAAAGAAAATGAAGAAAGAAAATTCAGTAAAAACCAAATAAACAGGGCTTTGGGTTTATGGGAGGGTTAAAAAGGTGAAATATGGCTGAGAAATGGGTTGGCGGGCTTGAAACTGTCAAAATGGGTATATTTTGTGTTTTTGGATTCTGTGAACAGTAACGGGTCGAGACTGTTCATTACGGGTTTTTATTGTGCGTACTTGAAAGATCTGACGAGTACTCAGGTGGTCGAAAGGCACACCATGGTCGAAGACTGTGGTCGAAAGCCTTAACGTGGTCGGAGACCGTGGTCGAAGCCGCACCGCGGTCGGAGACCGTGGTCGAAGCCACACCGTGGTCGGAAGCCGAGCCGTGGTCGAACACCACAACGCGGTCGGAAGCCGAGCCGCGGTCAAAGACCACAGCGCGGTCGAAGCGACTGCACGGTCGTAACGACCGCATGATCATAACAACCATCAAGTAACAGAAGCCGACAGAGAACGGACGGCGTACGAGTTACTCGCAAGATCAGACGGTGTTCAAGCGGCTTTGGGGTTTGGATGGCGTCTGGCGGCTTTAAGGATATCCAACGGTGCACGAGTGGCTTGAGGATATCGGACGACGTCCGAGCGGCTTGGGGACATCGAATGGCGTCAGAGCGGCTTGGGGACATCGGACGGCGTCCGAGCGGCCGATTTGAGCCTAGCGGTTGAACATGGGCTTCTTTGGGCGGTTGGGCCGGTGTTTGGGCATCAGTGGGGATAGGGGGATCTTTTGGTATTAGCGGTTTGGGCTGAGGAGATCGGAGCTGGGCTGGCCACGGCGGGTGGCTCGGCTATGCAGTGGGTTTCGGTGCCGAAGAGGGGAGTTCGGGGAGCTAAATTGGTGGTTCAAGGTTGATTTGGGGGGGGGGTAAGAGGAAGCTACTGGCGAAGTTAATTGGAAAGTTTTGGACCAGAGAGGTGACATTGAGTTGAGGCTTGCCCTTGGGGTTTTCCAGCGATTACCGGTGATGGAGAAGACGGTCGGGGCTTCAGGGCTGTTTGGCTAGCTCTGGGGGCTGATGGTTTTGAATAGAGGGGCTCAACGGTATTTATAGTGCCGTGGAGGCTGTTCGGCACAGTAGCTATGGCCAAGGCGACGCGCGCATGGCATGGCTGGGAGGGTTCGAGGAGGCGCGGTCTGGCTGGCAAGGTAGGTGATCATGGCGGCCTCGGGCTACTCAGAGCGGCGATCAAAAGGTGCTGATGGAGTTCAGGTCGGTCGAGAGAGAGCAGCGAGGCCGAGGGAGAAAAACAAGGCGCGACGGCGCGACCGAGGCTGGCATGGGTTGGCACGGGTGCAGAGCTCTTAATGGGGGCGTACGACCCTTGACATGAGGCGCGGTGCTGGCAGCAACGAATGAGCACGAGATGGCGTAGGGAGGTTGGTAGCGGCAAATATCAGCGAAGACATCGATATTTCGGACGAGGAACAGTGATTGCACCGTTCTCTTCCGTTCAAGCTTGGCTAAGGTGGATTAGTGGCGGCTTAGGTTGAGATTCGTGCAGGATTAGCTGGGGAACAAAGAAATCAACTTCAAAACACAAATTTAGATATTTTGCAAAAATCGGTTTCATTTCAACAACCCCGCCCCTCGCTTAGCATTTCCTTGCGCTATATGCTTAAAAATTAAATTGCGGCTTATTTGTTTGATCATTGATGGTGGAGAGGGGTTTTGTGACGATAATGTTTGAACTAATGCTATGGAAGCTGCTAGTAATGGGTGATTTGAAGGACCATGTGAGAAGGTTTAAAATACTATTGTGATGAACCATTATAAGTTTTGTGGAATGGTGAAATGATTTTGTAAATATTGTATTTGATTTAGACTGTCTTTTGAAGTGTTAGGAAAATCGGAAGTAACGCAGGTATTAGTGCGGTAGTTCTGTTTGGCGGAAATACCACAGGTATAGGTGCAGATTTACCGCTTAGCGGAAGTACCGGGTTGAGTTGCGGTATATTTTTTCCAGAGAGCCCCAGGCGAGGTTTTCAGTATGCGAAAGTACCGTTTTAAGATGTGGTAGTTCCACATTACGAAAGTACCGCGCGTGTTAGACGCGGTACTTCCGATCTTCTCAGAAAAACAGAGATTTGGGGAATTGAGACATTGATTGAGTTGGAATGATCTGGGTCAATGGATTAAAGTTGCATGATGCATGTCTTGACTAATGTAGGCCAAGTTATGAAGAACTTATGCCTCATACATGAAACTATGGTCAACGATGGTCAGCGATGTTTGTTTCTTCATTTCTTACAAATCTATGAATCGATAAATGACAATACATGAAACTAAAATACTAAATCAATCACAATTGTGCGAATTGAAAACTAGATTTATTTTTTCTTTTAAATACCTTGTTGGCGCTGCCTTTTCTTTCTTTTCCTCTTCTCCCTTGATTCCTTTCTTCGGCGGTCCTTGATCCTTCCTACCTCATACCTCAGTCCTATCCGTCGCTAGCTCTCTCTCTCTCTCAGACCGAGACTAACAGGCAAGAGCTCAGCCGACCGCCTTCCTCCCCTCTCTAATCTGCGCTGCGCCGATTGCCTCCCTCCCTCTCTTCTGCGAGGATTGCCTCCCTCCCTCTCCCCTGCGTCCTAGCACCTGTTGCAGTCAAGCCTAGAGGCTGGAGCTCCAGGTCTGGCCTAGGCCATCGGTGCCACCCGCCCGCCCGCCCTCGCCCATGTGCCACGGCCCATCCACTGGCCGCCCGCTACCGCCCGTGTAACCCGCGTTGGCGCCCTGCGTGCCACGCACCCATCGGTGCCCGACCATCGCCTACTCACCCACGTGATCCGCCCTGGCCTCCGCCTGCTTCAGCCACCCACGCGAGCCGCCTACACGCCACCTTCCCACTGGCCGTCACTCACCCACCAGTCCGCAACCACAGGTGGGAATTCGGAATTTGGAAGAATGGGGAATTGCTAGTTGTTGCCGAATTGGTTGGGCTCGGTGGAACTGTGGAAGAGAGAGCTGCCGAGAGATATGTGGGCTTCACTTTGCTGGTGTGGTTGGCCCAGCATAGAAAGAGGCAATGCACTTGGCTTGGCTGGCCCACACGAGATAATTCAAAGCTCAAATCTCCTAATCATTTTTCTTCTTCTACCTCCAGTCATCTCTCTGAGCTCTCTCTCTCTCATCGACTAGACAGCAGCCATGGCGCCCCATAGATGGGCTAGTGGTGCTAGGGGGCATCTACTATCAAGTCAACGGTAGGGTGTGTGCCAGCCCCCTTGCCCCCGGTAGGTCCACCACTGGTTAGGCATCATATATATTTGGACATGCTCTAAAAGGAGATGTAGGTTGGTTCATGCACGTAAATGAAACTTCGATATGTCTCGCTGATGGCATGAGATTATGCATAGAATACCACCTGACTCCATGAATATGCCTGCTCAGCAGTACATTCAGATTGTAATGTTGGGTTGGATAGCGCACGCGATGATTGGACTCTGCATTTGATTGGAACTAGGCAACTAGCTCTCAGTTTAGAATAAATGTTTCATGTGAGTAATGAGGCACGCCTATGATGTTATAGTGTTACCTTGTTAATCGACGACGTAGCCTCAACCGACTCTTTTGTAAACTTTGACCCACACCAGCTGATCCTGTTAGTGCAGTTGGTTTGATAGCCTGAAATAGAATTCAGTGTGCCGACTGATAAAAAAATTGTACACTGAAACACCATGTGTGTCTCTAAGTTCAGTTTAGCTTTGCACCTTGAGAGCACTTTTTTTTTTAAAAAAAAGAGGTCTTTTTTAAAGGGCTGAATAGAATCTTTACGTGAACTCACAATCAATCCCTTCAACGCACAAAACACCTGTTTATGGTCCGTTTATCAACACATGAAAAAAAGGGAAGGGATACTGATATTAACCTTTGAATCAACAAGCCAGATCTTCGTGCGAGCCTCTTCCAGTGAAACCTTGGACTGAAACATGGCAGCCATTTTTTTTATCAACGTCATTAACAGATTCTCCAAATCCCAATTCGGTGAACTTAACACACTAATTACCTGTTTTGATATCTCCAGAGCAACTAGTTCAGCAATGCCTGTACCAGCCTGCAAGAACAGACGGCATCTGTGCAAATAGCATAAAAAACTCCCATATCTGATTAATTAGAAATTTAGAATCAATTCATTACCACTTGATTAGTAATATGCTCGGTAGTATTCATTATAGGCACCATATGGCATGAAAAATCATTATTTTGGCATGAAAATTAACATTAACAAGTTGTTTTAAAAACCTAATAATAAAAGTTGTGATGCCATCCTAGCCCTAGCAAAATGAGTACATGCATCTACAGAATGAAAACAAGAACCAACTTGAACTGGTACTGTATCAGTCCTTCATCTACTCATGTTTTTTTGAATTTGGAATAGCACGCCCCTAGCAATCTTCATTTGGTCATACAATTTAGTAGGAATATGAAAGCAATCTGCGATGCAGTAGCACTGATAGATGCTTAGACACTTTGCGGCAGTCTGAAGTAATCACAAGTAATGTTGATCCCACCCTTTATATTACAAAATAAGATCAACTGATCTCTCCTGCACCGAAGAATGTGTGATCAGCTAAAGTCCCCCAATAAACTTCAGAGCAGCAACAAGGCCTGCAAGAACTACAGCAACCGTTCCCTGTAAATACATATTCTTCAAAATTGTGCAGCACAATACAGAAGCAAATTCACTGGTTTGCTAAGACAAACCATAATAGCTTCAAGGTACGGAAGCAAAAGATCTGGTTCCACTACCTGAATATCATCATTAAAGACAAGATGGGTTGCACTTGCACTGTACTTCTCAAGCAGGGTAAATGCATTGTGGTTTGCAAAGTTTTCAAACTGTACAATTAACAAATTTTGGACAAGTTGTCAAGGGAATAGCTCAATTAGAGTCCAAACTAATTGATTCTTTTGACTGTTTTCATACCTGGACAAAAACTTTCTGTCCATAATTCTGCTTAACGGCAGCCATGAACTCATCAAGAAGTTCGGCGTATTCCTAATTCAAGAAATGAAGACAAACTGTCAGGACTCACGACCATAGTTGCACATCGTTCATGAGAACTGAATGGGCATAGCCAATGCAACAAGCATTAAACCTGGCCAGTGGCTCTTCTTTGCCTTAATCCAGTGTAGAAATCATCCTTAAGTAAATCTTCATTGTTTGTTCCCACATCAATGGTGATAGGTAGGGGTGCAAACGGAGTGGATAATTTCCGTCCGACCGACCGAAGCCTCGCGGAGTGAATATGAAAAGGATAAATGGGTATTCGATACTATCTATATCCGGAGAGAAAATACGTAATAGGATACGAGATGAGTGATAGCCATCCATATATATCCGTATATCAAGTGATATAAGGAAGTCTGTTGTGACTTTATTAGGAACAAGATAACAGATAGGTGAATTGCCGTATCTAAATAGGTGGAGAATATTGAATGCTTTTCCTTCGATATCTCGATAATTATTCTTTTCGTATTCACTCTAACTACATCTCTACTACATATCTACTGTCCAATGTCCTGTGGAGGGGTGTAAAGTAAACGGATAATTTTCGGATTCCACCCAAAGCCGCGCAGCCAAATCCGAAGGGGAGCAGAGGCAGAGCACGCGACGCCATGAGCCGGGCGCTCCTCTCCCACCTCCTCCTCCGCCCGCCGCCTCTCCTCGCGTACGCGTACTCTTCTCTCTCGCGCGCGCGCCGTACTCCGAACCCTAACCGCTTCGCCTCTCCTCGCTGACGTTGGAACCTTTTTTTTCCCTTCCGTTTGGCTTTGCACGCAGACCGAGGAGTGGTAGCCGAGGAGGAGGGCTCCCTTCCCGCCTCCGCACTATCCGTCTTAACTGCAGCGCGGCCGAGGCTGCGGCCTCAGCCGACGAGGCGCCTGCTCCTCCGGGGAGGAAGTAAGTCGCGCGCCTCCTTGCTCGTGTGGTGTTCGACGCAATGCGTCTGCTGGGCTCGCGGTTGCGTTATGGCTTGTGGTTGTGCAGTTGGGTGCAGGCGTGCAGCGCGTAGACTTTGGGGCTCACAGGCTTGCCTGCATTTGGTTGACGGTTAGGGATGTCAAATTGTGAATGCAATGGCGTAATGCTGAGAGTGTGCTGACATCGTCTAACGCCAGTGTATGGTGCGATGCATATTTAGGATATAGCAATGCCTGCATTTGATATAGAGTTGCGGAGGTGTTGGAAGGTTGGGAATGGCAATACAGGAATGGAGTTGCTTTCGCAGACTGCAACTTGCTGCCAACCTTAGGCTGAATACTTGACTGGTTTTGGATGGAGCAAGCTGGCCATACCGTTTCATCTGTTCTTCAGTTTTTTTTCCCACATACTCATTGTGCTAATAATCATTAAGTGCATAGGGTTCCAATTCATTCTGTATTCCTCCAAACTACCTAAGGATGTTACTTCCCTTGTTTGCTACCATGTTAATGTGCCTGTAATGTGCTTTATTATTGACATACTTCGAAAACGAATGTTTTTATGTATGATAAACTGGCATGAGAGACAGTAATTTGTTGCCCAAGCTCCAAGGATGAGATCTGTTTCCGTGGGGTTATTACTTGGTTATGAAATGTACTCTTATAACAAGGTTGTGGTGTATTACTGATAAATCTATCTATCTGCTTTTCTGTAATTTGAACAGCTATCTATGTGTCTACCCACTGCAGGAAAAGAGTAGTTTCTGGTGTACAGCCAACAGGATTGGTGCACCTTGGAAATTATCTTGGAGCTATTAAGAATTGGGTTTCACTTCAGGTACTACACATACTTAATTTTAAACTACATTGTTCTATTTAATTGTAGTATGTGCTTTTGTTTTACACTTTTACTGGTAGTGATAGAAGAAATTTTTTGAAAAGCAATGAGGCCAGGAAATAGTAGTCAAACAATTTTTGGCTTGCAAGGCTGCTCCAATTTTGACATTGTTCCCATCTAGTTGTGATGTGTTCAAGAGCTAAGAAGCTAGCTTATTCAGTGATAATTAATGACATGTGTGTGATACTTTGCATCTTCTTATTTTGTTCTATGGTAATTCCTTGCAGGATTTATTCGAGACATTCTTTTTCATTGTGGACTTGCATGCGGTAAGCTTTGTCTAATCTCATGGCCATCCTAAAACAAAAGCACAAAAAAATTGTATACTTTGTATAACATAAGCTAGCTGTCAGCATTCTTTTTTCTGCTGTTGTATGGTGTCTTTGGTCAAATTAGGATGCTTCATTTTACCTTACCTGCTTGCATACTCCCTTAACATAGTCTGCAACTGCAAGGTATTTGTATAATGCCTGATATTCATCTCAATATCTGATCAAACCTTATAATGTTAACGAAGTGGCTTCCATGATGTATATCTAAATTGTGATGTTATCTTGCAGGAACAAACAGCTGTTTAATACATTAATGTTCATGTTCAATTTATCTCAGAATGGATTCTGTGAAGTTATTGCTCTTCATGGTTCATTTTGCTGTCCCTAACATTTTTTAATTTATGCTTTCCACCTTGTTTCAAACATTTGCAGATTACTTTACCATATGATGCACCACAGCTCTCTAAAGCAACAAGAAGCACTGCTGCAATATATCTGGCATGCGGCGTTGACAGCTCCAAGGTCTGCTTCACATACTTATGTTATGCTATGTTTTGATGTTCCTGTTGTGGGTACCCTTCTGTTGCTGAATGTTTTACGATGCTTTGTGTCTTTCCAGGCTTCTATTTTTGTACAGTCTCATGTCCGTGCTCATGTTGAGCTGATGTGGCTACTGAGTTCTTCAACTCCTATTGGTTGGCTCAACAGAATGATCCAATTCAAAGAGAAGTCACGCAAGGCGGTGCGTCATTCGCTGTATGACGGCTTCACCAGTGTCTTTTGTTTTAGCTGAATACCTCGTCAGTTGTCATATTACGGAATATGTGGTAATCAAATAGTATCACCTGCTCAAATCATGAATGATATGAACTATATCCTTCAGTTCAAAAATTTTCTCTACACCAATAATATGCACCGATATTTGTTCCCTAGTGAATCATAATATCCTGGTGAGCAATGGGAGGAAGGAAAAACATTACATAAACTACTCTTTTTAGTGTACCGATTAAGGATTCCTCTACTATATAATCACATTTGCACGGCAGCATTCTTGAGAGAGTAGTCATTTGTGATGAAGATCAACCTTAGGTTATAGCTTTCACATTTGAATGATTCGATGCATTGTTGAATCACAGACATGGATAAATATTCTTCTTGCATTAGATTCTTTGTTTGGATTTAGCATATGTTGTGTCTAATGATTCTCTACTGTGTACTCTGTTCGACCCTGAAGTTTGCTTACCTGACACCAAGGGTGATGTTCAGGCATCGTCACCTCTAATTTTTGATTTATCAGCACTTCAGCAGTCCACAAGTGTGATGTCTTAATGTGATATATAATTTCAATACTTCAAAGTTGTTAGTTGTAGCATTACCGTTTTACTGAAGTATTAATTCCATAATTTTAGTGATCAGGTGAACCCAGATTTTATTTCATGCATGCAAAATCCGTCTGCTCCTCTTATCATTGTATTAAACTTGTTAGATTTCAGGAAAAGTTTATTGTATTGTTGGTGTTTTTTAATGTTACTAGGGTGATGAAAATGTTGGAGTGGCACTTTTGACTTATCCTGTTCTAATGGCTTCTGACATCCTTTTGTACCAGGTAAAGTTTGCTCGTGGCTATCATTATTTGACTCATACTCCCAGTTGTGTAAAAGTTCATATCAGTAGCATATAATTCAACTTTCAACTTTTTTGTGTTCTTTTACACTGCATTGCTTACATTGATATTAACAATACCTTATTGAATGATTGCAGTCCGATTTGGTACCTGTTGGTGAAGATCAGACACAACATTTGGAATTAGCTCGTGAAATTGCTGAACGTGTAAATAATCTATATGGTGGAAGAAAGTGGGAGAAAATGGGAGGGTGAGATAAACTAAATTATTTTGTCCTATCCTTCAGTTCCAGTAGTTGTTTCTCTCACTATGATAATGTCATGTCTATTTGTGTTTGCAGGAGAGGCGGTTCGCTATTTAAGGTGTGTGCAATCATGCATACACATGGTCTGGCATCCTTTCAAGTTTCAATACCTTCAGTGAACTATGTTTTGCTTACTGTACTTTTTGGTTTGTTTATTTAGGTTCCTGAAGCCCTTATCCCTCCAGCAGGGGCCCGCATTATGTCCCTAACTGATGGTCTCTCCAAGGTAATTAACCGTACTCGTATTATTTGTTACCTAATCACAGACTGAAGTTAGTACTTTTCTGTTGTTATTAATTATTATTGAAGTGTCTTTACACTTCTAGTCTAGATATTCATTCCTGATCATATACATGTTATTTACAGAGCTGACTCCGTGCACCTATATTTTATACTTACCTGCTCCATGTGTTGTATGTTTATATCTGTGAAGTACTGATTTTTGTTCTGTTTATTGGTGATAGATGTCCAAGTCTGCTCCTTCAGATCAATCTCGTATTAACCTTCTTGACCCAAAAGATGTAAGTACACAGTAATATGAATAGAGTTCTCTTGTGCCTCTTTCAACTGAGTATGTGTATGCTTATAGGTTTCTGCATTTGGATTTATCCGGATGGTTGTCTTTTTTTTTGCAGCTGATCGTAAATAAAATCAAACGCTGCAAAACTGACTCGTTCCCAGGGTCTGTATCCCCAATGGTGTGGCACGTAGCCTTTGGTAAGAAACTCATGTCATTTAACTTGTACATTCCAGCTTGGAATTGGACAACCCAGAGAGACCGGAATGCAGCAATCTTCTTTCAATCTACCAGATCATTACTGGGAAAACGAAAGAGGTTAGTTAACTTTTGCATGCTTGCATAGTACACCTACCCAGCCAGAACATGAAGCAGGGTCACCTGCACATGGACGGTTTCATCCATGTCCAGCATCATATTGTTGATTAACAAGATAGTTTGCCTAATTCAATATCCGAATTGATCTTTTTAGTTATTTGGTTTCACAGGAAGTTGTTAGCGAATGCCAAGATATGAACTGGGGGACATTCAAGGCTACCCTTACGGATGCTTTAATTGATCATCTGCAACCTATTCAGGTTTGACAATCCCAGGGATTTTATGGTCGGATGATCACGTTCTGCCCTTGTGCTTACCATATCCAACTATACTTAACCGTTCAACTTTTTTTAGATGAAATACTTCATTTCATTCACACCTGGTGCACAGCCAAATCGCTGGCCACCTGATACTTGACACTGTAGTTTACCTATCAAATTCTATTCACTTGTATAATCAATTTCATCTTGCATATACCCCATTGGTTATTACACTCTTATTTTCATATTTTTGTAGGTCCGCTACGAGGAGATAATGTCTGATCCAGGTTATTTGGATAATATTCTGTTAGATGGAGCAGGGAAAGCTGCTGAGATAGCAGACACCACCCTCAACAACGTATACCAAGCCATGGGTTTCTTGCGCAGATAGCGTATGTTTCAACCGTCCAGAACATTTCACAAAAAAACCAGGTTTAATTTTTTTGCTCGAGCTGTGCTTACTTTGGGCTCTATACTAGTATTCGTGCACTTGTTGGCTTTCTACAGCCTCTTCTTTTCAGTTTCAATTTTGGCTTTTCTACAGTAAAATGATTTTCTATAGTAATTAACTTTCAAGTGAAGTGTCTTTACAAATTGATTGTATTAGACACTATAGCGACTTATCTATATCGGCCAAAACCGCTCACGAGTTTCTTTTACTCCGCACTCTCGCGGCCTCTCTGTCAGTTAACTATTCATTAGCCATAACCAAAAGCCACTAGCCATAGCCTAAAAGAACAAGCCTTACATATATTTTGAGTTCTCCATTCTCCAATTTGACGAGAACGTATTTCATTTTGTTGGATAATACTTGAATTAGCCTTTAGTTTTTAGTTCAACAAAAAGTTGGACAATCAGTTAATGGCGACTGTAAACGAATTCTCTCTTCAAAGTTAATGTCGAAATTACGTGTCTTTTGTAAATTTACAATTGTTTCTTCAAAGTTAACTCCGTGTCTATGGCGCAAGGAATTCCGACAACAGACGTACGAAGGTTTCTATATGGTCACTTTTGGCATTCCGTACGCTTTAGCTAAGTAAAAACAGTGTTCTAAAAGACAGTACTAGGCGGAGTCCCGTCGCCGCGTCTTGGCCAAAATCAGAGAGCTAGGCGGTCAGCCCGCCTAGGCGGCCGTCGGCGGTCAAAGGTAGAGTGAGAAGATGGTCCAAGACAGACGAAAGGTAGTTTGGGGAGAAAAAGAGAGGCACCTAAGATCTCTCATTGACCCGAGTGTTGCTGGCGTATTTGCAGGCCACCGTAGTCACAGATGGCCCGCATCATGCCAACGCATCTGAAAGGCCACCGACACCATGTACAACACGTTAGCGATCAGATTCAACTGGATCTAGCCAAATCTAGATGCAGGCAACCTCTCTGGATAGAGAATAGCGACGGGAACACTGCGGTAGAAGGGGCGACGGCGGCGCTGGGGAAGCAAGGGAGGGGAGGAAGGGAGGTGGTTACGGCTGGGGGAGCAGGGGAGGGGAGACAGTGACTGGGGGAGCAAGGGTGGCGGCGACAAAGGAGGTGGCAGCATCTCTTGGGAGAGCAAGGGTGGCGATGGCGGTGTCTTATGGGGAGCAGGGGAGGCGGTGGCGTCGCTAGGGGAGAAGGGGGCGGTGCTTAGGGAGAAGGGGAGGTGGCGGCGACGACGCTGGGGGAGAAGGGGAGCGACGGTGAGAGCAAAGGCGAGACAAGGCATGCGAAGTGAGAACGGGGAGAGAGAGAAGAGATAAGGGGTGTGCGGTGAGAAGCGAACGGAGAGAGAGAGAAGAGATAAGGAGTGTGCGGTGAGAAGTGAACAGGGAGAGAGAGGAGTTAAGGGAAGGTAGATGGGTCGATAGATTGGCTATATGCATAAATAGACCAAAGACTAAATAGGCTAGGAAGAAAATAAAATATAAATCGATAAACCTCATTTTTAATTCCGTCGCTTAGGTCCCGCCTAGGCCCTCTAGGCACTAGGCCCCACCTCGCCGCCCATCTAGCGCCTAACGCCTTCTTGAACATTGAGTAAAAACAAAGAGCGCATAACAAAAACCACTTCAACATATTTCTCCTAAGATGTAAGGACACCTGAAGATGTGGTGTAGCATCTATATGAAGGCACACACACAGATATAGATGAATGCTCACGCTTAGATAATGCAAACACCTTATATATTTGCGTTTTAGCTGAATTGCAAAAGCTTATGAACTTTAATAACCCTGAGTAACCAGTTCACTATTCACGTCGTCCTAGCTCTTGACGTGGCGCTCCAGCAGCAATCACCATTTCAGAACACTACAAATCACAGAACAATAACTAGCTTTTAAACGAAGTATCTTTTCAAGATAATGTCTACTAGTTAATTGTAGTACATAATGTACAACTTCATTTATATTGGCAAAAATTGCACATGAGTTTCTGTTACCCTGTAATATCTCGTACGAATAGCCTAAAAGTCACAAGCCGCAGCCATAAGTAAAAAAAACTATAAGCTACAGCCATAAGCAAAAAAGAAGAAGAAGAAGAAGCCCTTAAATCGCATGAAGAACTACAACTCTTGAATACCAGGTAAACAAAAAAATGTTCAACGTTTGCCATGTTTCTTCTCCCTCCAGCAGTCCAAGTAGCGTATACGTGAAAATGCCATAACATGCATTACCAAGGGGCAGACATAGCTGTCGTGACAAACGTGCATCAGTAGTATTGTGTAGGTAGGACGTAAGGGTACCTGAGACATGCCTGCGGAACAAGGGATCTCTAAACTTATCTATCCATACAAAATCATAATACAAACTATGGTAGACTGCATATCCTGCAAACAAACAACACTCCTATTTGATTCAATGTAACAAAAATTTCTTAATGTTCAAAGTGGAATGCTAATAACACTACAGCATGTCATTTCCAGGGAGGGCAACTTAATGAACATAGGTAGACAAGAAACATAGAACAAACGTGGCCCAATACACATGTTAACCGAAGAAATGACAATGTGTTGAACAAAGGTAGAATAATCTGATCCTTCACCTCCTAATCTTTCAATCTTAATATATGTGTGTCATCAAAAATCTTAAATTTGCGACTAATATAGCAAAAGCATCATGCACGTGAACTTAGAACAAAAGGAAATAAAACTAGGACTATGCTATACATAATATTTTCCCTTTACATGCAAGTGCTCAAAATATTGAAAGATCAAACTTGTGTAACAAGAAAACAACAACTTCTTTCTTGAAAAAAGAAACCAACAGCTTTAGCTTAAACATTAACTGCTTACCAAGAGAGAACTGTTAGAAGCCATCCACAAATCATACAGACTTTTCATCCCACTATCTGGATATTGAACCTTCCTCAGAAAGAAAGAAAACACACAATATTTAGAAAACCAGCATAGTTGATGGTAAAAAAAATAACTTTACTATTTGATGATTAGTCATAGTTAGCAGATATTTGTACTAATAACAATTACATTACAAAGAAAACCATTCCTTGTTCTAAAGGTAACGGTATTGAGTGATGACAAAAACAAATTGTCCACATATGTCTTTGCAGAGAGCACATAAACCTTCCAGAGAGCACATAAACCAACCCCCGTCTTGTTCCTTCCATGATAGGTTTGCTGATCATTTTTACTTTCTAGAAAATGGCTACATTTTTTGGTCCGAAAAGGACACTGTTCCCTTCTACTGTCAATTGAGGCATTAACAGCATATTCTTTTTCAAGCCTAGGACATGATAAACCTTAAGTTGGAGTTGTTGAGAACCATACCTTGGGATAGCTATCTTCTCAATATAAGAGATGGATAACTTAGAGTTGTTGACTGTCAGCACCACTTTCCTTCTCTTGTACTCAACTATGTCTTACAGCTTCTTGTCATCACTGCTCATATGGTTGGAACAAATAAAATTGACGGTCCAATCCTCTTTATAGTTTATCCTAGATCTGTGGTTGTTACAAAAGCTGGGTTATCCATGTCCTCCTCCAACTCCTCTTCACCAACTTCTTGAGAAAATCTGGCTTCAGTGTCCCACTCTTCACTGATGGATGCTTCTAGAGTGATCTCCTTCTCCTCCTTTGTGGTGGTTGTATTCCCTTCAAAACCCCTCCTTGGGTATCGACAATCTCAAGCAAAGTGACCCTTCATACCACAATTGAAGTATCCACCATCTGCTTACTCTCATTCTTCTCCTGTTATTGATCTTGTCTTCCTCATCGAGCTCCCCTTAAAGAGTTGCTTCTCTTACTTGGGTGCTACTTTTCCCACCTTCTGTCCATCTTGACTTGGACCTCCCTTGTCCTCTAGGTGGACCCTATTCTTTTTGGTGAAGAGAGGCTCCTCTTTTTTTCTTTACGGTAATACTCCCATCTACTTGGCTAACTCCTCCTGATTCACCAATAAATTCTCCAACTCCACCAACATGTCTGAGAAGGCCATTTTATCACCGCGGTCATAAATCTATTGTATTCAAGTCTAAGATCATGGATGATAATTCTCTTCATTCGAGCCTTGCTCACCTTCTTATCTGGTGCAAGTTGGGATATCTCACGACAAATGGATTTCACCTTCGCACCAAAGTATTGACTAATAGAGAGATTGCCTTATGAGACACCTGCCAGCTTATTTTCCAAGAGCTGGAGTCGTGATTCATTATTCGTTGAGAATAGCTTTGCCAAAGTTTCCTAGGCCGTTATTGGTGTCTTCTCATCACAATGTGCTCCAATAGGTCCTCCTCAATTGTTATCTTCAACACAAACAAAGCCTTGCCACCCTTGATGCGCCACTCCGCAAGGCTTCAACATTATCCTTCGATGTGCTTGTCTTGATTCCTGCGACAACCTCTCAATAGTCCTAACCTTGTAGGTTGTAGGACTCAATGCAGGTCTGACAATAGTCCTAGCTGTGACTATTAAGCTTCTTGATCTCACTGCTTGTGCTAACAAGATCGCTATAGTGACTTACACCTGGTGTCAAGTAAGCTTTTGTCCCAAACCAATGAGCTTCATAGTCCCAGACTGCATACTAGCATAGGCTCCCCATAGTGCCCAAGACTCCTCCCGTCTTTGATGATCTCAGACTGCCTACATCTAATACCAATTGCTGGGAACTAAGGTGGCCCAAATACACACTGAGAGGGCCAACACCTAATGCTACACAAACTATCTATTAAAGTCGGTTAGCTTTTTTATTTCTATTTACTTAGTACGCTATTAATTATTGTCTTTCGGGAGACTGAGCCACTCGCGTTGGAGTACCGTCCAGCTTTCGGGCTATCAAGCTGCTCACGCTAAAGCTAGGACTTTTGTGATTCCGAGTGGCCGAGCCACTCACATTGAATCACAACCTAATAATGCACCAAATACTTTAAAATAACAAGATCTAACCAGGGCATTTGCAATTACAAAATACTACTTTATCAAAACACAACACTATTATACAAGAGTATACACACACTTATTTAGGTGGCTATCCTCTTCACTTTTACTCTCCTTGTCTACCTAGCACTTTTTTCATATGCTCATGATGGCTTATACCAAAGGGGGTGTTATGGCACCCCTTTATATAGACATAGGCTACCGTTGGATTCTTGCCACATAGCAAGCCCCGCACCCTAATACAAAAAATATAAGCGATGCAAAGGATGTGGTGGTGTGGCCGAGGCGGAGAGGGAGAGCGAGTGACAGACAGGGTAGGAGAGGAGGATGGAGTAGGGCGTGACACAGGTGGGGAAGGAGAGGGAGGAGAATGTAGAGACAACATGCGCGACGGCGAGCGCGTTGGCCCCGGTGCCCGCAATGTGGGGGCAGAGGGTAAGCACGCGACAGTGTACAGTGGCGGTGTCGTTGGAGCCAAGGGAGAGGAAGAGATAGTGGTTGTAGGACAGGATAGGAGTGACGAGGAGGTGGTAGGAGACGGCGACGAGGAGTGGGTGGATCCTCGCAGTTGCCCGGAGGGGAGGAGCAGAGGTAGGGATGAGCGGGGTCTGTGAAGACGAGTCGACATTGTCATGGGGCAGTGGCATGGTCACATTGGGCAAGGCTATGGTTTGGGTGAGAAAAGCCGGAGACACCGACCCAGGGAGGAGAGGCTATGCCAAGTGGGGGTGTGTCGCTAACAGTGTGGGTGTTCCAATCCAACTTGATAATCACCGATCAACATCGAGCACAAGATATTTAGTACCAAATCCAACACAGGATACAAGTAGTTGGGATACAAATTTGGGAGGGGTGGAAGCAAAGACTAGGAAGAGCAAATAGACTAGAAAGGAGAAGCAATTTAGACTGGGAAATCATAGAGGGAATTTGGGAAAGGGAGCAATAGGGAGGAAGAGGAGCCAAGACGAATGTCTTTGTTCTATTGTTCGTCGATTCCCCTCATGTTGTTGTTGCTGGCTTCTTATGTACAATACCCTTCTTAGCCGAATGGGCCATGAAGCCAGCCCAATAGCTTGTCCAGCCCAGCAGCCTAGCTCCAAGGGTCTACGTCCATGACATTCCTCCCCTATTGAAATTCGGCTTGCCCCTAAGCCAATGTCAATCCGCTAGGGTCCCATGGTAGTTGCAATTCTTAACATGAACTCTTATCTCCCCACGAAATGTTGTGCCATCTTCTTCACCATGTAGATCATCAACGTAATTATTGCTCACGGGCGTTTGCTAGGGCTTCACATCGAACACCTCCCTTGGTAATACCATCACAAGTAGGGATGGCAATTGGGCGCGGCAGGTATGAGTAGTGCTCGCCCATACCTGTACCCGCGACCCTGATTTACGCCCACGGGCATACCCGCGAAGGACGATGGGTAAAGAACCTCGCCCATTTCCGTCACCCGCGGGTACCCGTCGCTCGCGGGCATACCTGTTTACCCGCGAACTGAGTCATCAAATTGCATGATGGTCAAAAAGAAAAACATTCCCGGAGATGATCGTGAAGCTGTCAAACATTATTGAAGCATGCATGACATCCACAAGCATGAAAAAAGTGAAATATAACCTCAAATTGCATGCATAGGACAAACAGAAGCTGATGCTTCTTGCAATCCTTTTTAGTACATATTATAATCATATCCAACATAGCAACTAAGCAGTTGTGCTAAAATCGAAGTACTGTAGAGAATTCTAATTAAAATCCTAAAACTAAACTATAGTTTTACATGCTCAGAAATAATGTGCCTTACTGTCCTCAGAGACTTAGTAATATATGTATATTAAACAATCTGATAAAAGGATCTGGGGGCAGAGGAGGAGAATAATAAGACTAGGAGTGAGAGCTGGGAGCAATGGTTAGTCGGCTAGTGAGTGGGCTATTTCTTGGTGCCGTACGTCTGCACCATAGCAATTCCCTAAAAAAATTAGCTTGATGACATGTTTCATAACCATACACACCAAATTACTTTGGCTGCTCAAATGCAGATGAACAAGTCAAAGGGAAGATGAATAGGCAACATGTCTAGCACTGACGCTTTTGGCCAAAATCAATTGGCCTCCCAAGTCCCAATCGTTCAGTTCAGTAAACTATTAGACTGTCGTTGCCTCGTTGGTGCCTATGAGCTATTCAAGGTTGCTATTTTGACAAACCAATTGCGTCCCAACACAGTATCCTCATGCAGTAGGTGAGGAAATTTGATCAATATAAGCTTGGCAAACAGTGGTAGAAAGACAAGGAGGAAAGAGAAACATGGACTGACATTGGCAGGGTTCATGGACGGTCCGGTGTAGGCGGCGCCGGAAAGGACGAGGCAGACAGTGGAGATGGAAAGCATCCAAGTCTTGATGATGGGGTTGCGGGGGCCCTTGACGATGATCCAGAGGACGACCAAGGTGATGACGAAGGTGAGCACCCCTTCGGCGACGGCGCTAGTGTGGGAATCCACCTTGAGCGAGGGGCCCCCAAGCATATGTGCTTGTACTGCGCCGGCATAAGCTCCGAGATGGCCAGAGCTCCGCCCACTGCGCCGGCGGCCAAATAGATACAACAAATACTTGCTTTGTTTGCTGCTCTTACCCAATCAAGAAATAGAAAGAAAGAAGGAAAGTGAGATCGCGCATGTACCTGCGATGGGAATTGGAGGGCGATGGAGAAGAGGGAGGAGGAGTCGCGAGGGTTGCTGAGGCCGGCGGCGTAGAAGGCGGCGACGTCGGTGGGGTTGAAGCTGGCGCCACCAAGAGCGTCGCAGAGAGGTTGAAGGCGAAGAGGAGGAAGAAGAGGGGAGAGACGGTGACGAGGAAGGCGTAGTGGATCCCCTCCGGCAGGCTCAGGTAGGCCGTCACGGCCGCCGTGGAGGCGCCGAGCGTGGAGACACAAAGCACCCACAAGAACCCACAGGAACAATCTGATAAAAGGATCTGGGGGTGGAGGAGGCCGGTGACCGGGTGGGGGCGGAGGAGGAGGATGAAGGAGGAGGCGGCGGATCTGGGGGCGGACTGGCGGAGGAGGAGGCCGGCGGCCGGGTGGGGGCGGAGGAGGCGGATGAAGGACGACGAGGAGGCGGATCTGGAGGGTGGAGAGTGTGAGAGGGGGTCGGATCTGGAGGGCAGCACGAGAGTGAGATGGGGCGGACCGGCGGATAGTTATTTGGGCGAGCGGCGGACGAGTTAACACTCTAGGGTTTATTATTTTAGGATGGCCCACCTGTCAATTTATTTCACTGGTAAACGGGCGAGACGGGTACGGGTAGAGCTAACTCATACCTATACCCGTTTACCCGATGGGCAGAGATTTTCCTCATTTTTATACCCGTGGGTAAAGAATACATCACATACCCGACTCCATTAGGGTATTTACCCACAGGTACACGTGTAAACGGGCACAATTGCCATCCCTAATCACAAGTTCTAATCTGGATGTAAGGTCAGGAAGAAGCAACACAAGTGATGGGGAAATTTGTGCTGGCTTGATGATGTGCAAGTTGAGATTTTTCTTGTTGGCAAATATTTTCTAGTCATGCATAGATAGTATGTAAGGCAATTATTTATTTCCACCACCTAGATCCCATATCATTGTGAAATCATGTACCATCACTAACTCCTACATGCTAGAAGCCAACTGACCAACACTTAAGACCGCTACTAGAAAGGTTGAATTTGCAAAAGAATTCTTCAAAGTGTTGTGCAATCAAGTGAGGAGCAATAACCAGTACTTCTGATTACTTGTTACCATTGACTTCAGAAAATATGTTATAGAAATCACCCAATTGGAGAGGCTCATTTCCCTTCAGTAGCCTATATGCCACAGAACATGATATCTCCTGCCATGCTGTACTGAAATGAGTTCCTTTCCAAGCCCCAGGTGGTCACTTCCTTGATGTTGTATTCTACAACTTTCATAATATCCATCAAAATAACTAGTCTGTTTATCTGAGTGTGCTCTTCAATGACTCTGACAGTCACATAGTGTGCTGCTGATGCTCTTGGCCATGTCTTGATGCACTTGCTACCCCCAACCACCACTTGTAGCTCATTCTAATGCTTCCAGCAAAGGAGAAGTAACAATGCAATAACCAATGGCACCACCACCACATAAAACTGAAGCATTGACATTTCCTTTAGCTCAAAACCACCCTTAGTAGTTGTGCTCTAAATTTCTGTATGTGACCAACTAACATTGCTTGGGAATGGTATGTAGCGAATAAACTTGTGTGCTAGTATTTGAGCTGAATTTCTCTTCAACTGCACCATTGTTTCCCTGTTCAGCCTCAACAAACAATGTGCACAAACAACACTACTAAAATTGATCAGGTGGCCATTTGGTTGATGGAGCATCATTGCATCTCTACTCCTTTATCTTAGATCAGGTGGTGTTTCCTCAAACACTCTAATTATCAAGGAAATAATATCTCTTGACAAGATTTCCACAGCACACGTGCCCAAGTGAAGGAACCTATGGTCGTTGATGCAGCCCGGCATGGCCTCGCATGGAAAGGAGCAACCCAAGAACACGCTATGGAGGACATCCACGAGGAGGATTGCAATATTAAGGTCTAGACTGCAACTGCTCCTAGGCAACCAACTCGGCTTGTCGTGTCCAATAATGGAGACGATTGCGATGTGGCTTGTTGCGGAGACGACATCATACACAGTGGCGGATCCAGGAAAACTTTTTTGAGGGGTTGAACAAAAACGCTACAGCGACAAAACTCCACTATGAACCCTCACAAAAGACAAATATAATAGTTTGAAGTAGTCTTATATCAAAACATCGATGAACGATGACAATCACAAAATACATCATGAAAAATAAAAGATGCAGTTTATCCATACCGAAAGGCCAAATTACGAAACTAATAGACGACGCGTGACGGTGACACCCATTATTCATCCGGAGAAGCAATCTACATAAATAGACAAATTGATTAGTTAAACAAATATGGACCTCCAAATTATGAATTTAGAAGAGAATAGAGCGTACCACTAAATTTTTATGTCCCCAATTATGTCCAATTGACTAAACTCTGCTCTAGGTTTCTTTGGTTGACTTGTGCTCTCATTAGTATGTGGAGTTGAACCACTAGGACTTGAAAAGTAATTGTGCAAATTTCTTTTCGACATTCTGAAATCTGACATGCCAATCACATATTCAATTCAATAATTCAATCAGACAATCACAGACAAATAAGAATTTAAGTTCACTTAACTACCTAATCGTAATCACCGTGAGTTGTGGTCCGTGAATTGCAGAGGGCCGAGGCCACGCCGACGCCGAACCTAAATCCCCAGCGGCCGAGCCCCAACCTAAATCCTCGCCTAGTCGCCTCCTCCTCGGCGAGCCGCCGCGCCCGCCGCCGCCTCGGCTCCTCCTTCCGGCCGGCCGCCGCGGCCTCTCCCGCCGCGCGCCCGCGCCGGCGCTGCGCGCGCTGGCCGGCCGGCCACCGCGCCGCAGCGCGCCGCGCGCGCGCTCGCGCGCCGCCGCCGCGCGTGCGTGCTCGCTAGTCGCGTGGCGCGTCGGCGCGTCGGCGCCCGCTGCCGCTGCGTTTCGTGAGCCACCGCCGCAGAGATGCGATTGGGGATTTGGGATTTTGGGTGGCCACCGCCGATACTAGGGTTTCGGGGTTTGAGTTTGTTTGTTGTTGTGGGCCTTGGGTTTTGGCTTGGCTGGAAGCTCTTCTACATTCTATGGGCTTTGTTAATGTGATTATTTTATGGTCATCTTCTACCTTCAGTCGATCTCAGCCCCTCCTACACCATACATCTATAGCTAAAAATTTAGGGGGGGCTCCAAGGGTCTGATAGCGATGAGGGGCTCGAGCCCCCGCCCCACCGCTACATCCGCCCCTGATCATACACATGACCGCCGATGAGCATGGTAGCCGGATGTGAGACATTAGGGCATGTACAATACAAAATGCTTATATATAAGTGCTTAAAGAGAGAGAATATAGCAACATCATCAAGTATCCATGCAAAAGTTATTTCCTTCAATATAAGTATCTCTTCCGTGGGTGTTTAAATGCTATATTATCTATTAATAGATATAGTTATACACATAAGCACCTACTAAGCACCGATGCTTATTTAAGCATTGATACTTCAAAATAAGCACCTTATCTTTCCTATGTGGCAAGAAAAATCAGTTTTTTATTGTTAAGCATCTCTCTAAACATCTACATTGTACATACTCTTATGAGATTAGGAGTCAGTAACAGTCTGTATAGCGTTTGGTGTTGAAGTCAAAAAATGTGAGGGCGGCTATAGAGGTGGAGGTGGCCATTGGGTGGCACCTGACGTATGCAGAGGACGTGGTGGAGTGGGCGAAACACACGGACTATACTGAAAAAAATATATATCGGCATTGCATTCAACAGCGACATAAAAGCATCGATCATATTCACGTCGTCGCTTTGGCTGGGAAACGTAAACAAAAGGAAACGAAAGGGGAAAGATTTGTAATGCCATTCATCACCCATTTATGATTTGTCGGAGCCATCGGCTTCAGCACTTTTCTTGTCATGCAATTAAACAAAACTGACGTTGCGCTGAATCACTTGCGACTTTCAGTTCCATGTAGCAGAATTTGCACTACCAAAAACACTCACAATCCTAGTGTGTCATAAACAAATTATAGAGGTTGGTAGAGCCACAAGGCGGTGAGGTAAGGGCGGCTTTGATTACGCTAATCAGTTCTCGGTCGATGATGCGAGCGAGCAATCAATCGGAGCCACCAAATCCACTGATTGCTTCTAGACTCAAGAGCGATTGCATGCAAGCTGGTGAGCTGATCTAATGGATTTTGGCCATAGCAAATCCTGTGAACCAGCATCACCGCCACCACGAACCGATGCTCTTTATTTCTTGTGGTTGGGAAGATGACATGGACAGAAACTGTCCTGCAAAAAGTTTATTAAAGAACAATGACTTAACAAATGCTTAAGAAACAAAAAAAAAAAGGTTCCACTCCATTTCTGGACTCCGAACTCTGAAGCTGTGACCAGCGCAAATAAAGTACAAAAACACAAAGCGTCGAAGCCATCTTGGGTCCAATCTAACCTCACATTTAGTTAAGCCAACTGTAACCAGGCCGGTACGTTAGGTGGACGAAGAATCAGAGTGAGGGGAGTGCAAATTCGAGCTAGATGAAACAGAACCAAGGCTAGCTGCACTACGACTTGTATCACAAATTCTGCAAGATTACACGGTAATCCACCGAGTTGGACGCAATCGCATGGGCTATTGAGTGAGCCTAGCACGAAGTAGTAGTAGTAGTAGTAAGTAACACACGCGGCGTGTGGGCACAGACACCGCCGTTGTCTTCTTGTTTCGGCCACAAGCTGTTGAGCCCGCCGCACTTGGTCGGCATCGCGGCCGTGATCGTAGAAGCGGCAGCGCTGCCAAAAACACCAGGGCGCCCGCCTGCGCTGCTTCGGAGACCGCGACGTTTCGGTTTTTAGCCCGGAGGGGGACTCACGGAGCTAGTCGCGGTCACGGGTCGCGGCGGCATACAACAAAGCGGCAACAAGACGAGCAGAGCGACAGACCGGCGCAGTGGACCGCATTAGCAGGAATAGGATGGCATGGCAGACTGACAGGAGAGGATGGATCGGACAGAGGAAACACCATTGGAACGGAAAGGAAGCTGCATTTGCGATTTTGCATACGTGTCCATCCACCCACCGTTTCATGGTGCACAAGAGATTTTGTAGCGGCTCCCAGAAAAAAATGATGGGTTTAATCCCCTCCAAAGATCAACACTCGGTCGGAACACATGTCCGAGTGCTCTGATATCAAGTGTTAGGAAAAAAAACCACCTCAGGATCTACACGTCCAAACTCAATACAACCACTCCGCAGTTCCTATGACTACGGTGAAATATGAGGATAGGAAGAACAACTCGCTCTCGACCACTCTATTGTCGGACAGAGAACAAAGCAGAATTAATCAAGTTCATGTTATAATGATCTAGATTAAAAGAAAAAGTTCATGTTAAGTACAATTCAAAAATTAATCAAGGTTCAGAATAAAAAAATAAATACAATTAGCAATTTGATTTCCATACAAATTCCTAAGTAAAATACTTAAATAAAATAAGTTGGAATAAAAATTAAATAAAATTTAGCAATTCGATTAGTATATGAATTCCAACAAAAATATCTAAAATTCACCAAAAAAATAAAATTAGCAATTTGGTTTCAATATGAATTCCAAAGTAAAATCTATAAATAATTGCAAATCAGAATAAAAATAAAAAATATCAATTAGATTTCCAAATGAATTCCAACCAAAAAAGAAATTTGGAATAGATAAAAAAAATTTTGATTTAGTTTCCATACAATTTTGAAGTGAAATACTTAAATTACTAAAATTCAGAATAAATTAAATAAAATTAGCAATTTGGTTTCCATATGAATTACTAAGTAAATTCCCTAAATAAATATAATTTAGAATAAAAATTAAACAAATATTCAAAATATAATTGAAATTTGGGAGAAAATATAATAAAATTAGCAATTTGATTTCGATACAAAATCCAAAGTAAAATACCTTAATAAATATAATTTTGAATAAAAAATAGCAATTGGATTTGTATACAATTTCAAATAAAAATTATTGAAATTCGTAGTAAAAGAAGAAAAGCTCAATTTGATTTCTGTACAATTGCAAAGTAAAATCACTAAATAACTAAAATTCAAAATAAATTAAATAAAATTATCAATTTGATTTGTATACGACCTCCAAATAAAAGCAATGAAATTTTCAAAACAATAAAAGTTATACAAGTATAGCATGAATAGTATTGGAGAAGACCACGAAAAAGTACAATGGTGTTGATTTATCCAACAAGAAGACGTTAACCCACCAGAAAGCGAAGAGCCGAGGTGATGGCGAGGCGAGATGAGAACAATGTTGTGCTACCCACCTTAACCATTCGACAAGGACAATATCATGCTACGCACCGAAATCGTTGAAGAGAAATGCTAGAGTCAAAGGAGCCAAGGTCCATGACAACAAGTGGTTAGTGTCAGTATTGTTGAAGAAATCAGTGTCTAAATAAGCTCGATAATGGAAAGGCTTTGATAGAGAGGAGATGAAACTTTTCATGAAAGATGAGCTATGACGATATGAGGCCATTAGGTAGCTAGAAGCACGTCATCATTGGTGAGGGGGACGACATCATTGATGATGACAAGGAGATTCTCTATATCGTTAGACAGCAACTAAAACAAACATGCTAGTATCAGTGAAGATGTGAAGTCACCGCAGTTAGTGAGGAACCCATAATGTTGAGGTGGCCAATGTCGAAGAAGAGCGATCAATACGAGAGAAGATGGACATTGAACACGTGTATATACATGCATACATCTGCACAAATAGAAGCACGAACATATATAAGTAGAGATAGTGCAACCATATGGTGTAGGATTAGGACCACCTGAGATCGAGAGCGTAACAAGTGTCCTTGGCAGAGATCAATGACGGTTGCACATTTATGCATGTTTGATGTTGTAACATTCAGCATTAAGCAACAATTGGAGAAAATAGAAGATAACTATATAATAGAGTATTGTGTTGAAATGGGTAGCATCAAAGAGATTGTATTAGAATGGGTAACGGCTAAGCGAGATCAATCAAGAATTGAGTGTGCTGTTGGAGGTTAAAATAGAAAAATCATAGTGGTGAGAAGTGAGAAGACATACGGTTCGACAGGGTAGCCAGCGTATAAGGGATTATAAGTCCAAGGTAGGTCGCACATGGTACATCAGTGTATGTGTGTGCCATATACTTTAATACCATGTAAACTAATAAGATAATTTTCCAAACATATAATCTACGTATTGATTTGAGATTCACTAGAGGTACATGTGCATGCATACATTTTTGGAAAAGAGTAACTAATGGACGAAGAATAGAGGCATATAACTATATGATTCATGCATAATGGAGTGTGTTAATGTTTTTAGGAACCTCGAATAACTTAGTATGCTCAATAATTTTCTTCCATCAAGCTCATACTTTAATTACAGTTCTGAAGTTATATTTTCTTTCAAGTTTCTATTGTCATTTACAATATTTATGATATCTTAAAATTCTAAATAACATATGGAATACGTAAATATATTCTCAAATATTTAAGTTATATAATTTAATACTAAAACTTTAAAACAAATTTATCCGTACAAATACGCGAGCCACGCTGCTAATTGATAGTAAAAATACATAACGTGAAATAATGTACTTTTCCCCTTAGATTGAGTACGCCAGTTTGTGAACCAATGCAATTTGCAACTCCTTTCCCACGCATTGGCTCAATCCCAACGTCATAATGGAACCAGGAACCGAATAAGATAGTACTCCAAGTAAGGCTATGTATAATAGGTTTACATCAGTTGTCTATAGTCTCTGCTATATAGAATTTTTGCTGATGTGAATGAAAAAAAAGTAAAGAGGAAAATCGATTATCTACTAACTAGTAGCCGAAACAATGAAAAAAAACAATGAAAAAGTATTAAAAAAACTGCACAATCCATAAAGACAAGTACCGGACAATCTACTGTACAAGCTGTCTATAGGTAACATGAATGAATATTATAGATAATAGCTATCTATATGACTATATCATTGTACATACCTTAAAACAAACTCATTTGAATTACCAAAAAAAAATACACAGAATGAAGCAAGGACACGCACGAAACCCCAAAACGAACCATATCTGCTCTCCCCAAGAAAATTCCTGCCAGGCCAAAAAACTCTTGTGACGAGCAGAAGTCGCCATCACCTGGAACGAGCGGGCTCGAAACGCCAAGGGCACGAGGACAGCGACGAGCACATGCAATTGCGTACGTCGTACTACGTACACTCACGTAGCTAGGACGGTGCGAGCGAGCACGCGCCACAAACAACCAACGTACCAACCACACTTCGCAGCTCGTGAACCATGACTCGCTCGAGTCGCGCTGCGTCACTCCACTCCTCGATTCCCTTGTGTTCTCTTCTACTTCTAGCGTACGTGCCCGTGATCGAGCTCCTTAAATCCCCCTCCCTCCTCGCCTGTCTCCCTCACCAAACCTGCCACGCCTCTCTAGCTACCCGGTCGGGTGGATCGCCACGCCGGCCGTATTAACTAGCTGTGCATCGGCGCGTTGCCGTTGCCAGTGAGATGGCCGTGTCACCCGCCCGGTTCTTGGCCTGCTGCATTGCCGTGGTGGCCATGGTGCTCGTCGAGCCGCCGGGCGGCGTGGCCGGGCACACGCGGGGCGTGCGGCCGGGGAGGGCGGCGAACGCGACGCGGGCGGAGGAGATCGAGCGTCAGTTCATGCGGTGGGTGCGGTACATAGGCGGCCTCGAGCACAGCACGTTCCAGCACGCGCTCGCCCGCGCGTTCCCCTCGTACACGCTCGTCGTCGACAAGAACCCGGCGTTCGGCGACTTCACGTCCATCCAGGCCGCCGTCGACTCACTCCCGGTTATTAACCTCGTCCGCGTCGTCATCAAGGTCAACGCCGGCACATACACGTACGTGCTCGCGGGCGTTAGTTGATTGGTAGCTTTGGCCCCTACGTTCTGGTCTCGACCCGATGATGATCGATCGTACCTGCGTGTGGCGTGTCGCAGGGAGAAGGTGACCATATCGCCGATGCGCGCGTTCATCACCCTCGAGGGCGCCGGCGCCGACAAGACGATCGTGCAGTGGGGCGACACCGCGGACACGCCGGCCGGGCCGAAGGGGCGCCCCCTCGGCACGTTCAACTCCGCGTCGTTCGCCGTGAATGCGCAGTACTTCCTCGCCAGGAACATCACCTTCAAGGTAACTAAACCGCCACCGCTGTACCAGCCGCTCGTCGTGCAATTCGCCCGCTCTGTGTAGTTGCTGTATGCCGCACCATGGCGGGGTGTCCTAAATTTGCGCGCATGGGATGGGACAGAACACGTCGCCGGTGCCGAAGCCGGGGGCGTCCGGGAAGCAGGCGGTGGCGCTGCGAGTAACGGCGGACAACGCGGCGTTCGTGGGTTGCAAGTTCCTAGGTGCGCAGGACACGCTGTATGATCACTCGGGCCGGCACTACTACAAGGATTGCTACATCGAAGGGTCCGTGGACTTCATCTTTGGCAATGCGCTCTCTCTGTATGAGGTACGTCTCTGTTCTTCTCGGTCGTAACTTTTCTTTTCTGCCAAAATGCTACAGACTTACAGTACGTTGTAGGCGCATCCTTTTTGTGTAATTGTGTTGTCTACTGAGGTGCAAATCTGGATTAGGTTGTTTTCGTTGAAATATTTTTTTTTCCCGTAGTCTTTAAATTGCCAAACCGAAAAGAAGGTGCAATGGTCTTTGCTCTAGTAGAATACAAAGCAGAGCCACCAAAACAGAGCATATGAATATCTAGCCTCCAAAAAGAACAGATTAGTTAGGAAGATGCCGTTCAGAATTCGGAGTAATCTGAATTTTTCACAGCACACTTAAGAAGGAAGTACTACAAACACGATGCACCTACTAGCTTAATTGGAGTTCTTTTCGTACGCCCTGACGTGTAACAGTACAAATGGTACAACCGTACAATCATATCATACGAAACAAGAGAACAGCAGAAGGGTTTGCTTGTTCTGACCGGACCAAATTGAGTACATTGGAAGTTCTGGCTCGTACATCTCCATTATAAACATCAAGTTATTTAGCTACAGTTTCCATGACGTGCACGCTTGCCCTTGTATCAATTATCAATATGGAGTACACGCATACAGAAGCCAGTCGATCCAAAATGTGCCATGCACGGGACCGCTCTGAAACACACTTCAGTGCATCACCAGCAAGAGGTCCTTGCTGCTGCATCAAACACTAACATCTTTACCTGCTACGTACCACTGGCATGCGGGTCCCACTGGGCAGCACGGCGAGCACAGCTGCACATGGCCTGCTCACCGGTAGTAACACGTGCTCGTGGAGAAAAGTTATGGGTTTTGTTAAATATTTTTTTTCTTTCTAACTATCATTCAGATTTATAACTATTAAATTAGAAATCCAATGGCTATGAGTTCTCCCCCCTCTCCCTTAGAATTCTACCCCCTCCCTCTTGAGAAAAATCTCCCCCCTTAAAAAATAAGGACCCCTTGATCTCTAATGTAAGGGTTATAAATTTAGATGATAGTTAGAAAAAAAACATTTAGATAATATCTAGATACTTCCGAAAAATTATTTGGTCCAACCTCACGGCACAACCGAGTACCGACCCGGCAACAGCAGTAGCACACAAGGCTAGGCTTTTGCTCGACCAGTGGGAGATGGCAGTCGCCATCGTCAGTTCGTCACGAACCACTGACCCTGCCCACGGCCTCTTGTTGGTGTCCGTTTGTGCCCCCGACCTTGCGACCGGCCGGCGGCCCTACCCTACCTACATCCACGGGCAGAGTAGGACTACCATCGTCGAAGAACCTGACCTTGTCTCTTGCGCCTGCACAAGCACGACGGCGCCACCGGAATTCCAAGCGCAGACGCGCGCAACACTAGCATCCTTTCTTTGCCATGGCAGTGCAAATTGGATTGCCTTTGCAGCACTTGTATAACTGACCAGCTGCTGGTGCGCAGGATTGCCACGTGCACGCGATCGCGCGGGACTACGGCGCGCTGACGGCGCAGAACCGGCAGAGCATGCTGGAGGACACGGGGTTCTCCTTCGTGAACTGCCGGGTGACGGGCTCCGGCGCGCTCTACCTCGGCCGCGCGTGGGGCACCTTCTCCCGCGTCGTCTTCGCCTACACCTACATGGACGACATCATCATCCCGCGCGGCTGGTACAACTGGGGCGACCCCAACCGCGAGCTGTACGTCCGCCCTATCCCGGCCTTCCTCCGTCCGTCTTTTGCAGACGATGGTGCTTGCTTCACATGCTAAGCCGCTACGAACAGTCACGGACAAGCCGCTCCTAGCGGTTTCGTAAAAGCTAATGCTACTTTTCGAGGCAAACCAGGCACAGCAGTAGTGTTCTTTATCCTCTTTAACGGACCCTAGCTACGTAGATGTTCCACTGCACCGAAAGCTATCGCTATTCCTTTGCTTGCCGCTTGCGGTATAATGTGCTAGTGCACAAACAAAGGGGGCACTTATTTGCTACCATTCTCGGTGCATGGCGTCGCACGGGTGCGCCTGGCCTTTCGATCTCTTTGGAACTGAAGCAGCTTTTAAGATTCGCACGGGCAAAAGCTAGCTAGCAAGATGGGAAAAGGCGGTGCTAGATGATAGAAATTGGCTGGTGCCAAATCAGGTGACTTTTAAGTTGATGCTTGCTGGCAGAACGATGTAACCATGCTGGCAGTATTACGATTGCCTTAGAGTGTAGATGTTTCTGTGGCTATAGTTTATAGTTTTTGATAGTTTTTGAACTAAACATGTGTTTATTTAAACAAATTAAATGATAATAAATCGATAAACTATTTTAAAAAATCTATTTTGATATATCGTTTTAAAAAGATGATAAAGAGATCGTCTTATTTATTTATTTAAAAAAATTATAAGTTATAAATTGAAAAGAAGGCCCGCATAGCTTAGTGCGTGTCTGGGTCCGTGATCGATCAACTCTCGACTCGGATTGGGTCCGTGCTACTGCTACCTGTTAGTGCTACCGTACGCTAAAGTTGTAAGGAAAACCTGCGCGTTTTCTGCTGGCGTGGCGTTGACGCGGTGCTGTTGTTGCAGGACGGTGTTCTACGGGCAGTACAAGTGCACGGGTCCTGGCGCGAGCTTCTCCGGCCGGGTGGCGTGGTCGCGCGAGCTCACCGACGAGGAGGCCAAGCCCTTCATCTCGCTCAGCTTCATCGACGGCACCGAGTGGATCAGGTTGTGAGATCGAGTTCGTTGTAAACACACGGCATGCACATCATGTAAAAACAGAGGAAAAATATACAGATTCCGCAAAGAGTATTGCTATACAACATTTGACTATTTTTGAGGACAAAAACAGTCAGATTGATCTATGACGTTAGATCTCCATCCAACGGATCCACCCATACAAACCCCTCTCCAAAAAAATGATATAGAGCATTGAATCTCCATCTAACAGCTCAAAATCTAACTATTTTTGTTTAAAAAATAGTTAAATATTATATAGACACTCCCTTCCGCAAAACACACGGCAAAAATATTGGCACCTTACAACGTGGAGTACTTACGAGCTATATTTGTGATTTGTGAAGCGTCAGCATGGAACGAGTACGGCGTTCTCCACCGAAACGCCGCCAATTTCCAACCAAAAAAAAACTTATAAACGCCGCCTCATTTAACATCCGTTACCTAAAACACGCGCCTGCACGTCCTGAATCCGTGAGGACAGGAAGCCAAAAGGTGATGTGCCTCGTCATCACGCTGGCTGTACCGGGTGGTGCCGGTGTTGATTCATCGTAAACCATAATGACGAGAAAGTAACCTACAAATAAGATCGGCGCCTTGAACCGGAATAAAGACGGAGTGAGTCGCCGTTTGGACCATAGAAAACTGCCAGGTTATTAATCTACTCTTTTTTAGGTTTTTAGGTATTTTATGGACTAGCCAAAACAACCTGACCTTCTTAGATTGGAAGGGCCCTGCCAATCAGGCCATTGCCAGCGCCTAATCTTTAGTTCTTTACAGCAAGAGCAGATTTGAACTAATAAATCACAAAAATACCTATAGAAATCCCTCTCATCCAAAGTTCCAAAAAAGAGGTTACGGCATGGAAACTCGGCTTAGTGATGGCCTAAGCGTATATACAATGGTATAGATAATTGATGTCTATAATATCCTTCGTATCATCTATAGACGGCACTAAAAGCAGCTCCTACGAGTTATCTTTTTATATATCTCTATAGATAGTTTCTTCATGATATAATATATCTTATTTCTCGTGTTACAATCGACTATTACATAAGCGACAGCCCAATTCTCTATACTCCATATTTCTTCTGTATATCATCTCGTATCTTATATGATAAAAATTACAGGTGGCTGATGTCACTTAATTGTATGTGATCTAATTGGCTAGTCGAGGTAACCAAAAACATACCGTGTTACAGACGTACTAGACTAGGCATCATCGTGGATTCGTCGTATCATGATTCGTGGGTGGAAACGAAAGGCAGCATAATTTGGGGTACAGTATAGCTCAATGACAGACTAATAGCCCAGTTGCGTAGATGGCCATGGTACTGTTTCGGCCCATCCTTCTAAGGCTGGAGACACGTGGCTACCTTGTACTACTTTTAAAGGGAAAATGAAAACAATAAACGGGGATGATCTGAAAAAACAAGGGAGGGGTGGTGGGAGGATGCGGCCAGGAGCTGGCCTAAAGAGAAACTAAATTATTGTTACAGAAAATATTGGGAGCTCCTATAGCCTATTGGCCCACGTTAGGACCCAGGCTCTGACTTCGTTCTTAATAGTGGCAATCAAGAGCGGGGTTGCAGTTGCCGTTGAATGAAAAATACGAGTGTTTCGTTCCTTCCAAATTTGCCAAACGACTAGCATCACTAGTGATGCCATAGCCTTCCGCGGAATTCCAGGCGAGAGAAAAATCTCCTCCCACCAGTCTAAGACCGAATGGAACATCCGCCAAGGAGCTGGGTTAATAGAGTCAAAGGAATGAGGTTTCCTTCGTATGCGTAGAATGCCTTGATATCAACCATGGCTAGATCAGCTACCTCTTCCTGCCCCGGTTCATCCTCTGCATTATAGAGCAAACTTACGATTTAATTAATTTAGCGAAGGGCTATTTTTAGTTTTAGATAATTAGCACCATTTTCAGAGGTGGATTTTACTAGGTTTGTCTAATGTATTGGTTTTATCGTGATTCAATTATTTCTACCTCAGATTATTTTTCGTGTTTTCTGTTATCTCTTACTAGTCGACCTACTGTTAGCTCTACTCACATGGCCCAGTAAGTCGTGCTCGCACTCGCTGGCCTGACACACGCACATAGCCCAACACACACTTATACTCACTAACACAGCACACACACGCACTACACACAACACCACATGCACACTGCGCACACACACATTGCATAGTGCATTGCACAGCACACACAAAACCCCAAACACCACTAAACACGAAACCACAGACCCCCCCATTCTTTAGCTCTCTCTCTATCCTTAGGAGCTCAACTCCTCTCGGGTGCTAACCGTGACCCACCATGGGCCCCCAGCCCAATGCTGGCGGCTCCTCCATGGCCTCCTGCAAGCACCGCCTTTCATTCCTCCTCTAGCTCCTAGCCTTGTCTCCTGTCGTGCATGGCAAGGTGCTCAACCTTGTCTGTGGTGGCACCACCGGCCGCTTTGTTGGTGGTCCCGGCGCTTCTTCTCTTTCCTCCTCTGACCGAGTATAGGCCGGTGAGGTCAGATTTGGTGCGGCTCTGCCGAATCGTGGTTTCCCCCTTTTACCCTGGGATGGCTTCGATCTACTATATTCCTACTCATTTTTGTGATTGATGCAATCTTTGGCTTTGTTCTGTGCATGTGAGGTGGTGGTGAATAAAACTGACAATTGTGCCACCATGACAGAACTTGAGAGCTCGCATGTGCGGGGGAGCATGCGGCTTACTAAGGGTGCACAGGTGGCCATCCGTGAGCCATTGTAGTGAGCCAGCGACATTTGACCATCACAGGCCTATCCGACTGAGGTGAGAGTTAGCTCTCCCACATCTACTTACTTCCACTACTCTACTTTGTAAGTGAGGCTTTGTGCTGTGCTTGTGTTGTGCTGTGATGGATGAAAATAGCTAAGCTGGAATGACCTACTTGGCTTGGTCGGGCTGAAAATGGAAAGGCAACAACGTTCACAGTGGTGGCAGTGATGCTCTCCACGTGCTCCTGCTCGTCTCCTATGTCCCCCGTCAGGTCCATGTTGGATTGGCATGGTCCCAGCAACCGTTGACGATCCTAGGTTAGAGCTGGGACTTGGGCCGCGCGCGCACGCGGCCCGCCCATCGTGCCGTGCCGCTTCGCGCGCGTGCGCGCTCGGCCCGATCATCTCGCCGCGCCGTGCCGCGTCGCCCACGCCGTCTCGGTCGTGCCCAAGCCGGCCAAAGCCCACCGTGCGTTGCGTTCGTGCGTGCCACCAAGCCCACCCAAAATTACTATACGCGAACGCGAACGCGGTGGCGGCGGCCGTCATCTTCCTTTCTCTCGCATCTGCCTCGCTTAAAACTAATTAAAATTAAATTAATTGCATAAAAACATAGACACGTAACAACATAAATATTTCGGAAAAGTGAAATTTCTTTAATATTTTAGAAATACAATGTTATCGCCTCGTTAAAACCTTACGCCCCAGTGGGGTTTCAGTAAGGAAAAGAGTACAAGAACAATATATGTATATACAAAATATTACAACATGCGAGATAATATCTACTCGGCAATGTCTAGGTCAAGCATACGCTGCACGATTTCGGGATCCTCCAGTTGATGTTGTTCCCGCTCTTTGGCTAATTCCCGCCTTTGGCACATGTGATTGCCTCCACCATCCCGGGCGTAAGGGATGATCTTCTCTCTTCTATTATTCTTCCTACCGCATCGAACGCCGCTTCAAGAGACAGTGGACACGGCACCGGAGAACATCCGTGCGAAATGTGACAAAGACAGAAAGATCCGCTTGTTGTTCTTCCACCACTCGAGCAAGTCTATCTTGCTTCCATCGAAGATCGGGATCAATGTTTGCAAAATCATGCTCCAAATAGTGGTTCAACTCCGAGATAGAATTCCAATTGGAGGATGCTCGAGACCGAGAGGACGAAGAAGTAGACTTGCCCTTTGTTTTAGTCTCTTCCACAAGTGTCCAAGCTTGTCTTCCCACTATGCGTCTCGCTGTGAGGCCTCCGATCTTCCGCTGCTGGCAAACTTATCATGGTACAAACGAAAAACACGAAATTGCCTCTCCCGTATGCGATTCATTTATTAGTTTAAATCCTATGACTCTTTTGTTTAGTTTATAATTATCATCTAAATAATGAGCTACAACACTAAGGTATGCACTTCTTTGATGGGATGATGTCCAAATATCGGAGGTTATGGCAAAAGAATATTGAACTTGTTGGAATTGTTGTTTTAACTCTACCAGTTCTTTTCATAAATCAGAAATATCGGATGTAGTAGTCCTCCTACTAACATGTTGGTGCTGTGGGCAAAAGCGCGTTGGATCATTCTTTCGAACGCGGCTTTCACCCATCCTAATCGGTGGTCTTCAAACTATATATCTAGCAATTTCCTCACGTGCATTAAGCGGGTTGTATACCCAAGTACTTACAGAGCCATCACCTCGAAGTTTAGATGTGTTTGTACTCCTCCTCCCCTCGCCCTGTGCCGCCATCTTGCGTAAGCATGCTTTGTAGTGGCGGTTCAAGTGTCCCGTCCCTACACTGAACGAGCACTTAATTTAGCATTACAATAATTACAGGTTGCGATATCTACCGTTTCACCGTCTTGGATTTCCTGGCTCCAGGTCATGTGCTTCCAGCATTCCGCCCTTCGTGTAGACCCGCCAATGTTGGCGTCCGTGGACGCGGTAGAGAATTCTGGTGTCCCCGTTGCTCCCTGGTACTCCTCATAGCCCTCTGTACCGTCCATATGACGGTCATCCATGCCGTAGTCTCCCATGCTTGGCGAGAGCCGACGAGCATCAATGGGGGTCGGAGGAGGAGGAGGACTAGGGGAGCGACGGCGAGAGCTTACACTAAGTCGTCCCGCTGTCCTTTTCGAGGTTCGATTTCTCTGCATACTGTTTGACTGCTCCCTGGAACTGCGGCTTCTTGGTAACATGGTGATTAATTAATTAATAAGAAGTAATAAATAAATAAATAAATAAAGAGTATAAATGCAGAAAATATAGGAATAAAACTTGTGAAATGAGAATAAATAAATAAGAAGCTGGGTGAAGAAATGTGAAGCGGAGTAAAAAAATTGAGCTTGTTAAATCACGATCTTTGGGAAGAAATCTGCAGAGCGGAGGAGTGAAGAATGAATCTGTGATTGTGAGCAGCATCTGCAGAGCGGAAGGAGTAAATTTATAACCATACAATCGGAACGTTATCTACTAAACGTTACATGAACGTTATCTTTTGTCTGCCATATGTTACAACATAGATTCCAAATGTCTTACTTCTCAGCTTTTTTTTCAATCCAAAGCACCGACGCCCCTCTTTTTTCCACCGTCCAACCAACCCCGCTCGCCACATCGCCCGCCACCCGCTCCTGTCCTCCCGCGTCAAATCGCCTCCCGCTCTTCGTCCTTTTCCTTCCCCGCGGCCCGTGCAGCACGGCACGGCGCACGGCGGCTCGGCTCCCTCGCCTCCCGGCTCCCGCCCGCACCGCGCCTCCCTCCTCCGGCCCCCGCCGCCCCACCGCGCCCTCCTCCTCCGGCCCCCCGCCTCCTCTCCCGCCTCCCGGCGGCCGGCCCTCCTCCTCCCCCCTCCCCCGCCGCCGCCTCCTCCCCACCTCCCCGCCGCCGCCTCCTCTCCCCCCACCCCGGCGGCCGGCCCTCCTCCTCCCCACCTCCCCCGCCGCCTCCTCCTCTCCCCAACTCCCCGCCGCCGCCTCCTCTCCCACCTCCCGGCGGCCGGCCCTCCTCCTCCTCCCCACCTCCCCGCCACCGCCGCCTCCTCCTCTCCCACCTCCCGCCGCCGTCGCCTCCTCTCCCACCTCCCGGCGGCCGGCCCTCCCCATCCCCCCGCCGCCGCCTCCTCCCCCCCTCCTCGGCTCCCTCCCCCCCTCCCCTCCCCCCCGCCGCCCCCCTCCCCCTCCCCCCGCCGCCTCCCCCGCCGCCTCCCCCGCCCTCCGCTCCCTCCCGCTCCTCCCGCCTCCCCCCGCTCCCCTCCTCCTCCCCGCCCTCCCGCCTCTCCTCCGCCGCCTCCCCTCCCGGCTCCGGCGGCGCCCGACGCCCGACGCCCGCTCGCCGGCATCCGACGCCTCGGGCGGCTTCATCGCCGCCGCAGCACCACGGCGATGCGCGCGCCGGCGGGTGGGGCTGCCGCTTCTGGCTCCTGGCGGGCATGCTCTGGCGGCCATCACCGCTCCGAGCCTCCGACTACATCAACCGCGGCGCCACCGAGACTCGAGTCCGAGAGGTACACCTTCGGCCGGTCCTTCCTCTCTTTGCTCCCTCCTCTCGCACGCTCTGTGTGATTGTGTTTGTGCATTGTGCTTGTGGGAATGGGATTGGGAGAATGGGGACAATGGGACTTGGGAGGCGACGGCCGACGGAGGCCGTGGTCGCCACGGTGCCACCGGCGCCGGCCGTGCCCGGGCGGCGTGCTCACCGCGTCGGGCGTGCCTCCGTGCCGACCGTGCTCACACCGGCCGGGCGGCCCAGCACGCACGCCACGCCGCCGCGTCGCCCATCGTCGCGAATATGCAGGCCCAGCCACGGCCCACTATTCGTCTGCGGGCGGCACGCCCGCCACGTGTCGGCCGCCGTGCGTGGCCGGCCGTCCGGCCGTGCTGGTGGCCCAAAGAAGCCCGGCCCAAGTCCCAGCTCTATCCTAGGTTATCATGGTTGCCGTCCTCACTCTATCAGTCTTCCCCCAACTCCTTTTGGACTCCCCTTCTCCTAGCTTCCTCCCCCTGGCTCCCTCTCTGTGGTGTGTGCCTCGGTTGGCCTTTGGATGTGCTTGGCTTGCTCTCGGTCTTGGCAGAGAAATGAAAATGGGGGAATGGTTGCTTTCTCTGGTTGGCTTAAAAATGGGAAGGAAGAGTTGGCTCTCTTTTCTTGTGAGGTTCAATCTTATCCTCTCTCTCTCTCTCTCTCTCTCTCTCTCTCTCTCTCTCTCTCTGGGGTATTGCTGTGCAATGGGCAAAGTTTGGGTGACCCTTATGGACCAATGGTCCTTAGGGTGATTTCGGTATTGTAATCTGGTTTTTTCTACTATTTGAGGTAAGTCGGTGAAAAATAAAGTGGGTGTTGGCTTGGTTTTTCACTGGATAATGAAATTCACTTAAGTAAGAGGTGTCAGTCGTCCTGGACGGTCCTGGTATCTCGATGAGCACTAAAGATCTCGGTATTATAAAGCCGAATGGGTTCTGACGGTAGCTACTTCTCTCTCTTTTTATTCTCTCTTGGATTGTTTTTACCTTAGGCGTTAGACTATAAAATAAAATGCAGGGTTTTGGCGTCAACCTACTCGCGGCGACTATTTCAATTCGACGACCGGTGTGCAACTGCACGTGAATGCATGCAAAAGAAATTGTAATACGATGAATGATGCGATGTTGTAATTTTTATTTCTACTCTTATGCAATGGTTGTAATTAATTTATTTTTAGTTGCAAAGTTTGCAGTTTGTAATTATTTAATTGATGTAATAATTTTATTTTCCTTGCATGAGTTGTAATTAATGCACTGTATTTCACTGTGCTATAGTTAGCTTAATTGCTTATTAATTACTTTTAATTAAGTTAATTTCACTGTTTTATTTCCTTATGAGAGCGGGTTGTTTCAGCTCAATCTCGTACCAGCCATTCCGGCCCATTTCGGAAGGAATTAGTCATTCCATCTATTTTGGTACATGGCATAATTGAAATGATCCCTATTTGTATGTTATGGTTATGCATTTAAAGTGAGATTCTAAGTGAAATTATATGTGCATATAATTATATATATACTTATGAATAAATATATATTATGATATTAAAATTTTAGAATCCGAAATGGCACACGGGAATGAACCAGTACCGATGTATTCTATGCCAAGAAACAAACCAGAATGGGCTCTAAAATGGAATTGATAAATATGCTGTGCACTCCGTTTCCCTTGTTCTATTGTGTGTGCTCCATTAGTAATTCTATGTGCACCAGAAGATTGTCCAAAACACTTTACTGAAGTAGAGAATTGCATCCTTTCCTATGCCATCAAACTTGTGACTGACATGCCTTGATCTAGTAATTAACACTCTGGAGTAGCATTTAAATATGTACAAAATATGTACACTCTAAACACTACGTAACATCCAAACCAGTCTTTGCATCACCATCTGATCACCACATCCTGTCCAGGTAGTAATCTCTGGCCGCCTCGTCGCTGAGCCCGGAGCAGCCCGTCTGGGTGGAGAAGGCGCTGTCCTGCATCTGCGAGCACGACTTCCTCGACCCGGCCCGGGTCAGGCTCGCCCTCGGCGCCTCGGCTTGCCGCTGATTGGACGCGCTCTGGCACCGCATCCTCGCCGCGAACGAGGCCGTGTCCGCCATGTAGCTCGGACTGACGAGCACGTCCCGGTGCGAGAGCCGCCGCGACGTCAGGCCGTCGACGCTCTTGGCGGGCGAGCCGTACTTAGGGGCGGGCACGAAGCAGCGGGGCGTGTTCTGCGCTGTCTTGGCGCGCCTGGGGTCGCGCTCGTGGCACCGCCGGATGGAGAGCCGTGGAGGCTGCTTTCTGGACAGCGGCGAGCACGACGAAGCCAGGGCCGGGGTGAGCCCGCGGTCCGACGAGTGATCGGGGGTGTACCGGCTGCTCACGATCCGGGTGGACCGGGAGCGGAGGTGGCACGTGTCCATCTCGACGATCCGCGGGCTGCTCTCGTAGTTGGAGTCCGTGCTGTCGGAGAGCCTCCGGCGGTGCCCCGGCGTCGCCAAAGGCTTCATCCGGGCTACTTGCGTGACGATCCTCTCCTGCATTGCAAAATGGACCAAACAACACAAGTCAAAACTCAAGATTCATTCGCTGACACTTGATCAAGATCAACACCAAGATCTTTGTGGGGTGATGTAAAATGCCTTACTTGTTCCATGGAGTTCCGGTGGGAAGCTGTCTTGACGGCGTAGGAATCGGCCTGCAGCCGCATGAGAGCCTGCAACCTGTGCAGAGTCGTAGCTGCTTGCTTCCTCACGAGGTAGCCGCGGACTAGAGCCTGGAGCTGGACGAGCCCTCTGAGAGCGCGAAGCGCTTTCCTAGCCTGCGGTGTAAGATTCAAACATGAGCAAAGATTTTTCTTTTTCTTTTTCTTTTTTACCCGCAAACAACTTGCAATCGACAAAGGGTTAAAGAAATCTGGCTTAGGTAACTAGGCTTATGTCACGCCACGTGATTAGTAGCTACTACTCTGACACAGAGCAGGAAGCTTATTATACACAGAAGTCGCCGCCGAAGAAGAGTAAACAATTGTGCAGCCGATCAACGTGCAGATTTTGTATAGGAATGGAGGAAGAGTTAACAAATAACAACTGCCCATCATGGGAAGGAACACTAGCAGCAGTGACATCATATACAGCAAGTCTAGCCAAATAGCTAAAAATAAATAAATAATCTAGCAAAAAAAGAAATTTGCTAGATGATACACGAGTATTTTTTTTCTAGGCACTTAATTTTTTTTATTATTAGATGTTGATTTGTTTATGCTTTTGATTTTGTGATTTTTTTGTATGTCAATAATGTGATAAGAGAGTAATCAATTTATTTAGTGTCATCAGGAGTCACAACATAAACGGCAAAGTAGAATTTTTGTATAGTTTTTTGTTATGTTTTTATAATTTGTTTTGTTCCTCTTCTTTACAAATTGTCACATTATTTTTATATAATTTAATTTATATAAAACTAGTATATAATTGATGTAAAAAAACTATAAATAAAAGAATGATATGCAGTGAGCATTTCTCAATGTATCACATTACATGCTAATAACTTATTAGTAATCTAGTGGATGGATAGATATGCATTCAACATCTAAAAAATCGAGCACTCCTTAACAAAATAGTACTTAAATAGGAGGAGAGAAGACAAAATAATTTTACGTATTAGATCTAGATCTAAAGGCTCAAAATTTAAACGATATTTAATAAAAAAACACTCAAGTTCTCTCTAAATATGACCGTGCAAATACTGTGTGCTATTCACTAAAAAAAAAGTTGAAGAATTGCATCGTTACAACAAACTTCTACTGCACATTTGGACTGTCCATAGTCTACACCATCCCATCAACTGAGCAGAGATAACGAGAAATGAATAGATCAAGGTTTGAAGATGAGGTTTTCGGACGATCATACCAGGTAGCCTCTGAAGGCTTTCTGGATCACGACGGCCGCCCTCTCCTCGCGAGTTCTGGCACCCTCACCAACACAATGGCATGGCGTCACCTGCGATGGCTCCGCGGCGGCGGCCTCCGAGGGCCTCCTGCCGCCGTCAACTCCGCTCTTCCGCTGCTTCACAAAGCTCCACCTCCCCTTCTCCCTGTCCGTCCCGTCATGCCAGTCGCCTGCGACATGGTTCTCCTTGAGGCCTTTGTGCCGTTCCTTCCTGCCTGTCAGTAGCTTCTTGAGCCATCTCATGGCACGCCCCATGCTGCAGCGATTCTGCATATACACAAGAATAATAGGAGGAAACGCGTCAACGAAAAGAATGATGCGCGCAACGGCGCAAGCGTTAAAGCAAAGGGAGTTCATGAAACAGGCCATTGGGAGTAATTAAAGGTGATTAGAAGAACAAAACGCATGTACGCCTTTGGGAGGAAGAATTCTAGTAAGATGAGAAATCTCAGAAGGCGAAGGAAGCAGCTAGCCAACTTTGCATGACACAAACACACTGTTCCTCCAACTTGAGAAAAAGCGCTTCTGAAAACATCCGCAGGAGAAGCCTAGAACAAGAAACACTGCATATGCATAAAGCTTTTCGGTTGATCTGTAGGCGACGTCACGGCTCCCAGCTAAAAAGGAACGGCGAAATGTACGGGGAATCTAAAGAAATGAACGGACTCCGAGAGCAAGGGCCAGAGCAGACAAAGGAAACTCCAAAGTGCAACCTCAACTTTCAGAAAGGCACGAGATTAAGGCAAGAAAAATTTGCAGCGCAAATAGCAGCAAAAGAAGCAGGAAATTACTGGCTCCCGTGCAGGAAACGGCGAAGTTTACGTGAAGCCAGCCCAGAAGAGGAGAGATGGAGCTTTCACTGAAAACTTCGCACGGATCAACCTCGAACCGTCAAAAACTTCCCCTGAAAAAAACTAGCAATCCCAGCAGCGGCAAGCGGACTGGCAGAAGGATAGGAGGGCCGAACTGACGCGTGGGTTGGGTTCCCAGCTCGGCACAGTCGCACCAGCTCACGAATCACACCGAGCGCAAGCCAACAAAAGCGCAAGCCAAAAAACCAGCTCACACGGATGCTAAGCTAGTGTACAAAACGACTTCGCTCCGAGCCCCTGCACCAGTAGAACGATCCAAGGAACAAGCAGCAGCAGAAGCGAGTAGCGCACGGCAAGGGGCAATCATTCACGCACCTCGAAAGGGATCAGGATGAGGGATGTGTAATTGTGTGTATGTATCGGTGGGGACGCTGATCTCTCGCGATGGGAGCTCGCCGATCGATCACGCCAAGATCCGCCGATACAAGCTAGCTACGCACGCACGCAGCGCAGGCGCAGGCGGCAGGCCTGTGTTTCTTGACACATCTAGACCCCTAATGATCTAAAATTCCATATTTAGCTCCCAAATCAAAAAAATTCCGGATTTGGATTCCTCCCCTCCGCGCGTTTACGAGCGGCCGACACATGTCCCGGTCGTGCGCACGTGTCGTGCGGTGTGGTACCGCCTGCGCATTGTACGTGCGTCGCGACCACACGACCCCACTTCGCCCGCACGACCCCCATTCCCGACCGCACGACTTCGTTTTTGACCGCACGACCCCCATTCCCGACTGCACGTCTTGTTTTTTGACCGCACGATTGCTCAGGCATTTGATCGCGCGGTTGGAGCGAAGGGCAGACCGGTCGTGCGGTACGACCGGTCTGGTACCGCACGACCGGGACACGTGTCGGCCGCTCGTAAACGCGCGGTGGGAGGAGTCTAAATCTGGAATTTTTTTTAATTTGAGAGCAAAAAATGAAATTTTAGATCATTAAAGGTCTATATATGCCAAGAATTCTGTTTCTTGGAAGCTACACGACGGCGCGGGGTACTCTGCTCCCTCTCGAGCACGCTTGTTCCAATGCACTCGAGTCGCTGCTGACGCAGCCACTGCATGCACTGCAGTGAAGCGGTTCGTCGGCTCAGCTCCTTCTACACCGTGTCCCCGTCTCCTCGGATCAAGCACAGGAAAGTCTACGCAAGATACGAAGAGAGGATAAAATATTGTGGCTTGCGCGATGCTGTGGCCAGTACTGGTACTGGACTACTGCTCCGGCCTTTCTTTCCTTGCGCCACGAGGCAGCAGTTCACAGGACCCCGGCTCGAATTGGTCAGAGACTCAGAGCAAAGAGGAGACGAGGTTTTGGGACAGGGCCACAGGGCAGATGATGTGCGTAGGTACGGGTACAGGGCCGGGTGTATCGCGGGGGAACGGCTCAGGTGCAGGGCGCTGCACGTAGCGCTGTGCAGGGATACCCAGCTTCCGGACATGTGTCCCTCAAACTTAAAAAAATTTCGAAAAATTCAAAAAAAATACTTAAAAATCAGAAAAATTGTAAAAAGTACTTTTTGTTAAATACTTTTATTAAAAAGTATTTTTAAGTACTTAAAAAAATACTTTTTAATAAAAGTAAAAAAATAAAAATATTAAGTACTTAAAAATACTTTTTTATACAAAAATACTTTTTACAATTTTCTGATTTTTAAAAGTATTTTTTGAATTTTTCGGAATTTTTTTTAATTTTGGGGACACGTGTCAGGGAGCTGGGCACCCCTGCATGGCGCTAAGTGCAGGGCCCCTGCGCCTGAGCCGTTCCTGTATCGCGGTACTCGTGTGCTGTTCCACTGCGTGGCATAAGGGGGTAGAGATCCTTGTGGGATCCGGAGAGGGTGTACAGATGTTGTCAGTGTCACTGCTGCATCTAAATTCATTCTTGGGATGACGACGTGGACCTACATTAAAAAATTACACTATAGTGATTGTTGAATTTTTTTGAATCATTTGATTAAAAATAATTTTTTTAAAAAAATTAAAATATATTGTTATATCTTTACGGACAATACAAAAGAATAAAAGCAAAAAAACCAAAAAGAGCCAAAAGACCAAAAACGAAATTAAGAAGCTAACGTATTCTAAGTGATTTTCGGCTTCTTCTGACATCAGAAAGTCATAAGCCAAAAGCTAAAGCCGATTGGAGTGACTTCTAACTCGGCCTACTTCTTTTAGTACTCTTATATAATCCAAAGCTTTTTACTTGCTAGTAGCAGTGTACTTACTATTGCAGTGTCATACGTTTGAGGTTTCGCCCAGCACCACACTATATAGGGGTATTTTGATTGGTTGGAGTTGATGGCATTTGGCTGATATAGAATAATACCAATTGAAAAAAGTAGCTTTTGAAGTAAAATTTGAAAAATGATTTTTGGAAGACGTGAACACAAAGAAGATAACAGAGGCTAGCCGACGGCTTTTGAAAGTGATTTGGAGAAGCCCCTTTTGAAAGCCAAGGTGTTTAAATCGGTTTTTGGCTTCTTTAAACAGAAGCTGCAAGCCAAAGTCAATTTGAAAGCCCCATATACTTCGTGACTGTAACGGTGAGATGTAGCTAGTTTTGACGCCACCACAATGTGAATATTTGTAGATACAGAGTTCTTCCATTGTGACTGTGATATATGGGATACTCTCTTTATGTATTTTGCTTTTAGTATTCGATTGTATAACTAGCTGCCATATACACAGAGAGAGAGAGGATAACGACAAAATTAGATTTTCTACTGCTGCAGACCAATTGCCTCGTTTGAATATAAGGACATATTTAGTTCAGTGGTCAAGAAATTCTGGTGAGCCCATGGGCAACGGTTCCCTGCAGCTAAACTTACCGGATGGCCCGATGTGCATGAAGGGACACTATGACGCCATCAGCTCTCTCATTGGTTCCGCTATTTCTTCTGTTTTTCATTGTACCGTTGTTTTTGCTTTTGTCAGAGATTTTTATGCTAATTTGTTTAGAGAGTCTAGACATCATTCGGATATTTTCTTTCTAACTATCATCTAAATTTGTGACTCTCGGATTAGAGATCAAGAGCCCCTTGTTTTTTAAGGAGGAAGATTTTTTCTAGGATGAGGGGTAGAATTAAAGGGGGAGGAGGGAGAATTTATAGCTAGAAAGAAAATATACGGATGATGTTTAACAAAATCCATTTGTTTATGTACTGTTCCTATTTGAGGTTGAACGACTCTAACTGGATGGGCAACTGCTCTTCATTGCTCGCTACTTGCTATTGCTTTGTTCCTGCTCTCGCTATTATTGTGGTTTTTCTAGGTAATCACCTTGGATTTCTTGCATTTTGTCTAATATTCAGGTGTGTGCATCGACATGATTTGTGGTGATCATTTGGGCTTATTTTTTTTGTGGCTTATAGCTGAAAAGCACTGTAGCTAGCTGAAAAAACACTGTAGCTGACAGAAATTTATTTAGCATAATTAAATTTAAAAAAATATGTTAGCCCATTACGTATAATACAAACAAATACGGGAAAAAAGAACCGGCAAAAAAGCTCAACAAAAAACCAAAATTTCAGAAAAAGACGAAATTTATGAGTAGTGAAAAATAAACCGAAAGCTAAAAGCTGAAGTCAAAACGATCACAGCCTTAGCTTTATTGGTAAACAGCCTGCCCCTGCTCTATTTTAGCCCATCAAGCAGTAGGTGAAGAAATTTGCTATTTAGTTAAATTGAAAATTAAGTTTTTTTTCTGTAATGTTATCCGTACTACAATTTGACAGCTACACATTTTGAAACAGTACATTGAGTTTGCTCTTCCATTTTGGTTTGCAGGCACCGCAGAGAGGACCAAAAAAAGGATAATGCAGTGGACTGCATGCCCTGGCTCATCGGATAGGGTAAATATTGAGATGCGATTTCAGTGGTTTGTTGCATTATTTTTGCATGGATCTAGAGCTTGTTTATGGCAACACCACTAGGTATTTTTAATACTTAACAAATTACGATGTTATGTCCTATTTTATACGCAAGAAGTTATTAGTACAGTTTTTTCGAATTTATTCATGATATCAAAGATAGATTCTTTTGAATTCTGACTTTTCGCGATAGGTAATACGTAAAAAAATAGTCTCATATGATTTTGATCGATACAACTGAATTCAATACATTTTTTACTATAATCTTTCTATTAACTACACCTTGAAAAAACGAATTATTTGAAAGCTAGTTACTGTAGTATAAACTATAAATCACAAGTCATAAGTGAAAAAGAAGAGAACCAAAATCTCTCTGTTAGATTTAATCTCGACTTAGAGTCCTAGCGTAATTGAGTTTGATCTCATCTGTAATTCGAGTTGAAGAAGTGTCCAATTCGAAGTCCTAGTTGTGTGCTATTAGGAGTTATAGGCATATAAATTGATATGCTTGTAACCAGTTTAGGCATTGCATTATTTGCGAGTAATAAAGCAAAGATATTAGGGGCATATTTCGTAACAATTGGTATCAGAGCTTGAGAGATCCAGAGAAAACCGTGAGTTTTTCCGCTGCTGCCCCCGGGGGGATCTCCGCTCCTGGGGGCGGCCACCGTTGCTCTCGGCCGCTGTCACGAGTACGGGGCAGCCACCACTGCAGCCGCCGAGCCTCGCTGACGTCCTCGCCGTGAAGTAACTTGCGCGCCGCCTAGGGTCGCCGATCCACCGCCGCCGCTGCAGAGAAGCCGACCAGCGGCCGCACCCGACCGATCGCCGATGCGCATAGGCGCACAACGCCCCCCCGCGCCTGGAGCCGTCCTCCGTCGCGCAGATCCACCCGGATCCGGCCGCCACCGGCCGTCCTTGAGAAGCCGCCGCCACCATCTGCGCCGAAGGGGGAGCGGCCGAGTGCGGTAGGAGGCGGAGGCGTGGAGCAGCGGCGACGGGGGAGGGGTGCGACGTCTGGAGGAGGAACCGGCGCCGGAGGTCGAGCCGAAGGAGGAGGCGCCGTCGCCATCGCCCCAAGTAAATCCGGCCGGATCTGGCCACCGTCGCCGTCGCCAAGCCCGGATCCGCTGAGGCCGCCGCCGCATCCGAGGCGCACCACCGCCTCCCGTTGCTCCCCTCCCCGATCCGGTCGCCGGGCCCGATCTGCTCCGCCGCCGGGTGCTACGCAAGGGGAGGCGCCGGCAGAGGCTGCTGCCGGCGGAGGAGAAGGACAACGCCGACGGGTGGGTGGCTCGGCGGCAGGCGAGGGCGTCGGTGGAGGAGGAGCGGCCGAGTGCGAAGAGGCGACGGCGGAGGCCAGCGCCGAGGGGAAGAGGAGGCGCAGGCGGAGGGCAGCAACAAGGGGGGCAGGGCGGGCTTCAAGAAGACACCGTGGACGGGAAGAGGAGATGGGGGAGCTGCGGCAGGAAGATGAAGGAGCTGCGGCAGGAAGATGAAGGAGGAAGCACAGGGAGTGAGGAAGGCAATTCGGCTTCAGGAGAAAGAAAAAAAGGATAGGGGAGTCAATGAAAGGGGGAAGCCCGCTCGGTTTCGACGTCTAATCCGAGACAAATCAGAGCCGGTCAAGCAGGAGTCCACCTCGGAATCGACTGCTCCCACCATCTTATAAAAGGAGACCCTAAGCACCAGACCTAGCACCCCAAAAAAAACGCAGAGCAAGCAGAAGACCAAGAGCAAAATTCAGGAAAAGGAGAAAAAAGGAAAACAACAATTTTTCCTCCGTTTTTCTCCCGGTCCAAGAGCCTTCAAAGTAGCCGGAGTTTTTTGATCCACGCCCAAGATCATGTCGCGTGAATCGGAAAGCGGTCTCGACGGCAACGAGGCATCATCCGGTGCGATGGCGAAGGGGAGTTCCGCCATCTCGCTGCATTATCCGATGCTCACGGAGAGCAATTATGCAGCATGGGCAATCAAGATGAAGGTATACATGAAGGCTCAAGGTGTCTGGGATGCGATCGAGAACAGCAACGTCGATATGCGCAAAGATCAGATGGCATTGGCGGCCATCTACCAGGGCATCCCAGAGGAGACGCTCTTCCTACTGGCCGAAAAGGAGACGGCCAAAGCTACGTGGGAGGCGTTGAAAGAGATGCATCTTGGCGCAGATCGCGTGAAGGAAGCAAAGGTACAAACGCTCAAGACCGAGTTCGAGGTGCTACGTATGAAGGAAATGGAGTCGATCAATGACTTCGCCGTCCGGTTGACGGTCATCGTCAACAAGATACGGGCCCTTGGCGAGAAGGTGGAAGAGTTGTATGTGGTAAAGAAATTCCTTCGTACTATTCCCTCACAGTTTCTCCCGATTGCTTCAGTCATAGAGCAATTTGGAGACCTAAAGGCAATGACCATGGAGGAGGTCATCGGTCGCCTTAAGGCGTATGAGGAACGCATCCATGACACTAGCAACAAAGGTGATGGACAGCTCTTGTTGACTCGCGCCGAGTGGGAGGCTCAATCAAAGCGTGAAGGCAAGAACACTTCCAGGGGTGATGGCAATGGCCGTAAAGGTCGGAGGTTTGATAAGGTAAAAGTGAGGTGTTATAACTGCAATGATTATGGACACTTCGCTTCAGAGTGCCCAAAGCCGAAGACGAAGAAAGCGTTCGTTGCCGAAGAGCTCAGCGAAGATGAAGTGCTCTGAAGATGAGTTAAGTCAGGGACGGTTGAGATGTGTTGCCATCCAAACTCAAACAAGATGGAAAGAAGTTAGAAAGTCAAGATTAAGGGGGAGATTGTTAGATTTAATCTCGACTTAGAGTCCTAGCGTAATTGAGTTTGATCTCATCTGTAATTCGAGTTGAAGAAGTGTCCAATTCGAAGTCCTAGTCGTGTGCTATTAGGAGTTATAGGCATATAAATTGAGATGCTTGTAACCAGTTTAGGCATTGCATTATTTGCGAGTAATAAAGCAAAGATATTAGGGGCATATTTCGTAACACTCTCCAGGTCAAAATAATCTAGCAATGCAGTTTTCGTGTTGTTGGTGTTTACTTAAAATGATCTCTACTTAACGACTTCGATTGTGTATAACAGATGTGCTTTTTTTGGCGTCGCACAATGTGACATGAAACCAGAAGTACATTGGATACCATTGTGGGTTTTTTTAATAGGACTCTGCCTTTTGTTGGTTGGAGCCAATCTTTTCCAAGACAGTTTTTTTAAGTCTCTTTCACTCGACTAGCCATGTCTATTTTCTTGAGTTGCTTCATTTTTAGTTACTTATCTTGGTTTTAATTTAGATGAACTAACAGGTGATATCTGAGTTTGTGATGTTGTTTTTCCACTACCTATTGAATTGTCTTCAACTCAGGACATGTTTTACTTGATGTTTGTATGGTTATCATCCATGTTTACACTATGGCCCCGTTTGGCACAGCTCCACCACCGGCTCCTGGAGCTGTTTTGTGCCAAACGGGGTACAACAAAATAGCTCCACCCAAGGAGTCCCTTAAAACCTGCTGAGACAAAAGTAGCTCCTTGGGTGGAGCTGAAAAAAGTAGCTTCACCTAGCTCCACTTGTGAAGTCAAAAAAAATAGCTCCACTTGTGAAGTGGAGCCGTGCCAAACAGGGCCTATGTCTGCCCATCTTTGAGATGCACCATATTATGTTGATCTTATTTTCTTTCACTAACTGCAGTTTATTGCTATATATTGATTTTAAATTTTTAGTAGAACTTTCCTTTATTTTATAAGTAAAAAACTACCTCACATATTGATTCTCTTTTTTATTTGTAGAAGATGCTTCTTCATACAGGGGATTCTAAGCTAGCAACCGCGGCAACAAAACCCAATTCCTGATGCAATAGGTCAATTCCAAAGGAAGTGCATGATTCTGGAGTCCTTCAGCTTGAAACCTTTTTTAGGATTTCATCTTATTTACTTTTCAAAATTTTCCATCTACTCTGAGTTCCTGCTTTTTGCGAAACCAGGATATGTTTTGTTCCCTTTGCGTAACTTCTAAAGCAAATGTGTGATCTGTGAAATGAATGCATCGTATGGACTGATATGGATAAGATTTTTGCTCTTCTTTCAACCTACAAAAGGTATTCCACAAATAGCACTTTCAGTCTATTTTTGGAGCATACTTCGTATAGATGAGGCTATTACATTTGTATCTGAAACTCTTAATTCATACATGTAATTCATTTTTGCGCTCGTGGCAACGCGCGGGCTTTGGTAGTACCCACTCCGGAAAACGACAGTTTACTGCTGTTAGGCATATCGCCACCACTGACCAAGCAGTTTGAGGCTTTGATTGCACAAAAACTCATGAGTCAACGAACTGTCCCCAGGAAAATTAAACTGTTTCAACTTTCAATCCAGATGGCGCAAAAATATCAGCAAACTGCACTAAAGTATTCCGGTGTTCCAATTGCAAACGCTTCAGATTACACCTAAAATTGCATGCATCTTTGAGTAAGACGCTTGTTCTTTCAGGCCTGATCTTTGTCTTTTGTTTTTTTCTCAAAAGTATAAATAAATAAGTGACTTTTAAATAAATTCTCTAAATACCTTTTGAGCTTAACACCATATTGTCGTCTATATCGATATCTTTTATCGTTCACTATTCTATTAAAAAATATAAATAAAAATCAGTAAGTTAAAATTCAACTGTGGCAGCCCACTCAGCCCACTCCTGCTGCTGACATAACAGCTTTCGACTACCAAAAAGCGAACTAACGTCCTGTGTGGACCGCTGTCTCCTTCAATTTTATTTTCTGTTGTTTCTCTTGATATGAAGACGTGCTGTCACTGCTCAGAAAAAAATGTTGTCATGTCGCAGTATGGACTAGTACGGGTACTACGCTACGCGTGTTGATCGAATGTCGTAGGTCTTAGTATTTAAGGATGTAAGTAGCGTGGCTACGTATTATAGTATCATATGATTCTATAATTCTATTAAAGATAAATGATATAGATTATAATATAGGTCGAAATTAAGTAGTATTAAAATGGAATCGTGATCCTACTCATAGAATCGTTAGAATCGGGTAGGATCCTAGTAGGATCATAGATGGGATCATGGTCCTGATAATAAACTATATTAACATATAAAATTTGATATTGCCTATTGCAAGTTTAAGTTGCATTAGTATTATCTTTGGCACATTGCATTTTAGATTATTAGTTTATTAAAAAATTAAATAAGTTTTAAAAATCAACCTTAATTCAATATAACATAAACAAGTGTACTCAAATTACAAAATTAAATTCAAAAAATCTACTATAAACTTACATATTTAGAAATATAATTTAATTTTATATAAAAATATATACACTTTTAAATTTTTGATAAAATCATGATCCTATAATCCGATTCTGTCAGACAAAAATGATTCTATTAGAATCACGACCCTGACAATCTAAGTATACCATACTCGAGTTCATAATGTACGTGTGGATGCTAGCTTTCGGCGTTAAATGCACCAAATGCGAACTATACTCCAGTTGGTGTTCGTCCCAAACAGATTAAGGCCCGTTAAATCCGTTTTTTAGTGATATTTAACCTTTAACTATTATTTTTAGGTAAAACTACACTGTAGCAGATGTTAGTTTTTCTAAGCCATTCAGATAAAAATACTATTATATCTCTACTAATAATACAAAAGAAAAGGATAAAAAAAATTACAAACCAGAAATCTAAACCGAACCGAAATGAAGGGACCTAGTATCATGGCGCTAATTAGCTCCTAGGAAGTGATCAAATGAGTAAGAGTCACGGCCGAAAATCATTAGACATTGGTGGCACTTTGCACAGTGCAACGCAAAAGTGGCCGCACGAACATCGCGTACCTACGGTGATGGACATTGTTACCACACGATCCGATCGTGGCCAAACTTGCGCAGGACCGCGAGGGCAATGCATGGCAGGCATCTCAAGGAAGGATAAAGCTACCTGGTCCCACAAAAAACAGTCCCCAGCCGGGCAGCCACAGGGAGTAAAAACGATCGACGGACCATAGGCTGATTAAAGAGTTTGTTTCGTATTCTTTGGATCTGTGAGTACCACAGACGACAATTAACAAAAAATTCTTTGAATTTGTGTCGGAGTTGTCAAGCTTTAGCTCTATTTTCTAGATTACGACTAATTGTTTTATATGTGTTTTTTAAGATAGCATAAATAGACGGTATATACGATTTTAAATTTAAAAAGTGATGTGAAAAATCTATTTTAAGATATTTTTTATTTGTTTTGATTTTTGAAGGAGCCAAAAATCAAAAACCTAAATAAGGGGCCTTTATTCGGAATGCCAGCATCGAACTTGCGTCCGAAATCTTGGTGAAATTCCCACGCCGTGCCTTCTTTGGAGTTTCTGCATGCAACAGCTAAGGGTCTGTTTGGTTGGTTGGATGGTCTTGGCCAGGCCCATGGGATGCAGAATCTTTTTTGGAATTCTTGTTTGGTTGGCTGCATGTAAAAAGCAGCCAGGCCCATGGGATGCAAGATTCCCTCTAGAGCCAGGCTGGGTGGAAACACAAAAACTGAGCTTCCCTCAGGAGCTAGGCTTTCTCCATACATGCAGGCTCATCATAACCAGGCAACCAAACAACCCACACTTGCATCCCAAGAGCCTGGCTTAGCCTAGCCTGGATGCTTTTTGAAGCCAGGCTAAGAACATCCAACCAACCAAACAGGCCCTAACAGGTGCAGCACACATGGTTGCCGTGAAGGCGATGAGTCCGGCGGATGTCGAAGCCAATCGAACGGCCGATGGCGCGCGGTAGCTTCGCGAGATTGGCGGTTGATGTGATATCCACGTGCCTCGCAGCGCAGGTAAACTTCCGTGCCCGTGCACGGCCAACACACGATGCGAACTTTTATTAACTGATCCATTCGGCTTAAGCTTTTGGCTTCCGATTTATTTTTCACTATTTATAAATTTCGTCTTTTTTTAAATTTTTAATTTTTTTGTGTTTGTTTGCCGGTTCTTTTTCCCCGTATTTATTTGTATTATACGTAATAGGCTAACGTATTTTTTATATTTTTTAATTTTTTAAATTTAATTATGCTAAATAAGCATATGTCAGCTACAGTATTTTTTCAGCTAGCTACAGTGCTTTCAGCTATAAGCCACAAAAAAAAGCCCAACTGATCACCGCCCTAAGGCTATTTACCACAGTGGACAGCGTGGTATGTGGCCATGTGGGTGAGTACTGAGTAGCGCTTGGATGATTTACCATAGGCTAATGTTATTTCCTTTCTTTTGAATTGTTATATGATAATAGACAGTAAAGATGCTAGCGAGAATGACACATATAATACATATAGTTTTAGATTAAAAGATGTTTGAAATTTTGTTTTAAAAAGCCATGTCGTTTGTGTTTGATTTTTTTTGAAGAAGCAAAAAAACTAAAGAGCAAAACAATAATATCTTTGTTAAATTTGGGCACTGCTTTTTCAGCGAACGAAAAAAAGATTCCCTCGTTTCTCCTGCTGGCGTAGACACCACCACCACACTGCCCTCGGCGGCCTTAACGCATTAACCACTGTGGAATTCGTTCGTTCCGGCGCGGTGTGGACCGTGGCCTGCAGAGCTGAGGCAGAGAGAGAGAGAGAGAGAGAGACGGCGGGAGAGGCAACAGTAATGGGACTGAAAGCCTCAATCGATCGATCGCTGCGCGCGCTTGCTAGCTGCGACGACGTACGGCACGGCCATGCCCTGCGCCGCTCGGCGTTTTCGTGCCCTGCTCGATCTGCCCCGACCATGCATGTCCAAGGAAAACCTGGAAGGCCATGCATGCCTGCTGCCTTCAGTTCTGCTGGTGTCCACGGGCGAAACTAAGGCAGCAGGTCCGGTATCACAGGACGTTGGGTTTAAATTTTTTTAGCAGGAATTGGCACCTTCAATCTATATATGAATCTTCAGTCCAAACTCAGTGCGCCTAGTTCTTTTTTTAAAGATTAACGAAGGGAGCACTAACAGCCTAAATTTTCACTAGCTAGTAACAGTCCACGAGGAACCTTCGCTTCTCTTAACATATAAGACAACTACAGAAGGCTGAGCCAGCCTAAGAGAGAGGACCGCAACAGTCCATGATGTCCATTTGATCGATCCTGAAGTGTGTAACCTTGCAGCAGCCCTCGACGCCTATTCATCTCGTATGGTCGGCCAGAAGATGTGTACCACGTCCATCACACAGTTGCACCCAGCTAGTCAGTGACTAGTCGTTGGAGAATGGGAGAAATTGGCACCACCGATCGAAATCGTCTACCATCTCACCGAGGCGCCACTGGGTGCCTGTTACCTCACGCTCTCGCTGGTCAAGGAAAGTTTAGTTTCACCTGATTAGTATATACTCTTCTCTAATTTTCACTTAATTCTTTCAATTTGATTCCAGAAAAGAGGCTATAGTTGTGAGTTAAACTTTCAATGTGATGATTGTTGATTGTTTTTTATCGAATTGTAGAGCTAAGATTTAAGGTTTTAATTTTGATTTTTGGAATACCGGTCTAACTCATTGCAAATCGAAGGTAAAATTGTAATATTTGACCACAATGTTAAGTAAGCCACTAAACATATATTTTTTCTATTATATTGTTATTGAACTATTGAACATACAAATATCTAATTGATTTTTTGAATTAATTGATGATGATTTTATGAATGATATACTTATTTGCTATATGGGGAAACAACAACTGACGAAAATTATTAGTTATATTGTGATTCATCACTTTATAAACTTGAAAGAACGTAAATACTAAAAGTATTATATCAACTTACATTTGATCGTTCTACTATTTTTTACTTGAAAAGTTTAAGTAATTTTATTCTTTTTTAACAGGCCATTGAGGTCAGATGATGTATTTACCAATGTCGACCAACTTTTATCTGTGATTTCACCCTCGGTTTCTTCAGTACTGCAACTAACTAATTTTATTATCAAGTTTCTTCATATTGGTAAGTATTTCGATCACTACTTCTTTATCATCATATACTGTCATCGATTATGTTGAAATATTGACACTAAAAATTGCCAGACATATTACTATTTAGCATAATATTACTTAAAAATCATATATGTTATTATATGTATAGGGAAGTGGTGACCCTGATCATTTTTGTTCTAGTTCCGCCTCTACAGGTTCCCATGATCACCCGTACATGCATGACTCATCAAGTCGTAGTGCAAGTTTGCTACCATGTCACTTTTGATCAGTAGCAAATCCAGGACTAAATCTTAGGTATGGCAGTTCATCGCCGCCTCGTTAGGTGTCGCTTCCTTGCCGGGTGTGCCGACCGCCATTGCCTCATCGCACGTCGCTAGAGTTTGATGGCTCGGCCCTTGCTTGATGGCTGGATGACGAGGCCTGCCGTGCTGCCATCACACTTTTGACTCTAGCTGGAGTTGGACTAGATCGCACCACCACCATTGTGGCTGATCGGCACTCAGCTTGGCGACATCATCGTCCACATGGAATGATCGAAATAGCAACCACTCCATGGGCTTCTTCTTTCTGTAGTTCTATCTCTACACTTGTTCCCCCAATGCGCTTGCTTTCCCCATTTTGCTGCTCCGGCCGACGCATCCATGGCTACACCTCCATGCTTCTCCCTTTTCCCCACTACTTCTTGCTTTGGCCGAATGCCTCTCCAGGCCACTTATTTCCTTCCTCTTCCTTGCCTTATCTCTTCTCTACTCATTCCCCACATCCCTCTACTCGATCCGGCTCCTAGCTTGGCTCCCACTGGCGCTACAGCCCCTTGTGCCATTGGCTGCCATGCCTTGCACCTCCCCTAACCTCTGGTCCTATGTGTCGTCGCCCTGGGTCTCGGTCCCAACCACCATCGCCTGCCCCTCGGCCTTCTCTGGCCCGCGCCTCCCCTACACCCTCGACTCCGACAGCCGACTCCCTAGCGCTGCCTCACTCGACCTCCGGTTGCTACGCCGCCCCCACGGCTCCTGCTCCTCCAGCACCTCCCCCAACTCCGCTTTGGCTTCCCTTACTCGAATCCAGTCGGATTCATGGCCGGTCTGGCCTCTCGGCATCGTCTCTTACCCTCACTGGCTCATGGCCTCTAGTGCCTTTTTCCCCTCCCCTTCTTCCTCTTCACTCGCGAAGGCTACCTTGGGTAGTCGCCCAGCCTTGCCTGTTTGCTGGCTCCGCCCCTGCTTTTGATAGTAATCAAGTCTGGTGCAATACAATCTATCCATGCTACTCTTAATAAAGGCATCTGATGCGTTGCTAATTGATGAACTGCACATCGTCCACTTGAATGGAGGCCGGTCGGTCGAGCTGAACGGACTGGACCGGACCAATCAAGTGCATGCCCCGTTCTTTTCAGCTTTTTAGCTGGTTTTTTTGCTTGATTTCTTTTAGCAATAACTATTTATTATACTAATAAACCATATGTTGTAGCCTAAAAGAACACCCTACATCGTTCCAAAAGAACATGGGATCCAGGCACACCTAAAAGTGGCCAGCCATCTCATTGTGAAACCATGAGGTTGGAGCAAGGTACCATTCATTAGAGTTTGTGCTTTTGGTTTTTGGCTTTAGCTTCTTAATTTCGTTTTTTGGTCTTTTTGGTTTTTGGTTTTTTCCTTTATTCATTTGCATTGTTCGTAATGATATAGCTTTTTAAAATTTAGTTATGTTTACGCTTTCAATCGTTATAGTGCAAAACAAACTATAAGACAGAGCTTATAAGTCCAGATAAGCACCATCAAATACACTGGGTATCAATAAATTGCACGCGATGCTCGGAGAACGACCCCCACAAAGAAAAGTGGTTGTTAGAGCGTATGCTGACATAAGATGCTCATAATTTAGTGCTTTAAGAAGATAATGGCATGATGAGCGCATGATTTGGGAAAGGAAGATTACTCCACGCAAGAAAAAGCCTTTCTCTGAACAATACGCAAACGACATGGCGGCATGGCGGCCGAGGGTTCGGAGCTTGGCTCCCCGGCGACGGCGCCGCCGCCGAAGTGGCGAAAGATCGAACCGCTGCGGTGGTGCCTGTTCTATTCTTACGCTCACGGATTCTTGCTATCCTTTCATGTTTGGTGTGATTGATTCATGACTCGAATCCTCCAATTTGGTGGATGTAATGCCTGATTTCTTACGATGCGCACTGCGCTGTCCTAGTTTTGAGAAGTTTGCAACGGTTCGATCTCGGTTAGTGGAGTGGGGCGTGCCGGTGGTGGGGGATGGCTACTAGTGTAGGGTTCGTTTAGGTAAAGATTCCGGACTAGGTGATCTTGTGAGCATCTCTATACGTTAGGTTTTGGTGTTCTTTAAAAGGGGCTTTGGAATGTGGCAATGTGCTTGTTTATCTACATTTCGGCAAAAGACTCGATATTCCCCTGGAGCCTTGTTGATTGAAGCGAATCTTGAAGCCTTTCGCATTTCTGCCCTATACAGATAATTTTCAGCCAATATTCTGGTCTCATCCTGCTAGGGTATCGACCGCAACTGAGTGTGTGTGTGTCGGGGGGAGTGCAATTTGAGGACAAACATGAAGAATAATGCCTACTTAACTTAGGGGATTATCTCCTCTGTAACACGCATGGTCCGGCCTGTGAATTCTCTGGGACGCTGTGTCGTGCGCGTATTGTCTGCTTGCTACGCTATTTTGTTGTCAAATATTGGAAAAGTTCTGTCTTTCTTTCGTTCATGATTACATTGATCCAACTCCAACCATGGACTGCCATACAGCCCATAAACGAAAAACATAGTGCTGTCAGTTTCATGTTCTATAGATCCCTTGTAGACAGATGTGACAAGCCATTAAGCCAATATAGGTTTGTGCTTCTTCATTAGTCATTACCACCATTAAATCATTGAACCAAACTAGGTATTCTGTTGGTTAACTTTACATTTGGTGTCTATATTTGATTGTCAGTGTTAGGTTTCATGACATCAACAACCAGAATGCTCCGGAAGGACACATGTTTACTTGCCTGAATCGAGAATTATACCAACCATGTACTAGTTGATGACTTGATGCAGTTAAGTAACGAGCAAAATCTACTGCATATTACAGTCAACTTCACATTTGAGGTTCCCTAGTCCCTACTCCCAAATTTTGTTTTTCTGTAATTCGTAGCCACCTTGCACTTACTAAGTACTAGTAGCAGCCATTTTCGTGCCGACGACTAGCAATCATGTTCCGCTGCTTATTGTAGTATGGCTCAAACTACTTTCTTGTCTATACAATAATTTACTTTGTGCTCTGGAGCACAGGAACAGACCTTCTCAAGTTGCTCTGGATAAGGATAAGGTGGCAGCATCATCCAATTCATCGGTTTGCCCTTCCACATCGATTGGAAATCAATTGTCTTCTGATGAGGACATCTTTGGTTATATTGTTTTTATATATTATTTTCAATCTATTTAATATTTTAGAATAATATGAGCTTACTAATAAAGTTAGAAATCTATTTAATATTTTAGAATAATATGAGCTTACTAATAAAGTTAGAGCTTTAGAAAAAAAAAGCTTCACATTGAGGTGAACTTGTTCCTAGCTATTATTAATATTGTTATTCATGAGAATTGGATATTACCCCATGTTACTACACTATGCATTCTCAGGTTTAACAAGTATGAAGTCTTTGGAACCGAGAGGAAGGAGAGAGACGGCCAAAGCAATGGAGAAACACTTCGAGGAGGGTAACCATATTTGCTGCCAAGCCTATGAAGAACAAGAATCTCAAAGCTCATGTGGTTGGAAAGGAAAAAGCTAGTTGATCAAGAAAGAAAGAAGCCCATGTAGTGGGAAAGCAAAAAAAGGAGAAGCCTAAGAACTTAAACCCCAAGTTTTGGATGAGATTTCTAAACCCAATTCAGAATTTCCATAACTCCAACCATATTCAAACTCAAAATCAACTCAGAACTCAATTCGGATTCAATTTGGGACAACCCAACAGACCCCTAATATAAAGGCTATAACTTTCATAAACGGAGTCAGATTCGGATGTTCTTGTGCTTATTTGAAAATTTATTCCAAGGCCCATCTAATGGGTGAGGCCCCAGCATCAGAAATGTCATGGATCGTTTACTATGACCGAAACAATGTAACGGTTGTAAATTTATGTTTCCTTTTTGTGTGAGTTTGAGTCTAACACAATATAGGGTTAAGTTATACTCGGTTTGAGGACCTTGTGGATGTCCTAAGGAGCTATATAAGCTTGTACTCACAGTCTTTAGAGATTAGACCGTTTTTTATAATAGATTGAAAAGCATTGCTCTTGTTCTTCCAGAATGGTCAAACCATCTTGAGCGAAATTTAGGAGTGTTTTAATAATAGATATCGTTTAACTTTTTCCCTGGAAATTGGGAGCATGGTAGGACTTCGCTTGGTGGTCGTGAAGTCCAGCATGTGTGTCTCATGAATTAAAGAGTGCTAACTATTGCAATGTCAATAGGGGATCACTGTGATTCGAGAGGCTACACGTGAGTATCTTGATCCTACGTTGAGAAGATAGAATGATCTCATATCAAGTTGGTATGAGAGCATGGTTGACTCGGTAAGATTCTTTGCCCTTAGTTTTATATTAATTTTCTTTGTTGTTCTTATTACCTAGAGTCCATAAATCGGAAATTGCAACACAAAAATTCCAAACCCTAGTTTCAATCTTTTTTTGTGTGAATTTTGTTAGGTTTTAACCCATTAGAATTTTTGTTTAGTGCTGATCTTAGTGTTATTTTGTGTAGCTTAATCATTGTGCTTCATTTAAAACCCTAAAATTCATTGGTTTTGAAATACTTAAAACTAACACCAAAAACAAATCAAACAAGCAATCTACTATCGAGCCACTACAGTAGCTAATCGCAATAGTACCCTCGTGCTACAGTTCCCTGCTATGTGTTTTGTTATCTTGTGCATTGTGCTTCACTTAAACTCTAATCCGTGCGCATTATTCACTTTGAGTTATCTTTAGTTGTTGATCCTCACTTATATCTTTGAAACTTGAGACTAGTTATTGATAATTGCATCTAGGGTTATTCTTAGAGTTATTTATATCTTGCTGAATCTAGCTGGGCCTTGCAAAAATCAAGGGAAAGCAAACCCAACCGTTACATCATTATTTAAAATCGCTCAACCGTTAGGCGATTAGAGGCAAAGTTGCCCAACCGTTGGGCGACTTGGCCACGTGTCACCCAATGGTTGAGCGACTAGCCGAAATTGCCCAACGGTTGAGCGATATGAGGCCAAAAGTGCAAAACAAAATCGTACATATATTTTTGTAATTTCTAATAAAAAATAATTATTTTAAAAAAATATTCATCTGGAAATTATCTTTTCCCAGTTATCCCAGGCGATGACTTCTTCAAGCAAATTGCGAAGAAGTGAACCGACAATTAACGCAGCGCAACTTATACGGCTGTGAATCGTGCGGAAGATGGCTCTGCTCTATCCTGCTACTTGCTATGCCAGCATTTCAGGCTTCTGCCTGCTAGATGTATACTAACAGAGTGACAGTTGAAGACTTTCAGAGAGACCGGGTCACATGTACTGTTGTAAATACTCCTACCTTGTAAGATTTCCGAAGTAGCAAAAGGTAAATTCTATACCTGGTATAATGGTGAAAAAGCTTTGCATTGTGGCAAGCATTTCTTAGTGTCACCTTTCCTTTATTTCTGGTGGGAATTTTCTCACACCTCGCTATCCCCCCTGCCCCCCAAGGGAATGTATATCTGGACGGCAATCATTTTATTCTTGTACTCTTCTTCCATCACCTAAGCGTCTTTTCAATTATTGATAGGGTTCTTTCTATCTGTTTTCTCCTCCCAGCTAATGAACAGATATCTTAGAGTACTATTTTGGAACCCAAATCTCCATGTGTGCCCCTCGTGCAATGCGACGCCCGTGTTCTCGTGCCAGCTACCGCTGAAGCAGCGGACCAGGCAAAGCTGCCAAGGAGGCTAGGCTGTACTTACACCTCATGGCTTGGCTTTTAAGACACTCTTTGTGCCATCTCCATTGTTATAAGACTCAAAGCTTCCTTTTCATTAAAGGCACTGTTAGTATCTTATCCTCTGAGACCGAGTCCCTGACAATAACACGCTGTGTGTGAATTGTGAAAGCTGCGTGACATAGACTCAGTACCGAGTGCAAGTGTGCAACCAATCTTCAAGCTCGGGAGAAGGCGTGATGTGTGCGTTTCTTCGACTCTTTGGTTTGCGGCGGCCGGCGATGCCGCGACGCACGCATCCATCCATCGGCCACCCACACGGCCACATGCGGTGCTCTTCTCTCTTCCGGCACGGGAGGATAGGCGAGGGCCCACGTGTCGGTGACTGTACGACGCTGATGCTAGGGAGTAGGGAGCGACTGCCGAGGCGCCGTTCTGTCTGTAGCGGGTGGTTGGTACGACGCCGCCGTTGACCCCACACCGAGCGCGAGATGCGACCCCGCCGTGCACGCATCTCCAGGCAAGTCTTGCGAGGCTAGACGCTCCTGTCTCGACACGTGTAAGCCTGAGCTCATCGTTACGTCATCCGTCCCCACCGATGGGCCCTCCCACGCACGTGCCCCCGTATCATCAATTAATTTTGTTTAACAGTCTAATCGCTCCCTTCGGCTGACCCGTGGGCCTCTCTGCCTCTGCTCTGACAGAGTAATCAGTCGCGGACTCGTAACTGATTATTTTAGAGCAGGTACAATAAGACTTAGTCAGCAGGCTATAGTAAATATAATATCAACAAAATCTTACGTGGCAGAGAGAGAAAGGAAGAGAGAGAAGGAAGCTGACTACTAAATTACAATTATTATAAGACGTAAAAATATGCATTTCACTCTTTTATACGTGGGGCCAAATAGTTATTGTAATAGCTACCTTATTGTATGAACTATTTTTTTGAAGACTATAAATGAAATGGACAAATGTTATAGCCACTAATTGGCTATACTATTGTACTTGCTCTTAGTGCGCAACTGGGAACTTTACAAAAAACACCATTGTCTCTCTCTTCTGCTCGTGTGCTTGCTCGCTCGTCGATCTGCTGCACCTTTTGACATAGAAAACCTCGTAAGTTCTAATATTATAGGCCGCACCCCACAGATCCACGAACCCAGGCGAGCCATGAACCACCACCCCATTGCCCTTATCCCCGTTGTGGGGAATCCAGCCCGTCCGGCTACGCCCACGCGAAATCACAGCCGTTTATACATAAGGGTACATCCGTAAATACCCCCAAGGCGAGGGGGATTTATTCGCCTGGAAAACGCCCGGCTCGTGGCCCTCGTCGTCCCACTCCCACGCTTGCGCAAGCGGAGAAAGAGTAGAGAGTGTAGAGGGAGGCTGTAGCGGCGTAGCTCCCGATCCGGAAGCCGAGCTGGTCTGGGGCTGGGGCGCGCGGATCGATCGAGAGGCTAGGGTTCGGTTGGAGGGTGAGCCCGGGTGCGATGGGGAAGGGCGCGGTCGTGGGGACGGCGGTGGTGGTGTGCGCCGCGGCCGCCGCGGCCGTGGGGGTGGCGGTGTTGGTGTCGCGGAGGAGGAGGAGGAGGCGGGATGCGGAGGCGGAGAGGCGGAGGAAGGCGGCCGCGGTGATCGAGGAGGTGGAGCAGAGGTTCTCCACGCCGACGGCGCTGCTGCGCGGCATCGCGGACGCCATGGTGGAGGAGATGGCGCGCGGGCTGCGCGCTGACCCCCACGCCCCGGTCAAGATGCTCATCAGCTACGTCGACAACCTCCCCACTGGGTAAGGCCGCCCCTGCTTCTGGGATTTTTTTCGTCTTTTGGTGGTGGGTGTATGTGTGTGTGTGTGACCCGAGTGGTACGCTTGTTCCTGTGTGCGCGGGCTGGCGCGTGTGTCTTGGGGGTGAATTAGTTGGAAATTTGCGAATATTGGGGTGGCTTGTTGAGGTGTGGATTCGGTAGAAATGTGGCATTGTTCCAGTGTTGAGGTGGGGGTGTGCCGTCGTGATATTGGGAACACCGAGCCTTGAGGTGGTTTAAGCGAAATTGGGGGGGAAGGTTGGGTGGTTTTTATTTGATCTTGCTATGGTCCTTATCTCCTTATTGATTCTGGAAGAAGGGTGATACGTTTTGTTTTCCCTGTGTGGATTCTTGGTTTTGTGGGCACCTTCGCATTTTGTGTGATATCTTTGACTTGACACCTCAATTCCAACTTAGATGATATAGGATGTCTGCATAAAGAAACATGGTGTGGGTCAGGGCATGAAGGGTAACATAAGATTTTTTTTGCATGCTTTTCAGTTTAGCGTCTGGTCTGCAATTTTTGGTCTGAGTGTAGGTTTCTCACTGTTAGTGGTAGGCCAAGAAGGTGGACAGAATTATACAATAAACAGTTATGGTTTAGATCTTGGTCATAGATGATAGATCAACCCATATCTTCTCTAATTTATGTCCGCTGTAGAGATATGTGTATCCATTTGCCCTCTCCAGTTCTCTTAATAAATGGACCATTTGTATTTTTTGCCTACATCTACATGTCGGGCTTACCTTCAAGATCAAGGTATTATTGTTTGTACGCCGCCTTTTTTTATGAGAAAAATCTAGAGGACGGAATACCGTTTTCTTGGATTCGACGGTATAGCTCGTCTCCAGTGAGGGGGCGGCGCCGCCGCCTTTCCCGGACGGGTTCACCGCAGCCCTGCGGCACGTAGAGGGAGGCCGGGGAGGTGGTGGCCCGGCGGTGGGCAGCGGTGGAGGGTGTTGGATGGCGGCAGAGGGCGGGGTCGCTGCCGGCCGCCGGTGGTGGAGGAGGGGGCGGGGGAGGCGGAGGAGGAGCGCGGAGCTGCGGCCGGCACTGGAGAAGAAGGTGGGGAGGGCGGCGGGCGCGGAGAGAGAGAGAGAGAGGAGGGCAATGGCCGGCGTCGGAGAAGGATGCAGGTGGGGGGGGGGGGGGAGTGGCGGCGCATTCGAGAGGGAGGTGAGGGGAAGGTATGCCATCTGGATGCCTCCCGACGGCATACCGTGGGCTAGTTCCTCTCATTTTTTTATTTGCTGGCATGGTCAAATTGTTATATGGCTAATTTTTGAATAGAAAGTTTGTCTGAATGTTTTCCAAATCTTTGGACAATATTATTTCCTAACTATCTAAATTGGTCACATGAAAATGATATCGTTATATTTGTCATAAAATACTCTGATAATATTACACTTTTTTGCAAATATATTGGACATGGTGCAAATTCAAGAGTGACAAGTATTCAATAACAGAGGTAGTATTATGGAAATCCCACGAACGCGTTTAGAGAAAGAAATGGTTCAAGACTTAAAGAACAGTTTCAGACATTGAGTTTGTTAAGTGTAAATGTGTCTGAAAATGAAGCATGTCTATCACTTTATGAAATCTACTTATGTTGTTTCCTCTGCTATTATTTTGCTGTTTACTGATTTGTATGTCACTTCTGCAGGGATGAGCATGGATTGTTTTATGCACTGGATCTTGGCGGGACCAACTTCCGTGTTATACGGGTTCAGCTTGGAGGAAGGGAGAAGCGTGTTGTCATGCAACAATATGAAGAGGTGTCCATTCCACCTCATCTGATGGTTGGGACTTCCACGGTAAGTGCTTTCAATTGCTCTTTTCAAGTCTCCTGCATTAGCAAAATTGTCTTGCATGGTTTACTCACATTATCAAAGCACGAGTACAGGAACTGTTTGATTTCATTGCGGCTGAGTTGGAAAATTTTGTCGAGACTGAAGGAGAAGATTTCCACTTGCCAGAGGGCAGGCAGAGAGAACTGGGTTTCACCTTTTCTTTCCCAGTGCACCAAACATCAATATCGTCAGGCACTCTCATTAAGTGGACAAAGGGATTTTGCATCAATGGCACGGTAAAAATCAAATGATCTAAGTTCATACTTCGCTGACTGATTGATATACTAATATTTCTATTACCTTGATGATCAAGGCTTGATTGGAAGCCCAATTTTTTATCAACAAATGATTCTCCCTATGCAATTGCCCTGATCATCTTCATGTGGCAATTAAACTTGCCACATTACATTTTCCTGAAAATACTTGTTAAGCGGACTAATGACTAGCTTTCGGTGATATCATGCTGTGTTCTTTTGACTTTTGGGAACTCCCTGCACTGACAAGTGGCCAGCTGCTGTCCTGCATTTTTCTTTCATGATATTAGAACTGTTTTCAGTGGAAAAATAGAATATTAGTATGAAATGTTTTTGTTTCGATTTTGAATATGTGTACATTGTAGGTCATATATATTATTAGGCTTGACCTAATGTAGAACTTGTTTTGAAAGCTTACTCTTGAAGAGTTGAAGTGATAAAAGGATCCATGTTTCTTAGGATTTATGGTATTTGTGTCAATTGTCAAGTATAACTAGCCATAAATCCCATTCAATTGCATGGCTAGATACTACAATGCATAACTTTATATTTAAAAGTAGAGTTGTATTTGCTAAATCTTTAGCTGAAAGCACAGTTCTATTTGTTATATAATTGTAATAGCCCTAATAACTCCTTTTGATTAATCTTCACTTTTGCGAACGGGCCTCTAGCCTAGCGGTAGAGCGCTCTAGTAGCACCCCCAGGTCCTGGGTTCGACTCTCAGTGGGAGCGAATTTCAGGCTGGGGGAAAAAATCCCCTCGCTTGCCCCATAAGCCAAAGCACAGGTCTAAAGGCTGACCTAGGTCGTTGGTCGCGGGTTGAGCGTTGGGCTCCCATTGATCGCTCTCACATAGGCTGATGCCGCTGTGTCAGGGTGGGGCAAAGGTTCGGGGATTTTCTCGATCTGTGTGAGAGGATCTTCTTCTTAAGTATAATGCCGGGGTCTCCCCAGCAGTCGAGTTTTTATTAATCTTCACTTTTATAATCTGGATCCATCAAAATAAGTGGTGTAAATCTTTCTCTTTTTCCTCCTATTAATATAGTAATTTCTAGCCTCTCAGAGCACATGTGGTGGCAACTTTTAACATTGTTTTAATCATGTAACAATAAATGACCATAGTGCTGATTTGGATTATTGATTGCTGTGAGCTCAGGTCGGGGAAGATGTTGTGGCTGAATTGAGCAGGGCTATTGAGAGGCAGGGTCTTGATATGAAAGTTACAGCTCTGGTAAGTAAGTTCATTTGTTTGTTAAAGTATTTAGCATATTAAGCATTCCCATGCCTGGCTTTTATATCAAAGGCATTGGCATTTCCAATGCACTCTTATGCTGGTTTTGGATTTCTGAGATGCTCTATGTTGATGGAACGCAAAGGTTGGACACATATTGTACCGGAAAATACTTTCAACATTTTGTAAACTGACAACTAACTCTTTTTTTTGTGTGTGTAGGTTAATGACACTGTAGGCACATTGGCTGGTGGGAGATATGTTGATAATGATGTTGTTGCTGCTGTAATATTGGGCACTGGCACAAATGCAGCATACGTGGAGCACGCAAATTTAATTCCAAAATGGAATGGGCTACTACCTAGTTCAGGAAATATGGTTAGTTTCTGACTTCCTTTGCATGCTTGGAATATTAATGTAACGCCCTAGGGTCCAAACCGGCTTGCACTTTCGTCCTCGCTTCGCGCAAAACGGTTAACCGAGAGTTACTACTATTGGAAGGTTTAGGTTTATATATTAGTGCCTCTCAAGTTAAGCTAGCAAGGTGCGACTAACCCATACCCTCATATGCACACACACATGAGGGCCATCATGGGCCAAATTCTATAGAGACCGAGGTGTCACATACACCCCCTCAAAGGACCCGACGTCCTCGTCGGCCGCCCAACATACCCACATTAGGGCAAATGATCAAGATCTCCCCTCTTGGCACATGCCGTGTGTTCAGTGTCAGCACATATGCCATGACGTGTGTCCACTCCGGGCCCACACGCGTCATGCGCCATATGCTTGCGCCCCTGACCCGCACGCGCTCATGTAACCGCGAGGGTCAGCTCTGATACCATTTGTAACACCTTAGGGTCCAAATCAGCTTAGGCCTAACCCTATTCTGGATAGGCCACACACACGTAGTAACCTGCTTACACTTTCGTTCTCACTTCGCGCAAAACGGTTAACCGGGGGTTACTATCATTGGAAGTTTTAGGCTTATATGTTAGTGTTTCTTAAGTTAAGCTAGTAAGGTGGAACTAACTCATACCCTCATGTACACATACACATAAGGGCTATCATGGGCCAAATTCTATACGGGCCGAAGTGTCACAATTAAAGGTCTTTGGGCCTTGTCTAATTGTATATGTCCACTGCAACTCTTGTGCTGTATGATATTCACATCAGTTAATAATATAACATTTGGATCTTTGGTATGCTGCAGGTAATCAACATGGAATGGGGAAACTTCAAGTCAGATAAGCTTCCTCGTTCAGAATATGATAGTGCTTTGGATTTTGAAAGTTTGAACCCTGGCGAGCAGGTATTGTTTACTTTAACCTGTTAATTCCCAATGATATGTGGGTGTGTGAAAAGAAATTTTGTCCACTTCTCCTCAGATATACGAAAAGATGATTTCTGGCATGTATCTTGGAGAGATTGTGCGAAGAATCTTGCTGAAGCTGGCTCATGATGCCTCATTGTTTGGCAATGTTGTACCACCAAAATTGGAGCAACCACTTATACTGAGGTGCACTTTCATGTTCCATCTATTGATCATCTAGCTTTTGTTGTATTAGTAGGAATTAGGAAACAATCAAAATATGGAAAACTCATGTAACCAATAGAAGCTTTCATAAGGAAGTTCCGATTGTGGTATTGCAGGACACCGGATATGTCAGCCATGCATCATGACACCTCACATGATCTCAAACACCTGGGGGCTAAGCTGAAGGATATCCTGGGGGTATGATGTTGTTCAAAAGATGATACTGTTAAATCTAATCTTCAAGAACAACTGATTCCTTACGTTATGCTTGAACTTATATTTAGGTCGCTGATACTTCCCTGGAAGCAAGATACATTACTCTTCACATCTGCGACCTTGTCGCGGAGAGAGGTGCACGCTTGGCTGCTGCTGGTATATATGGCATTCTAAAGAAGCTGGGCAGGGACAAAGTGCCAGGTGGCGGTAGTAAAAAGCAAAGGACTGTCATTGCTATTGACGGCGGTCTTTACGAGCATTACAAGAAATTCAGCGCCTGCCTAGAATCAACGCTTGCAGACCTGCTCGGGGAGGAGGTTGCCTCATCGGTTGTTGTCAAGCTGGCCAACGATGGCTCTGGCATTGGTGCTGCACTTCTTGCAGCCTCACACTCCCAGTATACTGTTGCCGATTATTCGTAGGAGCTCGCTCCTAGTGTAGCTTCTTGTTTTCCTCCCGTTGTTCATTTCTTTCTATTGGGAGTTCCCCTCGTGCGATTCGCATATCTCTTTTTGCTATTCTGCAGACACATAAATGAGTGCCTGTGCAGCGGGATATAGCTAGTATGGCGCCAATGAGTTTGAACTTTGGAGAATATCACATGCAACAAGCGTTTGCAACTGCAGGAAAGTGGAAACGGAGGTTTGATGCCGTTCCTTACCTGCCGATTCTTTTGCCATTTTCCCTGTAAGTTTCTTTTGCGATGTGCGATGTCGCAAACCAAGCTTTGCCGATCTGCATGTAATCTTCTGTCATTCAGAATAAAGAGGGGGATATAATCACACAATTGAAATATTTACTATATCTTCTGTTTGATTGACCAGATATGTATGTAATCTTATACACGTTTACAGTGTCAAAACTCAAAATGGTTTGGGTCGGCCGTGAGCAGTTGACAAGGTAAGTAATTTCCCTTCTATGCTCTAGTCTTCTAAAAATGTGCTTAAGTATAGCTATACAGTCCCGGTTGGTAATTTCCCTGCTTATAGCTGTTATCCTAATTGAAGTTGCAGTGCTTCGCTCCTTTCTTCAGACAATGCAGTCGAAGTCGCTATTCTCTTCGTTGTCTGCTCCCTTGGTGTTCGATAGCTGCTTCCGACGACTGCCTAGTTGTGGCAGCAAGAGTGGAGCTGCTTCGTAGTCCTGGCCACTCTCCGTCTTGCTCTTCTGGTGCGTCTGCTCGCTGCACTTGAGCAAAATCTGCAGCACGTCCTTCATAGTTGGTCGTGACGAGGGCGAAGCGCCGGTGCAAATCACGCCTAACCTGAACACCGCCTCGGTCTCCTCCGAGTATCCTGCATATCTGATGCACTGATCTGTAGCATCGGGGATGCTTTCTCCCGATTGATAGTGATGCCGTGCCCATTCCGCCAGGGAACCGTGCTCGCCACCGTCGTTGGCCATCCTACCGGTGGTGAGCTCCAAGAGTACAACTCCGAAGCTGTAGACATCAACCTTCTCGTTCACCTTCCTTGTGTAAGCACACTCTGCAGGTAAGCATCACAAGACCAAACATGAGGTCCATGAACGCTAGAACTTGTAGCATTTGCCAAAGCAACCACCCAGTTACTCTACAGAATCCGGCAAAAAGAGTAAAATCCACCAAAATTTACCAATCAGTGTTTTCAGTTCCTTACCAGGAGCCATGTAGCCCAACGATCCGGCAACAGCGGACATCGTGTCAGGCGTCCCGGCCTGCACCAACATCCTGGCCAGCCCGAAATCCGCGACCTTAGCACGGAACTCCGAATCCAGCAGGATATTGCTCGTCTTGACGTCCCGGTGAACGATGGGCGGAGAGCACTCGTGGTGCATGTAGCACAGCCCCTGCGCGGCGCCGACGGCAACTCTGAGCCTCGTTGGCCAGTCCAGCGGCGCCGCGCGCCGCGCGGACAGGACCCTTGCAGTGGAGTGGCCGGCGTGGAGAGCGTTGCCGTGGAGCCACTTGTCTAGGCTGCCGTTGTCCATGTAGTCGTACACGAGGAGCTTGGAGTCGGCGCGGGAGAGGCAGCACAGCAGCCTGACGATGTTGATGTGCCGGACGTTGCCGAGAATGCTCGCCTCCGACTCGAACTCGCGCTCCAGCTTCTCGTCCACCTTCCCGGCGCTCCTTATCTGCTTCACCGCCACGGCGCCGGTGCCGCCGTTGTACCGGTTGGTGTAGGTGACGCGGTACACGCGCCCCGAGCCGCCGCGGCCGATGAGGTTCTCCTCCGTTAGCCCCCGGAAAATGGCCGCCTCCCCGAAGCCCAGATCAGGCTGGAAAGGTGTGATCTTCCAGTCATCGCCCTGTGCCGCGCGCCTCCTTTTCTTGATGTCGCGGACGACGAAGAAGGCGAAGGCCACGATGAGGAGGAGGAGCGCGGCGCCTGCGGCGAAGAGACCAGTGCGAAGCGCATGCGACACTCCCCCGGAGGAAGCGCCGGCTTGTGATCCCGCAGCGCAGGAGCGTACCCCGGCGAGGTAGCTGGACCCCAGACCAGCGGTGCAGAGGCTGGGGTTGTCAAGGAAGCTGCGGTCGTAGGCGGCGATGGCGAGCGCTGCCGGGACCTGGCCGCCGAGCTGGTTGGAGGATAGATTGAGCGAGCTAAGCTGAAGCCTGGCAAGCGCTGGTGGTATGTCGCCGGAGAGTTTGTTCGCCGACAGGTCAAGTGCGTTGAGCACCGGCATGGCGCCCAATTCTGCCGGTATCTCGCCGGAGAGAAGATTCCTGCTCAGGTCCAGCTGCGTCAGCCCCCCGAGCTTGGCAACGCTCGTCGGGATCCCGCCGGAGAGCTGATTACTGGACAGGTTCAGTGACTGCAGCAGGGGCATGCCGTTGCCCAGATTCGCCGGCATCTCCCCGGAAAATTTGTTGTTCCCCGCAATGAACTCCCGGAGCCCAACAGCGGCCGCCGGGATGCTTCCACCGAATTGGTTGTTCTCTATGCGTAACCTCGATAGTTCGATGTACATCGTGGCCGGGAGACTCCCGCTGAGCCGGTTATTATGTAGGTATACGGTTTCAAGCTTTGTCGCCGTCCACAGCTCCTCTGGCACCTCTCCGGAGAGCTGGTTGTTCTCGACCATCAGGCCGGTCAGCGTGGTGCAACTAGCGAGCTTCGGCGGGATGGAGCCGTTCAAGCGGTTGCCCGAAGCAGTAAGCGAGCGGAACTTCCCGTTGTTGCACAGCCCCTCCGGTATCGTGCCGTTGATCTCGTTGTCATCAACCTCAACAAACGACAACCCCGGCGAGTTCTTTCCGAGATCCGGCGGGAGCGGGCCAGTGAGACGATTACCGTTCAGCCTCAAGATCTCCAATGACGGCAACCGGCCGATGCTCACTGGTATCTCACCGGAGAAGTTGTTGATGAATAAGTTCAAATTTACAAGGTTCGGCAAGTGACCGAAGCCTTCCGGAATCGCCCCACTTAGCCTGTAATTCTCGGACAAGTCGATCGTCACCAAGTTCACCGCGCCGAAAGCACCATCGACGACGACGTCGCCGGTGAGATTGTTATTATATATAGTCAAGATTTGCAACTTCGTGAGATTCCAAAGCCCCGGAGGTATGCTTCCGGTCAAGGCGTTGCCCGAGAGGTCGAGCATCTCCAACTCCGGCATCTCCGCCACATAGCTCGGGAAGTCGCCGACGAGGTTGCACTGCGCCGCCCAGAGGTTCGTCAGCTTGGTTAGATTCTTGAACGACGCTGGCAGCTTGCCTGCGTCGAACCTGTTGCTCGCGAGCGTCAGATTCCGAAGGCTCGTCAGGTCGCCGAGCTCTGCCGGGACGGTGCCGGCGAGGTGGTTGTTGTCCAGCGCGAGCCACTGCAGGTTCCGTAATCGGGACAATGAGGTGGGGATGGTGCCGCTTAACATGTTGCTGTTGAGGATTAGGGAGGTCAGATTCTCCCCGAGGCCGCTGCCGATGTCGGCAGGTAGCTCCCCAGCGAGGTAGTTCTGGGACAAGTTGAGGTACTGGAGTGAAGCGCAGCGGTAGAGGGCGGTCGGGAAGGCGCCGTTGATGTTATTGTTGGAGATGTCGAGGTGCGTGAGGCTGGAGAGGCGGCATATGGCGTCAGGGACGTCGCCTGAGACGTTGGTGTTGGCGAGGGAGAGGTTCGTGACGCGCCCGGCCGTGTCGCACGTCACGTAGGGCCATGTGCAGTGCGCGGCGCCCGCGCCCGCGCCCGCGTCGTTCCATGCGGCGAGCACGGGCGGGTCGCCCCACGCGCGCTTGATCTGGAGGAGTAGCTGCGTCTCCTCCACCGCCGCGGCGATCTGGAGGCAGCAGGGCAGCAGCACGAGCAGGAGGAGGTGCGCGCGGTGTGGTATTGTGGCCATGGCTTTTGTGCGTTTTTCGGCCTGTTTTCGTGGGTGGGTTCTGCCCCGCCGCCGCGGTGGACCCGAGAAGGGGAGTTCGGTTTGTTTGGTAAGCGAATGCGGCGGGAACGAGACTGCTATATATGCTCGACAACGTGCTTGCTTGGAAGCTTCAAATTACCTGGCTTGGCACATGGTTTTTCCACGTACGGTATCATTTTTAAAGTATATTTAATTAGTTTCGTGGTACATATATGATTGATAATAAATAAATTACATACGAAAAATAAAGGGTGTATATCACATAAAGAATCAAATATTAGAATTTTTAGAATGCTATCAATTTGATTTAATTTTCATGTTTGTAGAATTGGTTTCATTTATGATATTAACGTATAGTACTATATGTTAAAACAAAGAATATATGTTATATCTTTGGAAAAATACTTATTCTTCATAATTTTTAATAGACATCTCTAATAATAAAGACAATAGTTGTACCCATATTAATACAATTAAAAGAATACAAATTGTAATGGATATTGTATGTAAGTTCGTGTCTATGCGTAGGTCACTTGAGTTCAATTTTATCTCTAGCATCTCACATCTTAATTTCATTCAAGAATTCCCTAACTATATGGCATACACATCACAGTGCAAATCAACTTCATGCGCACTTCAATAGATTAAGAAAAAAACATCGGTTATGATTGGTTAATCATAAGAAGGGTTCACCAAATTAAAAACTAGATGTTTTTTTTTGAGAATTTCTAACAATTATTCTCATTTATCAAGTAGCATCCATTAGTTATAGATTGCTAAATATAATTAGGGTACATCAAATTAAGGGCTAGATGTTTTTTTTTTGAGAGAATTTCTACAATATTTCTCTTTTTTCTTAGCTGATGTAATAAACATCCTAAGCTTTTATTGTTGATAGATACACTCAACGGTTGATATAATTCAACTTTAATTAGAATCCACTACATCAATGGCAACTCTAGCGAAAAAATTTTAAATGCACCACTCACCCCCTCCGTTGCCATACCGGTTTTACAAGTGGTATCGAAGCCCGGTTAGCCCTTTTCACAGATTTTAACTAGTATTAGAAGTCATAGAATCATGCAAGCATTCAATCAAGCCACCCGTTTTTGGAGTTGATTTCTCTTATTGGAAGGCTCGTATGCTATTCTACATCAAGGTGAAGGAACAACAATTTGGATCAAACTCAAGAATCCTTATATTGTGTCGATCGATGATCAAGTTACACCAGATGTAGAGGCAAACAACAAGGTTCATAATTTTCTGATTCAAAGGGTTAGTCGATCTGAGTTTGAGCGAATTGTTCACTTAAGGCCTGCTCATGAGATATGAAAGATCCTTGATGACTACCATAACGGCTCTACTACGATCAAGAAAATGAGACAGAATCAACTGAAGCAAGAATACTCAAAGATTGAACAAAAACTTGGTGCATCCTTGGATGGGTTGTGGGGGAGGTTCAACAAGATTATTTATGATCTTCGAGCTATTGGTTTGACCTTTGTTTATTCTAAGAATGCACACCAGGTGTTGGGTGCACTTGATGTGATTGGGGAATGAAGATCACTTCCATCAATGATAATACCATCATAAGTGAGCTTATCATGGATAAGATTTACTCAAGATTGAAGATGTATGAAATTAACTTCATCTCACGTCTCTCCAAGAAAGAGTCGATGTCACTTGTGATTAACCCTGCTCAAAGCAGCTCTTTTAGTTCCTTGGATTTTGGCTCTTCTAGATTTTTACTATTAGCTTTGCATTCTTTGAGCGATGAATAGCTAGAGAAGCTTCTTAAGGATGACTTAGCCCTTATATCCACAAAATTCATGAGAATATACAACAAGGTGAGGAACAAAAGAAGGGTGGCCCTATCACTTGCTTTGAGTATGATGAACCAAACCAAATTCGAGTCCAAGTGTCTTAAGCTGAAGGGCAAGAAAAAGGACTTCCGAAGGCGTCCTTAAGCTCGTAATACGAAGTCCAAGAAGCTCAACTACCGCAAGTTGGTCAACCTGGTCCTTGTTGATCTTGAGAACATTGACATGAGCGATGTAGACTCGGGGACGGAGGATGATGACCGCGGCAAGAAGACTCGGGACTTCACCAGTATATGCTTCATGGCCAAGGGCCGCCCCGACATCGACTTCTCCTTCGATGAGTCCTATAGTGATCCCAATGAGGTATACCCCTCCTCCAAAGAGATGAAATATGCTCTTATTGCTGCTGAACAAAAACTAAAGAAATAAGCTAAATTGACCAAGAATTAGGATATTATGATTAACAACTTGAACCTAGAAGTTGTTAGACTCAAATCCATGAATCCTGATGATAATTGTGAATCTTATTCTTATTTGCATGATCAATTAGCTAATCCGAATATTGCACATTCTTATGTTGCTACTTAGCTAAAAGATATTCTAGATGAACTAAAATCTCTCAAGTCTAGTAATGATCATGATTGCTTCAATGCTATTGCTTTAAATGTGATTCCTTTAGATGCTATTCCCTCATCATACTCAAATTGTGCATTGCTTGAAGTCGCTATTCTATTCATTGATTGTTCCCTTAGTGTTCAAAAGCTGCTTCTGATGACTGCCTCGTTGTGGCGGCTAGAGTGAAGCTACTTCGTACTCCAAGCCACTCTCCATCTTGCTCTTCTAGTGCATTTGCTCGCTGCACTTGAGCAAAATCTGTAGCACATCCTTCATAGTTGGTAATGACGAGGGGCAAAGTGCCATAATGACCGCCTCAGTCTCCTCCAAGTATACTGCATATCTGATGCACTTATCTATAGCATCGGGGATGCTTTCTCCTAATTGATAGTGATGTCATGCCTATTCCATCAGGGAACCATGCCTGCCATTATCGTTGGCCATCCTACTGGTGGTGAGCTACAGAGTACAACTCTGAAGTTGTACACATCAACCTTCTTGTCCACCTTCCTTGTGTAACCAGTAAGCACACTCTATAGATAAGCAACTGTTAGATCGAGAAGGCTAACTAGAGGGGGTGACTAGGCAGTCTAAAAAAATCTTCTCTAATTAATTATCAATTTATATTTTGCTAAACCAAGCAAATAATGCAAAAGCTTAACTCAAAAGGTTTAGCACAAATAACGCTTAAAACACCTGGGTTCACCTAAGTTCACCAACAAGATAAGCTTATGTCAAGGTTTACAATCCTAGGATGACAAGTAATCAATTTAATTCTATGAATATAACTTGCTTGAATGTAAATTGAACATAAGAAAACAAACCATAATTAACACGGTTGTCTTTTACTGTGGTATTCGAAGACTTGCCGGTTTCCCCTAGTCCATGTTAAGGTTAGCCCAAACGAATCGGACCAGCTCCACAAATTAAGCCGAAACACCTAAATCCACTAGTGGTAGCTCTTTCCCACTCTGGGTAGGTGAGCTCCAATCTTCACAACTTTGCAGATCTTCTCACAACCCTCTTTGAAAAGATCACCGCGTACGACATCTCCAATGTTGTATAAGAGTCAACAAACTCCAAGAGTAATAAGTCAAACCCCTCACTTGATTCTCACCACGTGCAATGAATGCACAAGCTTGAGTAGATATACAATCCACCTCTAGATGCAACACATGTAATCTAGAGCCTTCCTCATTACTCACAAGGTGTAATACACCCATAATTGAGATGGGAACCTAACACTAGATCAAGAGAGTGAAATAGAGTACCAAAAGTTATGCTCCAACTGGCCACAAAGGGGTATATATACCCATACATCTCGAAACTAGCCATTGGGACAGAAAAACAAGATTTCCAAAAATACCGCCAACATATGACCGGTACTTCCTCTCTGTTGCAGGCAAATCCAGCAGTTCCAACATGCAAATTCCGAAACTACCGATCATCAGAAGTACCGCAGCACTTGTGTAGAACTACCAATTTTCTCACGGATGAGAAGACTCCACACATGTGTCTCTCTAGAAAAATGTACCGCTACACAAGTCGGTCGTTCTAGAACTCAGAAGTACCACTCACACAGAGCTGGTAGTTCTGCTCGCTGATCATACCGCTCACACAAAGCTGATCAAACCGCTCACACGGAGCTGATCAGACCGCTCAACAGAGCTGGTCAAAAGTACCGATCGTCGACTACCTTGGTCTTCGACCACGTCGGATGGTTCGACTACTCAAATCTCTGATCACGTTGATCAGTTCGACCACACAGGTCTTCGACTACGCTGGTATTTGACCACGCTAGTCTTCGAACACGTGGTTCGTATCGACTACACAGGTCTCTGACTATACTGGTCTCCGACCATATTGGTTTTGACCACTCAGGTCTTAACCACGTCTACCATGTCAATTTTTGACTATGTCAATCTCCGATCAACACATCGATCACACAGAGCTCAACCACGTCGGTTTCGACCACGCTGGTTTCAACCACTTCGATCTTCGACCACACAGGTCATCGACAACGTCGATCTTTAATCTCATTGGTTCGACTACGTTGGCTTCGACCATACTGGTTCCTGACCACATTGATCTTCGACCACACAGGCCTTCGACCACATTGGTTCTCAACCACACAAGTCTTCCGAACACCAACAGACGCGGTAGTTCTATGATTACAATGCGGTAATTCTGTTCAGTGGTAGTACCGTAGACCATACTGCGGTAGTTTTGATTTTCTTGGAAATTGCAGATACTTCAACAGATTTTGCAAAACACATTTGCAAACTTTAGTATCGTACACACAAGGATCAAATATAATTCCCAACAAGTTACAAAACACATTTACACACTTTGCCTTGAGTCATAGTCTTGACACGCATCAACTCATAATGCATCCTTTACTTGAACTTTATCAACACATGATGGATCTTTACTTGACTTGATGATCAACACATAATTATCTCCTTTTGTACACGCATCAACTCATGATGCATCTTATTCTTAATGGCCTTCAATACATGATGCCATCTTCCATCTTGACTTGATGCTCTTTAACCTATGAAGTCATCCCAAGTCATCCCCATTTGTGAAACCTAACCTATTTATCCAACTCATAGAAAATATTAGTCCACAAATCAATTGCCTTCAATTACCAAACTTCACCATTAACACATAATGAAAGGACTAAATTCTACAATCTTTCTTTTTGGTAATTCATGACAATCTCAATAAATCATGAGATAGAAATTGAATTATAAGCATACAACATGTACACAACAATTGTATACTCTAATATTAGCTTTTAAAATAAAACTTACTCATCTAGTTGTTATGAATTATCCAACCATTAACATATAATGCAAGAACTAGATGACAATCTGATTATGAGTTTATATGAACTAAACAAACTATACATACTCAAGGGATATGTTTCAAAGTAAAGATCTTTAATATATGAAAATAAAATATAGATCAATACTAATGAAACCATAAAATATAGAGTGAACCCCCTAAATGTTTGTATACAAGAATGTATTGTGAAACCATATGCACATATTCAAGTTTGACTTATTTGATGAAGTTTATTCTATATTTCGGATCCGAGGAATGCAATAAGATAAGAATATGATATTGAATGTATATTTCTTATGTTTTTCACCTTTTCATCCAAATGAAATTAAGCAATATCATAATCAGTAAACATATTAGTCTCATAATTGTATTAGTCATTATCACCAAAACCAACTTAATAGAGTTTGAACTTACAGCATCACTAGACCAAACAAAAGGTCCATGAATGCTAGAACTTGTAACATTTACTAAAGCAACTAACCAGTTACTATACAGAATTTGGCAAAAGGAGTAAAATCCACCAAAATTTACTGATCAGAGTTCTTAATTCCTTACCAAGAGCCATGTAGCCAAACGATCTAGAAACAATGGACATCGTGTCAGGTGTCCTGGCCTGCACCAACATGCTGGCTAGCCCAAAATCCATGACCTTAGCACGGAACTCCGAATCCAGCAGGATATTGCTCTTCTTGACATCCCGGTGAACGATGGGTGGAGAGCACTTAGCCCCTGCGCGGTGCCGACAGCAACTCCAATCCTAGTTGGCCAATCCAGTGGCGCTGTGCTCTGTGCAAATCGGGCCCTTTCCATGGAGTGGACGGCATGGAAAGCGTGGCCGTGGAGCCACTTGCCCAAGCTAAGCGTGGCCGTGGAGCCACTTGTCCAAGCTATCGTTGTCCATGTAGTTGTACACGAGGAGCTTGGAGTCAACGTGGGAGAGGCAACACAACAGCCTGATAATGTTGATGTGCTAGATGTTGCCGAGGATGCTCGCCTTCCACTTGAACTCGCACTCCAGCTTCTCGTCCACCTTCTCGATGCTCCTTATCTAATTTACTGCCATGGCGCTGGTGTCGTTGTTGTACCGATTGGTGTAGGTAATGTGATACATGCGCCCCGAGCCGCTACGGTCGATGAGGTTCTCCTCTGTTGGCTGGAAAATGGCTGCCTACCTAAAGCCTGTAATCTTCCGATCATTGCCCTGTGCCACACACTTTCTTTTCAAAAACCAATGAGTGTGCCACATATGAGGACCTAGCCTAAAAGAATAACCACCTCAAAAAGACCCTAGAGAGATTTTGAATTTTTTGTACGGATATTCCATTTTGTATTCGAAATTACATAAATATACCCGCGGAAAATTTTTACAAAAATAGGCTCCAGTCGCCTAATGGTTTGGCGACTGGAGCCTTTCGCCCAACCAGCCCGCGACATTTAAGAAATCTACCAACCGTTCAGTGATTAATTATAGTCGCTGAACCGTTTGGCGACTGCAATGCAGTCGCCCCACCGTTGGGCGACTGAAATTCAGTCGCCAAACGGTTAGGCAACTGGAGGTGATATAAAGCGCCTCGCTCGGCCGCCGGCCGCGTTCACTGTTTTCATTCGTTCAGCCGCGCGAGAGGAAGGAGAGGAGAAGAAGAGAGGAAGAAGGGGAAGAAGGGAAAGAAGAGAAGGGAGAAGGAGAGGGAGAGGAGGGGAAGAGGAGAGGGAAAGCGTGATTTCCAAGTATTTTTCTTAGTGTTAGAAATTTCGTTTAGAAAACTTAGTTTAGAAAATTAGTTTAGAAAATTTAGTTTAGAAAATTTATTTAGAAAATTTAGTTCGAAAATTTAGTTTAGAAAATTTAGTTTAGCAATTTAGTTTAGAAAATTTATTTAGAAAATTTAGTTTAGCAATTTAGTTTAGAAAATTTATTTAGAAAATTTAGTTTAGAAATTTACTTTACAAAATTTAGTTTATTAGTTTAGAAATTTTTGTATGTATTAATGTACAAAATGTAGTGTACAAATTTAGATGCAGAAAATTTAGTGTACAAATTTAGATGTAGAGAATTTGGAAAAAGTTTAGAAAATTTAGTTTAGAAAATTAGTTTAGAAATTAAGTTTAGAAAATTAAGTTTAGAAAATTAGTTTAGAAATTTAGTTTACAAAATTTAGTTTATTAGTTTAGAAATTTTTTTATGTATTAATGTAGAAAATGTAGTGTACAAATTTAGACGTAGAAAATTTAGTGTACAAATTTAGATGTAGAAAATTTAGTGTAGAAATTTAGATGTACAAAATTTAATGTTGAAATTATTGTACAAATTTTGCAGGTATGACTCGTGCTGGATGTGACTCCGAGTGGCAGTACGCGTTGTTGGATGAGCACGTGGACCGCTTTTATCGCGCTTCCCGTCGTGTGCCGCCACCGGGGAGCACAGAGCCGATTGAGCTGGGAGTGGTCCGGACACGCACACCTCGCATGGCCTGGGGACTCGACCCTCGTTGGACTGCTAGGTTTGCACTACGCCAGCATTTAGTGCAACCGTAAGAACGTTCCGTGCTGATCTTCACTTTGTTTGTAGGCTGCGGGATGCCGGGCTACTCCCTCTTGCCCGGATGGTGCAGGCCATAGAGGAGGATCACGAGGCGGGCGGGGATCGATCACGACGCTTCCCGTTCGACCGTTCCCTGCTGACGGCTTTGGTGGACCGTTGGCGGCCGGAGACGCACACATTCCACCTCCCATTCGGGGAGATGACGCCGACCCTGCAGGATATGTCCCTGCTCCTTGGCCTTCCGATCGCGGGAGGCGCTGCCTTCCTACCGGAGGCCCCAGCCGAGTGGCGCGCTGACCTGCTCGCCAGATTCCAGGGGGTCGTTCCACCGGCCGATGACCACCACATCTTCGGAGAGGATCAGACCCATGGGCTGACGCTAAGGTGGCTCGCATAGTACCGGGTACGTGGTTTTTCAAATCGATCATGTCTTCGAAGCTCTTATGTTTGCTATTACATACTAATAACAACTTGTTTGCATTCAGGTGGAGCATATGGATCCACACGCAGACGATGACCAGGTCTCGCGCCACCTGGAGGCGTACGTGCTGTGGCTGTTTGGTTGGGTGCTTTTCACTACCAGCCACGGCAACTCAGTGGATGCGCGCCTTATCGCTTATGCGAGGGCGATCGTTGACGGTGAGCCCCCCAGATCAGCTGGGGATCGGCCATACTTACCGCGACGTACCGCGCGCTGTGCGATGCGTGCACAAGGATCAAGGAGAACTCAATCCTCACGGGTTGTCCCCTGCTGCTGCAGTTGTGGTCGTTCGAGCGCTTCAGCCTCGGACGACCTGTGCTAGACGACATGGGTCCGTACGAGCCCGAGATGTATCCAGGGGGAGACGTCGACCGGCCGACGATGGGTTCTCTCTGGTGCCGTCGACGAGTAAGTATTATCACAGTCAACTATGTCTTTCTGATTGATGATCGTCATACTAAACAATTTGTCTTTCTTGCAGGTACAGTTCGCGCACGTCCAGGTCACGCGGGCGTACCAGCCCTTTGTGGAGCAGTTCGACCGCCTCACAGCCGACGACGTGCGCTGGGAGCCTTACGCAGATACGGCAGTGCAGGCCCGCGCTCCTAACGGGCTTTCTGGCTCACCCACATTACGTAATGGTTTTGTATGCAGGCACAGCACGAAGGGAGTTAAAAGAGGCACGGACTGGTCGACGAAGATGCAGCCCTGGGTCGAGCAGTGGGAGGGTGCGCTCGACGACCGCGTGGAGGAGGACCGCCCGTACGATAGCAGCGAGTACGCGGAGTACCTGCGCTGGTACCAAATGCGGACACGTACCAGGCTCATATATGTTGTAGACCCGCCTGCCACACACGTCGCCGCTCCGACGGACACGTACCCCGCGCGCAACGCTCACATCGCGGTACGTTACATGTCATTTCAAAGATTCCCAAATGGTAATGTCGTTTTGATGATCGACCATTTTATGTCTTTGTGTCCAGGCTGACATCGGTGCTGCCTTATGGGCCGAGTCCGGCTCATTACTGGAGAGGGTCGCCACTGGTGCGCAGCTGACCCATGAGGAGGGCGTCAGCTTTGCCAGCGTGGCACTACTCCGGAGGTAGTACGTGGACACGTCCTCCACCACCTCACCCGGAGCAGCCAGGGGGTTCAGCCTGGGCACAGCCTCCTACACCACCACACTTCACGCATCCTCCGCACATCCCCTTCCACACGCAGGGGGTGCACGCCCCTCCTCCTACCTCGATGGCGCCAGCTACGGGTACGCATCGTCTGATCTCGTTTTTATCCCAAGACGACATGCAACGAACTAACGATATTACTATTGCAGGTACTTACCATCAGCTCGGCGTCTCCCCGGCGCAGGACGATGTGGACCAGTTTTTTGCGGAGTGGCCTGGGCAGTTCTCCGACGCTGCACCGGAGGTTCTCTCTGGCAGTGCCCTCCCCGGTGCACCAGAGGGCACACAGCTAGATGTGCAGCTGAGTCCACCAGCACAGGGGCGGGATAGACACCCTCCTGCTCGTTTTACTTTTTCGGAGCCCCATAACCCGTTGCACCGGAGGAGGGCCAAGCGGGGCCGTATGGGAGGACGTGGGCGCGGTGACGGGGCACACCAGGGTGGCGAGTGAGGTTATGCATGTAATGAAAAAATATGCGGCTTGTTACTCACAATTATATTATGAAGTTTATTTTTATTCAAACAAGTCTATCATCTTTTCTTTTCATATTCAATCATTCATATATCAAATTATCTAAAAAATTTACATACCGGTTCTCCGCACACTGAATTATCATCGTATGTCACTTAACAGTGTATGTATCGATCGTTCTCCAGTTAATCTTTAATAAAAAAAAGTTTCTAAAAATTTTCGCGCACCTACAATATACAATAACATAAACTTTTATTACAACTAAACCAGATTTTTTACTAGTTTAAAACTACAAAATTCACGGGGAGTCATGCAGTCGCCTAATGGAATGGCGACTGCATATAAGTCGCCTAACCGTAAGGCGACTACATGAAAGTCGCCGTGCAGAAGAGCGACTGCATGAAATCGCTCCAGCGTGCGGCGACAGATATTATTTCGCGGGCTGGTTGGGCGAAAGGCTCCAGTCGCCGAACCATTAGGCGACTGGAGCCTATTTTTGTAAAAAAATTTCCCGCGGGTATATTTATGTAATTTCGAATAAAATGGATTATCCGTACAAAAAATTCGAGAGATTTTTCAGTTGGAAGATAAATTCAGGGGTGTTTTGGATGACCAAGATCACTCTTTTAAACTTCTTGCTTGGGATGATCGTAATAAGACTTGAGATCTAACACATAGTTAAAAACAAAAATATGAAAAATAGTCAAAACTTAGAAGGCAATTATAGATGCCTCCTGGTACAACACTTACTTTACTAAGATAAGACCAAAAAAATATTTCAAAAATTATCAAATGCACTAATTATGCACAAATTCCAAGTGCTTGAACAAACTGATTCAATAATGAACTTGTAGCACTCTAAATAGAGTCCATTGTAGTTTCTTTATTCCATTAAGTTTATTGATATAGCTTAGCTTATTTTTGGATATATTTGGCTAAATTATGATCTTGAGCAACTCAATATGCTAAAATCCATTTAATTCCAAATTATTGCTTATTTGGTCTTAGTTTTACTATATATGGTTTGCCATGATCTAGATAGCTTCTTCATATAATATGGCTTGGTGTAATACTTGTAGAATCACTTTAGATAATTTTTATAGCTCCTTGTGCTAAAAATAAATAAAATATAGCCACTTTATCTTATTCATACTTTATCTTCTTCTATACATCTTGATGACTGAAATGTTAGAGGGAGAAAAAGATTATTAAAAATGCATATATTGAGGAGAAAGATTTCTAAAATTCATAATTTGGAGTTTTTATTTAAATTCTTGCTAAGTTGGAGTTTAATATTTTGTTGTGATTCTGTTGATTTTTTGATCCCTTCTCATCATGACCAAATAAAACAATTATTCTTTCAAATGGATCTAGAGTGATATTTCCCTAAAAAAGAGTGAGATTTCCCAATTTATTTGGTGGATTTGAAGCTTTTTAAAAAAACTTGCTATTTTCAGTAGCTTCACTCAATTTATGGCTCATATGGTCATTTTCATTCTTTGCAACCCTTTTGTGACCATTTTGAGGTTTCATTTGCAAAGTTCCCTCTCTATTTTCTAAAACCACCTCCTATTTGTAATTTTGAGAAATTGCCAATAGATTCATCAAGGGGAAAATTGAAGGACGACCATGTGAGAAGGTACAGTGTTATGTTGTGATGAACCATTGCCATTTTAGAGGAGTGAAATTTAGATTTCGTAAATTTACAGTTTTCTCTGGACAGGTTGTAGATGTAGCGGTCTGGCTAGCTAGAAGAGGCGGTCAGATCGCCCAAAGGTTAGACCAGCCCCCTCTAGCGGTCCAATCGGCCATCACCAGTAGTCAAACTAGCTGGAGGCAATGGTTTGACCAGTCGGCATTGTTTCAGTTCGGCGGGTTTTTGGTACTTTGGGAAATTGAGTCGTGGTATGTTTTGATTTGGCTTAGGTCAGTGCATTTGTGTTGCATAATATATGTTTTAGCTAATATGCATTATGTTGTGAAGAACTTGTATTTAAAAATAATTTCTTTGTCTTTAGATGTGTACGGTCGATTGGAGTTAACCATGGTCAACGACAATGATCGGGGCTATGCTCATAGAGGAGCTGAGGCTCCAGAATAATCAAGGATGCCAGAAGAGATGGTTGAGCTTAAGAATGACACAAGGAAGGCAGGAAATGTTGAAGGGAAGTTCAAGTGATGAGTTGCACCTTGTGGCTTAGTCTGTCCAAGTGAGGCGTGGTCTAGTGGAACCAGAATGGGAGAGACTTACCGACGCGTGACAAGCTAGTTATGCATCTACATGTGGAAAGCATAATAATTACTTGCAAGGGAGTATTAAGACGGGCTCAAGAAAGGGTATTTTGGTAAGTTGATCAAAATATCAGAAACTATCTTAAATCAAAATCACAGCGATTGAGAAAGTGGTTTAGATCAAGGAAAAGTTGAGATGATTAAGTTGGATCAAAGGCAAAGAACTTATCATATTTGGGCTTATATGCTTTAAAAAGCGTGCATCAGTGTAGTGTGTGAGTAAAACTCATGTTGAGTGGGGTTAACGGGTTTTCCCTATGCTAAGTGGATAGTATCCATTAGAGTTAGATGGACCGGTTGCCTTGTCTATTTAATGGGTTGAGATAGAGACTTGCTAGTTAACAATCCAAATATCCTGCTCTACTAATTGAAATCAATGTTCTTGGGTTAGGATTTGAGAAGGGTGAGTGTTGTGCTATGATCTCTTGTCCTCCAGGTAGAGTGGTTGTAAAACATTTATCTTCAAGTAGCAATATATCAATTTTGTTCATCTGTCATGGATTCTTCTTGTGTTGATTGATTTGTTCTTGATTTGGTTGATGTTTGATCTTCTCTCTCCTTCTTGATCTTACTGGATGTAAAGTATGAGTAAGTAATGGAGATGTATCATATAAATCAATTTCTATCCATCTAGGCATCAGTTTTGGCAGGTCCATGAAATTGCCCGATTTTCCTTGAATTTGACCTTCTCGAGAGTTTTCTTGATCTAGTTGTTTTGCCTTGATCCCTTGGGAGTTTTTGTTTACTGTAATATGTGGGAATATATCTAGAGTTATCTTGGTCATCTTCTACCCATGAGCTAGTCATATTTCTTGTTTTCGTCTTTTACCCGATTTTGGTGCAGTCTTGCTTATTTTAGAGAAAGGTCTGAAGTTTGATATAGATTTTTGCAATCCTGGATTGAAATAGGTTCTTGAGACCTTAAGCAAGGCGTGTGCAAAATTTCATATCATTTGGGGTTGTATTTTTGAAGTTGCACCAAAAGTTACATTGCTTTGGGCTGAATTTTCAGTTCTAAAATAGGGCAGTCAATTAGACCTTATCTCCTTTCGGTCCAACCACCGAGGCCGATCAGACCAGCATGGTGCTGGTGGTCTAGCCACCAGGCACCGGTTAGATCGCCTTGGCAACTGATCTGACCACCTAAAACTTGAAGTTCTCAAGTTTTTGGTTCCTCGTTTTGCTCACTTTTTTGTTGGCTTTTTGTTATAATATTCATGGTTTTACGACTATTAGAGTAAAAGATTGGTGAATACTTGGACAAAAAATTTGAAGGCAACATTTACCCTCTATCTGTTGCTTATTTCCCTTTTTTCTTAACAGTTGTAAACTCATGTTATTGACTTTTAGTATATAATAGATAGCTTTGGGGGGGGGGGAGGATTTACTTTGTTGTATGGAAATCAAATTGCTAGTTTTGTTTTCCCTCAAATTCTAGTTAATTTGGATTGCACTCGATGTGGACTCATTTTTTTAATTTGCTAATTTTGTTTAATTATTATTTTGAATTTATTTATGTATGGATGTTACTTTAGATGTTAAATGGAAATTAAATTGTTAATTTTATTTTTTTATTATGCTAAATTACAGTTAATTTGGACTGTAGTTGATGTGGGATTCTTTCTTTTAATCTGAGCAATTCTAGTTTGGGTCCGTGAGATAAATGACTAGATTTTACTGATTAATACAGGAGCTTCCTCGGAGTGCCTAATTAGTATATCTTTACAAATTTTAATATTTTGAAATTTTAGGTTTCAAATTCGTTTACAAGTCAAATATCTAATCATCCTTTAATTTTTATTCCGAATTTGCATGTTTTTGAATCATACTCATCATGGATTTATTTTTTAGTTTTAGGTTGGTGTTCATTTAAAAAATCAATTTCTATTTTCATTATTTATTATTCTGAATTTAGGTTTTTTTGGTTTACTTTGAAGTTCATGTGAAAATCAAATTACTAATTTTATTTTGAAATTTAATTAATTTCGATTGAACTTGACGTGAACGCTTTTTGGAAATCAAATTACTAAATTTATTTTGAAATTTAGTTAATTTGGATTGTACTTGACGTGAACTCTTTCTTTTAATTTGCTAATTTTTGTTTAATTGTTATTGCAAATTTTAGTTTTTTTATGGATGTTACTTTGGAAATTGTGTGTAAATTGTTCATTTTTCTTTATTTTTAATTTTAAATCTCTTAATTTGGATTGTACTTAACATGAACTTTTTCTTTTAATCTAAGCTGTTAAAATTCGGGTTTGCCAGGTTGATGGCTAGATATTTCTGTATGTGTGTAACTAGTATAGATGTAGATAAATTCTTATACCTCTAAGTCAACTATCAAATTTAAACCTTTTAAATTAGGACTCTATTTAATTAAGGACTTGATATTTTGCTTTTTATGAGAATTTGTAGCATGCTTTTTTCTTAGTAGCTCTAAAAGACCTATTATCGATTTTTAGTATATAAAATAATATATAGTTAATACATGCTGAGAGTTCAGACCAGTGCATGACCTAACTGAGTTAGTGTAGGACCGAAATGGCGACAGAGCGGGGTGATTGTCGCTCGCTTCAAAATCGCCCCCGAGAAATCAAACACTGATTTTTCAGAAAGATGCAAAACACAGCACCTCACAGAAAATTAAAATTAATTTTGCTGAATTTTGTAATGCATGCAACACTGAAAAATTCAGCATAAATCAGAGACTAGCCAGTAAAAAAATTCAACTGAAAAAACCGCTGTTTGATCTGCATGCAAAATTATCAAATATCAGCAAAAGAATAAAAAGAAAAGCACTAAAGAGTGTTCACGCTTGCAAGAGAAGGCATCAAGGCCATTGATCTGCATGTTGGCCGAAAAGCACAAATTCATTAACAGCCAATCTCTGAACACTTTCGGACTGCAGCAATAATTAGGCAGAAAAACTGCTACCAATCTAAGAAATCTGCAGACTAAACAAGGATCATCAGGTGCTAGGGAATTTCATGCTGCAAACTGAATCAGCCAAACCAAGGTACTATTGCAGCCCGAAAACCACTTCTCTGCAGAAAATACTCAAACCAACTTAAGTCAAGTGACTGAAAAAAATTTGCTCCTCTCCTCCAACCAAAAGCTTAAGAAAATGATCCAAATACCTCTAGAGCCTTTGGAAGACAAGGAAATGAACAAGAGATCAAGAAATTCAGATTTTGCCCAAAACTGAAACTTTTCAGAGAGATGCATAAAAACTCAAATTACTCCCCAACCTTTGATCCTTTGGCCATGAAACTTTGAGGATATGTTAGCAATAGTCATGGGATAATCTAGATCAAATTTCATGCCATTTCTCCAAGGGAATCAGGAATGGCATCAAAACCCTAGAAGACCAAAAACATGAACAGAGGAACTCAAAGTGCCAAATCTGAAATTAAACTCAGTTTGCTCTTAGGATTAACTAGCCAAATGGCTTTTGAGCTGGCACTCCCAAGCAACAAACAACAAGAAAACGAAAATATCACAAATACACCAAAAAGAGCATCGAAGGAACAGAGGCAAGAACATAGAGAAACTTCAGATTTTCCATTGCAAATCACAAGCGAAATACAAAGAGATACGTCCCCATACGCATGGACATTAGCACAAGAAGTTTGATTACAAGTGTCTCAATCCCTCATCTCCTTCTCCCAACTCAAGACTACAAGCCCTACATACTATCCTAGAGGGAAGACTCAAGAATGCATCGATGGGGCACAGAACCTCTGCCCTCTCCCTGCTCTTAACCACTAAAGAGCCCTACCAACTAAAGAGCAAAAGAGAAAACCAACCTCTAAAGCCTCTTTTGACTAGAGCTAACCCTAATTCCCTCCAAAATCCATACATGGGCATGCAGCCCCTCACAAGTATTTATAGCCTACGGCTAACGGGTCTCCGCCCCGTTACGCCCGCTAAATTCAACAGAGTCCGCTCCCGCTTGTGCAGCCTTGCGAAATTCCCGATTCGCCCCTCCTGCACGTTCCGGGAAGCTTCCGCGCTCCTTGCCTCGCACGCCTCGCAATCACCTCGAGTCCACGTCGTCTTCGACACATCCCGACCGTTCTGACCTCAGCGCCACCTGCGCCTAGTCCGGTCCATCGTGTCTCGCCACGACTCCGCCTCGACGTCCTGCAGTCACACAGACAAGAAATACGTCAAATAGCACCGCTCGATACATGAAAGCGTAAATAACATCATGCTTATCACAGATGAAGTCCAAACCTGTCAAATCAAAGAATTAGTGTCCTAATCTCATATGACCAGGTTTGACCACAGTCCGACCGAGCCCGTTGCACCACACAACGTCAAGGTCCGAACAACCCAAACCAAACTCGACTATCCTAAACCGATGTCAATTACTCATCATACACATGGGATGATCTCCACATGGTCTCTCCGTTAGGCCTTCGCTCCATAGCACGTACGTAATCTTTGGTGAGGTGATTTCGTTGGTGGTCTGGTTAGATTAACTAGAAATAGACTGTAATGAGTGGCATTTGGTCACAGTTTACTCAATGCGAAGAAACTGAGTGCCAGTTGGTTGTTTGACCGAAGTCGACAGGAACAAACATTGGCACGCTGTACACATGTATGATAACTCAGGCTGAATGCAACGGTGGCTCCGGTCAAGCACGGCAATTCTACGAACGTACCTGTAACATAAAAGACTTGCCCACAGCCCACAAGTAAGGCTCACGTGTCAGTGGCTATTGCTTTTTGGGTGTTCCAGCCGGTCAAATAAAAAAGGTCTTAGATTTTTATGTGTTACGATGTATCAATCTAATAAATAGTAATTATTGAAATATATCAAAACAAAAATCAACTTAAAAAGCTAAAAAAGCATTTACAGAGATTGTTATACGTCATGTTCGGCTTCTAGCCGGTCATGCTTCAAAGATGGAAAAGCAAAATTAAGACAGCAACGTAAAGATAGAATAAAGATACGATGCACGTTTGATGGCAGTGGCTCAGCATCCAGAACGTCGAACGCAAAAGTCCGAGCGTAACAGGTGATAATAGGTGATTAGCGCTAACACTTTGTGTAGCCCATTGAACCCTCAAAACTAAAGCGACATGCATCTGATGTATCTGAGCTGCTGGTGAGTCGCGCGTGTGATCCAGACCGTGATCCGTCAAGCGGTGGGAAACTTCACCGGAAGGCTAGTAGACGTGTTGGACCGGCCCGCTACCGCTGACTGGGGTGCAGAGTGTGGCCCGCCACCGCTGACCGCTGACTGGCGTGCAGAGTGTGGACTTCCCTTACGAATCGTTAGTTTAGTTCCACCACGTACGACCCACGGCATTCGCGATACCCGCCGATCGGTGTGCCGTGTGCCGTTCCTACTAGCTTGAATTCTGGAAACTCCATCCAATGCGGTGTTCTGTCTGTGTACCATTGAGTTCCTGGACTGAAGGCCGATATGTCTGTAGTAGCACTCAATTATTGATGAAACGATTCTACACAAGAAGAGGAAGAAGATTAAGAAGAGGAGAAATGTCGCCGTTGCGCACGGTTGGCGCCTGCTGGTTGCAGCTTGTGGTTCGCCTGTCATCCTGACCATTGGAGTCTGGAGACAGAGCTGCCAATGCTTATGGTTTCGTTATCATGGGTTTGTGCAAAGAAGATGTAGAACCGAAAGATCTCACTACTAGAATTCACCGATGTCCCTAGGGTGTATAACTTCCCTTAGCATTGAAAATCAAATCCGTAGGATATTACCTTTCACTTGGGTGAGCACAAAGAACCCACGGGAACTAATAAGTTCCCTACTGTTTCAATCACTACCTACAGGTGTGTGTGCTGCCACTGTCCAAAATCGGTCGCACGGGTGGTTGCTAGCACAGGAGTATGCGGTGACGCCATCCACAACTGTTAGACCATATGGTGGTCGTAAATACAGTGATGATAAATAATTAATTTTTAGGTTGCATTGAAATTTACGTTTGTGAAAGTTTCGGTCGACCACGGTTAGCGATCGGCAAGCTTTGACTACAGTCGGTGGTCCAATTGACCTTATGTTGGGTGGTCCAATCGGCAGGTCGACCACGGCATGTCGACTACGGCTGAATGACCATGCTTGGTAGATGTTGGTAAGCTACAGCGAACCAGGTTTAGCTACAGTGGACCAATCGGAGGTCATAAGTTCATCTGCTATAACAACCAGTCGGTGGTCATAGCTACAATGTCCTATTGATAGTCGTAACTATAGTACCTGGTCGGTACTCAGTGGTGGATGGTCATAGCTTTGCAGTCGATACTCAGAGCTATAGTGCTTGGTCGATATCGGTATTCGTAATCTTAGCGATCTGTTGTCGTAAGCTTTGCAATCGGTTGACGTAGACTTCACAGTCAGTATTCGCAGGCTTCGAGTGCTTCAATTCTTATAATCTTCGAGTACTCGTGCCTGTTGGGGCAGCAGTCTGACCGGCCTGGGCATCGATCTGACTAGTCTTTCTGAATAGTCTGAGATTAGTTTTTGGAAAGGATGGATATTGAGATCGTGGATGATCTGGTTCGTGCTTATTGATAGATAATGGTGTGATATGCATGTGTGGATTGATATTGATCAAGTTGGGAAGAACTTGTGCTGAAAAGTTATTTGATCTTTGCATGTGCAAGTTAAGCGTAGAGACGATCATGGTCGAGAATGTCACGAAGTGGTCGAGCTCATGCTGGAGCACGTGGAGATCAAAGGTATATAATGCGTGGAGAAGCTACGGAAGGTGTAGTCCTAGAGACTTCAACATGTGAGGATGAGCGTGAAGAAGCTACAGGAGGTGCAGTCCCGGAGGCTTTGACATGTGCTGAGTTGAAAGAGTTATGGAAGGAGTCCATACCTGAGAAGACTTATAGATTATAGAAAACACATGTTTGAAAGGGTTTTTGGTCCCTTAATATTTGAAATGGATAGATTTTACTGTCTGTGTTTAATGAAGACACGGTTTGGGGCGTTAGCATATAAACATAGGGAGAAGCTAAGGGTTAACGTAAGGTTTTTGAGGATTTGAGACGGATTTGGAGAGAAAGCTTTTGTGTTAGGGTTTGAGCTGCGTCGGGAGGGCACTTTGTATCCACAGAATATGTTTTAGAAATAAAAGATCAGACCTATTCCTGAAAAGTTCGCCGGCGCTGGCAGCGTTGTTTTCTAGGTATCATCTTTGACTCATTCTCATTATGAGTACGTAGTGCGTGGTGCATAGAGTTCCTCCGTCAACTTGATCGCTCGCCTAGTCTTTCACTTGATCGTCGCCACCAGCATCGGTATTGAGACTACTTACAAAGGGGTCGAGTGAGTAGTCGAGCGAGCGGTCGAACACTGAGCAATCCATAGAGCAGTTGAGTATCGAGCGGTTAAAATATTCACCGAGCACTAAGAGATTTCAAAAAACGGAGACAATCATGCATCCCCTTTGATTGTAGTATTTGATTCTACAACAACCAACCCAACCGTCATCGGTCATCGGAGTTGAAGCACCAAGGTCGCGCTCCATGGCTGCAGGTGACCACGAGCACGGGGCCTCCTCTGACTCCGCCGCCACTGGGCGCAACGGCTTGAAAGGAAAAGTTCTGGTGCCTCTAGATCCAAGTGCGTGCTCCATCACTGTAATCCTCGCTGTGGAGCCCTTGTATTCGTATCCAAATGGATTTGGTTATTGGTTTGTTTTAGTTCTTGCGTGTAGATCTGGCATGAAAGAGAACCTTTTGGCGTTGCTGCTTAATCCAGCATCGCAACCATGATTCACCATGTGCATCAAGAGGCAGGTCAAGCCAGCCACTACAGATCAAGCTACAAGATGCATTCGGCTTGAGTGATTCTACCTTGTGCAATTGTTCGACGTCTTTCAGAGAAGATTTGTTCTATGTCAGTGGGCATTGTGTGTGTTGGGAGACAAATCCGGCATGTTGCTTTGATGTGTAAATAGTACATATGTATTACCAAGCAACAAGTGTATTTTTGTACCTTACTGATAATGGTATTCACTTGTTTCGTATCTGTCTCTTTGTATGAGATTTCTTTGCTATGAACTGACAATTGATACAAATATAAATGAAATTAAGAAGGAAAATAGAATAGAGAAAATTCCACAGTAATTAAATAATAACCTAGGTTTTTCTAATCTTGTACAATCAAAAGCTTTCACTGGAGGTGAAAAGTAACATAGGAAAATACACTTTACACACTAGCTTTGGTGCCACATGTACAAAGTTACCTGAAAACCCAGGCAAACTATCCTCTCCCTGGGGTTTGAGAAGAAAACCCCAGGGAAACTATTCTTTCCCCACCAGACTTTACCTAGGTGCCGTTCCCTAGCGTTGGCTTGGCACTAGGGAAACAATATCCCTATGGTTTTTTCACGTCCCCTAGTGTTTATGGCACTAGGGGAACTTATGATTTCTAGTAGTGAGATTGAATGTACACACATTTGAGCATATGACCATCATGGTCAGATGAACACTGGACAATTAATAATGGAGTGGCTCAGTGCAAGACAAAGTGCAAAACAGAAGAACTGAGGCTTCTCATGATCTGACAAACCAGCAAAAACAAGAAATGTTGGAATCATCTTGGGAACGTACAACATAAGGCCATGTACAACGTCTTGGATTCTTATGGACTACGACTTATTAATCTAATAAATAGTAATTATTGAAATATATCAAAACCAAAAATCAACTTAAAAAGCTAAAAAAGCATTTACAGAGATTGTTATACGTCATGTTCGGCTTCTAGCCGGTCATGCTTCAAAGATGGAAAAGCAAAATTAAGACAGCAACGTAAAGATAGAATAAAGATACGATGCACGTTTGATGGCAGTGGCTCAGGATCCAGAACGTCGAACGCAAAAGTCCGAGCGTAACAGGTGATAATAGGTGATTAGCGCTAACACTTTGTGTAGCCCATTGAACCCTCAAAACTAAAGCGACATGCATCTGATGTATCTGAGCTGCTGGTGAGTCGCACGTGTGATCCAGACCGTAATCCGTCAAGCGGTGGGAAACTTCACCGGAAGGCTAGTAGACGTGTTGGACCGGCCCGCTACCGCTGACCGCTGACTGGGGTGCAGAGTGTGTACTTCCCTTACGAATCGTTAGTTTAGTTCCACCACGTACGACCCACGGCATTCGCGATACCCGCCGACCGGTGTGCCGTGTGCCGTTCCTACTAGCTTGAATTCTGGAAACTCCATCCAATGCGGTGTTCTGTCTGTGTGTACCATTGTTGAGTTCCTGGACTGAAGGCCGATGTGTCTGTAGTAGCACTCAATTATTGATGAAACGATTCTACACAAGAGGAAGAAGACTAAGAAGAGGAGAAATGTCGCGTTGCGCACGGTTGGCGCCTGCTGGTTGCCGCTTGTGGTTCGCCTGTCATCCTGACCATTGGAGTCTGGAGACAGAGCTGCCAATGCTTATGGTTTCGTTATCATGGGTTTGTGCAAAGAAGATGTAGAACCGAAAGATCTCACTACTAGAATTCACCGATGTCCCTAGGGTGTATAACCTCCCTTAACGTTGAAAATCAAATCCGTAGGATACTATCTTTCCCTTGGGTGAGCACAAAGAACCCATGGGAACTAATAAGTTCCCTACTGTTTCAATCACTACCTACAGGTATGTGCTGCCACTGTCCAAAATCGGTCGCACGGGTGGTTGCTAGCACAGGAGTGTGTGGTGACGTCACCCACAACTGTTAGACCATGTGGCGGACGTAAATACAGTTGATGATGAATAATTGACTTTTGGATTGCATTGAAATTTACGTTTGTGAAAGTTTTGATCGACCACGGTTAGCGATCGGCAAGCTTTGACTACAGTCGGTGGTCCAATTGACCTTATGTTGGGTGGTCCAATCGGCAGGTCTACCACGGCATGTCGACTACGGCTGAATGACCATGCTTGGTAGATGTTGGTAAGCTACAGCGAACCAGTCGTAAGCAAGAGTGAACCAGGTTTAGCTACAGTGGACCAATCGGAGGTCATAAGTTCATCTGCTATAACAACCAGTCGGTGGTCATAGCTACAATGTCCTATTGATAGTCGTAACTATAGTACCTGGTCGGTACTCAGTGGTGGATGGTCATAGCTTTGCAGTCGATACTCAGAGCTATAGTGCTTGGTCGATATCGGTAGTCGTAATCTTAGCGATCTGTTGTCGTAAGCTTTGCAATCGGTTGACGTAGACTTCACAGTCAGTATTCGTAGGCTTCGAGTGCTTCAATTCTTATAATCTTCGAGTACTCGTGCCTGTTAGGGCAGCAGTCTGACCGGCCTGGGCATCGATCTGACTAGTCTTTCTGAATAGTCTGAGATTAGTTTTTGGAAAGGATGGATATTGAGATCGTGGATGATCTGGTTCGTGCTTATTGATAGATAATGGTGTGATATGCATGTATGGATTGATATTGGTCAAGTTGGGAAGAACTTGTGCTGAAAAGTTATTTGATCTTTGCATGTGCAAGTTAAGCGTAGAGACGATCATGGTCGAGGATGTCACGAAGTGGTCGAGCTCATGCTGGAGCACGTGGAGATCAAAGGTATATAATGCGTGGAGAAGCTACGGAAGGTGTAGTCCTAGAGACTTCAACATGTGAGGATGAGCGTGAAGAAGCTACGGGAGGTGCAGTCCCGGAGGCTTTGATATGTGCTGAGTTGAAAGAGTTATGGAAGGAGTCCATACCTGAGAAGACTTATAGATTATAGAAAACACATGTTTGAAAGGGTTTTTGGTCCCTTAATATTTGAAATGGATAGATTTTACTGTCTGTGTTTAATGAAGACACGGTTTGGGGCGTTAGCATATAAACATAGGGAGAAGCTAAGGGTTAACGTAAGGTTTTTGAGGATTTGAGACGGATTTGGAGAGAAAGCTTTTGTGTTAGGGTTTGAGCTGCGTCGGGAGGGCACTTTGTATTCACAGAATATGTTTTAGAAATAAAAGATCAGACATATTCCTGAAAAGTTCGCTCGCACTGGCAGCGTTGTTTTCTAGGCATCGTCTTTGACTCATTCTCATTACGAGTACGTAGTGCGTGGCGCATAGAGTTCCTCCGTCAACTTGATCGCTCGCCTAGTCTTTCACTTGATCGTCGCCACTAGCATCGGTATTGAGACGACGTACAAAGGGGTCGAGTGAGCAGTCGATCGAGCGGTCGAACACTGAGCGATCGATAGAGCAGTTGAGTACCGAGCGATCAAAATCTTCACCGAGCACTAAGAGATTTCAAAAAACGGAGACAATCATTCACCCCCTCTGATTGTAGTATTCGATTCTACAACAACCAACCCAACCGTTGTCGGTCATCGGAGTTGAAGCACCAAGGTCGCGCTCCATGGCTGCAGGTGACCACGAGCACGGGGCCTCCTCTGACTCCGCCGCCATTGGGCGCAACGGCTTGAAAGGAAAAGTTCTGGTGCCTCTAGATCCAAGTGCGTGCTCCATCACTGTAATCCTCGCTGTGGAGCCCTTGTATTCGTATCCAAATGGATTCGGTTATTGGTTTGTTTTAGTTCTTGCGTGTAGATCTGGCATGAAAGAGAACCTTTTGGCGTTGCTGCTTAATCCAGCATCGCAACCATGATTCACCATGTGCATCAAGAGGCAGGTCAAGCCAGCCACTACAGATCAAGCTACAAGATGCATTCGGCTTGAGTGATTCTACCTTGTGCAATTGTTCGACGTCTTTCAGAGAAGATTTGTTCTCAAAAGAACAGGCCATGTCAGTGGGCATTGTGTGTGTTGGGAGACAAATCCGGCATGTTGCTTTGATGTGTAAATAGTACATATGTATTACCAAGCAACAAGTGTATTTTTGTACCTTACTGATAATAGTATTCACTTGCTTCGTATCTGTCTCTTTGTATGAGATTTCTTTGCTATGAACTGACAATTGATACAAATATAAATGAAATTAAGAAGGAAAATAGAATAGAGAAAATTCCACAATAATTAAATAATAACCTAGGTTTTTCTAATCTTGTACAATCAAAAGCTTTCACTGGAGGTGAAAAGTAACATAGGAAAATACACTTTACACACTAGCTTTGGTGCCACATGTACAAAGTTACCTGAAAACCCAGGGAAACTATCCTCTCCCTGGGGTTTGAGAAGAAAACCCCAGGGAAACTATTCTTTCCCCACCAGACTTTACCTAGGTGCCGTTCCCTAGCGTTGGCTTGGCACTAGGGAAACAATATCCCTATGGTTTTTGCATGTCCCCTAGTGTTTATGGCACTAGGGGAACTTATGATTTCTAGTAGTGAGATTGAATGTACACACATTTGAGCATATGACCATCATGGTCAGATGAACACTGGACAATTAATAATGGAGTGGCTCAGTGCAAGACAAAGTGCAAAACAGAAGAACTGAGGCTTCTCATGATCTGACAAACCAGCAAAAACAAGAAATGTTGGAATCATCTTGGGAACGTACAACATAAGGCCATGTACAACGTCTTGGATTCTTATGGACTACGACTTATTAATCTAATAAATAGTAATTATTGAAATATATCAAAACCAAAAATCAACTTAAAAAGCTAAAAAAGCATTTACAGAGATTGTTATACGTCATGTTCGGCTTCTAGCCGGTCATGCTTCAAAGATGGAAAAGCAAAATTAAGACAGCAACGTAAAGATAGAATAAAGATACGATGCACGTTTGATGGCAGTGGCTCAGGATCCAGAACGTCGAACGCAAAAGTCCGAGCGTAACAGGTGATAATAGGTTATTAGCGCTAACACTTTGTGTAGCCCATTGAACCCTCAAAACTAAAGCGACATGCATCTGATGTATCTGAGCTGCTGGTGAGTCGCACGTGTGATCCAGACCGTAATCCGTCAAGCGGTGGGAAACTTCACCGGAAGGCTAGTAGACAGTGGCGAAGCTACATTGATGACTGTGGGTGCGGATGCACCCACAGAAAAATGAAAAATCAATACTATAATCGAATTTTTACCATGGTTGCAACTCAAATTTCCACACTCACAAGACAAGCGCACTCCCCCTCCGATTTGTTCTAGCTTCGCCACTGCTAGTAGACGTGTTGGACCGGCCCGCTACCGCTGACCGCTGACTGGGGTGCAGAGTGTGTACTTCCCTTACGAATCGTTAGTTTAGTTCCACCACGTACGACCCACGGCATTCGCGATACCCGCCGACCGGTGTGCCGTGTGCCGTTCCTACTAGCTTGAATTCTGGAAACTCCATCCAATGCGGTGTACTGTCCGTATGTACCATTGAGTTCCTGGACTGAAGGCCGATGTGCCTGTAGTAGCACTCAATTATTGATGAAACGATTCTACACAAGAAGAGGAAGAAGATTAAGAAGAAGAAAAATGTCGCCGTTGCGCGCGGTTGGTGCCTGCTGGTTGCAACTTGTGGTTCGCCTGTCATCCTGACCATTGGAGTCTGGAGACAGAGCTGCCAATCCTTATGTTTGTCAGTTTGTGCGAAGAAGATGTAGAACAGAAAGATCTCACTACTAGAATTCACCGATGTCCCTAGGGTGTATAACCTCCCTTAGCGTTGAAAATCAAATCCGTAGGATATTACCTTTCCCTTGGGTGAGCACAAAGAACCCATGAGAACTAATAAGTTCCCTACTGTTTCAATCACTTACTACAGGTGTGTGCTGCCACTGTCCAAAATCGGTCGCACGGGTGGTTGCTAGCACAGGAGTGTGCGGTCAGGGCCGTCTTAAGGGGGTGGGCAGGAAGTGCGACGGCCGGGGGCCCATGCCACGGGGGGCCCGCCGGCCCATGAGTATGTATATCAGTATATGTATGTATGTATGTCACGGGCGTCGCTTCCTATCCGATCGTTTCGGTGTTTCGTCTCCCTATTGCCCCGCTGCTGCTTCAGTGCTTCTTCGCCCGGGCGCCATAATTCCGATCGGCGATGAAATTAGATTGCTGGGCCCTTGCTGTCTTGCTTGCCCAAGGGCCCTTGAAATTGTTGAGACGGCCCTGTGTGCGGTGACGCCGCCCACAACTGTTAAACCATGTGGGTGCCGTAAATACAGTGATGATAATAATTGACTTTTAGGTTACATTAAAATTTACGTTTGTAAAAGTTTCGGTGGACCACGGTTAGCGATCGGCAGGCTTCAACTACGGTCAGTGGTCAGCGATCCGATTGACCTTTTGTTGGGTGGTCCAATCGGCATATCGACCACGGCTGAACGACCATGCCTAGTAGATGTTGGTAAGCTACAACGAACCAGTCGTAAGCAACAGTGAACCAGTTTTAGCTACAGTGGACCGGTCGAAGGTCATAAGATTGTATGCTACCACAACCGGTCGGTGGTCATAGCTACAATGCCTATTGATAGTCGTAACTATAGTACCTGGTCGGTACTCAGTGGTGGGTGGTCGTAACTTTGCAGTCGATACTTAGAGCTATAGTGCTTGATCGATATCGGTAGTCGTAAACTTAGCGATCTGTTGTCGTAAGCTTTGCAATCGGTTGCCGTAGACTTCATAGTCAGTACTCGTAGGCTTCGAATGCTTTAATTCTTATAATCTTCGAGTACCTCGAGTACTCGTGCCTGTTGGGACAACAGTTTGACCGGCCTGGGCATTGGTCTGACTAGTCTTTCTGAATAGTCTGAGATTAGTTTTTGGAAAGGGTGGATATTGAGATCGTGGGTGATCTGGTTCGTGCTTATTGATAGATAATGGTGTGATATGCATGTGTGGTGATATTGTGGGTGGATATTCCTCTTATCGACTTTTTTTCTAAAATTAACATAATTTAATTTAATATTATTTTACGTATAATTTGAAAGTATTTTAGAAACGGGCTAACGAGCCAAGTCAAGCTTGAGTAAAATTCAAATTCATTTGAAATCAATTCATTTCAATGTTTAACCAATTAATGAGTATAATTGAAGTGATTTTAAACCGAGCCAACGAGCCCCACTAAAGAGTTTTTTTTGTCACCCCTACTTGTTTGGGTTGGGTTTTGTTTTGTGTGCAAGACGCATGTCACAAAATTCTATAAAATATATAATTCCCACATAAATTCTATGAATCCTCGTATTTCAAATAGGAATACTGTAAAATCACTGCATTTCAAAATATAGGGAAAATATTTTCTTTTTTAGAAGATGGGGACAATTGGTCAGTGTAGTACCATAAGACTCGTGTTCAAACCCACCCACCTCTCTTATGGGTGTTGGAAACCGACCTCTACCAAGCGGTCAAAAAAGGGAAAATTTTGTTCTCCCACTCAAAATATATGCAATATTGTTTCTGCCATTAAAAAAATCTACCCACATTGTTTTTGTCATCCTTTCCTCAGTCCGTATTTCATTTTCCCACTCTGCCCACTCTTTCATTGAGTCAACAGGTTTAACCATTAAAAAATATATAAATAAATAAATAATAGAAACCATAGAAAAAGGGGAAAAATCAAGAAAAAATATCCCAAAAAAATATAGAAAAGGTTAAGAATAACTTTGGACAATTTTGTTTTTAATTTACAATAGGAAAATTTCTCAAAAAATTTACATGGAGGAAAACATGTTAACCTTCCTCAACTTTTATGGAGCATAGCTAAATTTTCTTCATGTTGTGATTTTTTTAAAAATTATTTAAAATTGGTCCCTTAAAATTTTTTTTTGTATCTTCTGGTATGTTTGATATTTTTATTTTTCTTTTTATGATATTTTTGCATATTTCTTAATGATCAAACTTGTTAACTTGACGGAAATTGGGATAGAGTGGTAAAAATGAAATACGAACTAACGGGAGGATGGCAAAAAACAAAATGAGCAGATTTCAATAGTAGAAACGATATTGTGCATATTTTGAGTGGCATAAACAAAATTTTCTTGTAAAAAAACTAATCTTGTTTTAGTAACACAAGAAACAATTAAAAAATTTGAATGTACTTCACCATTTAGTCAACCTCCCTACAAAAAATAGACTCCAGATGCAGTCTAATGTTTGGAGGAATTGAAAATAAAAACCATCGACAAATGACAAATGCAATTAGAGGTGGGCATTGAGCCAGAGCTTATCCATACTAGTTCAAGGCCCGACTAGCTTGACATGGTCCAAGCACGGCACGAGCATGCCACGGCTGGTAGAAGCCATAGTCAGACAGCCTGAGCTTCATCACCATCCCAGCAGCCCTCCGGCGTGGTGCCCCATTTGGGGAGGAGGAGGCGGCCGAGGGGAGGGAGGCGGCCATGGAGGTCGGGGGAGGAGGGAGGCGGTTGGGGAGGAAGGAGGTGGTCAGGGAGGAAGGAGGTGGCCGGGGTGGGGTTCGAGGAGGCGATTGAGGGAGGAGAGGGAGGTGGCCAGGGGGTCTCGTGGGAGGAGAGGGAGGATGCCAGGGGAGGGCCGGAGTGGAGGGAGGCAGCCAGGGGAGGGCCGGAGGGGTGGGAGGTGGCTGGGGGAGGGGCGTCGGGGTGAATTTGAGGTGAGGTGACCGGTGGGGGAGGAGTAGAGACTAGTAGTAGTATTCTACTGAGTGCCTGAGGCCCTGAGCTGAGAGATGATTGAGACAATGGTCGGGAATAACATTCAAACTGCAGAAGAAGCAACGTTCCGAAGCAATGTTTGGGAAAAGTAATTGTCTTCTTCCTGATGCTTACAAATTCACTTTGCTTCTCATTTCTTCACAAGCTAGCTAATCTCTCATTTCTTCAACATCACTCTTAATTCACTTTGCTTCTCATTTCTTCATAAGCTATCCAATCTCTCATTTCTTCAACACCCCTCCACACTATCAATTTCTTCAACATCCGTCTACACTTTTTATTTCTTCAACATTCCTTTACACTCTCTATTTCTTCAACATCCCTCTACACTCCTATTTCTTCAACATCCCTCTACACTCCCCAATTATTCACCATCCATCCACTATGCTACCAAGAAGTCAGAGTATCAAGGAGCTCCCGAATGGTATGTAGAGGAGTCGAAGCATGAAAAGGGTAGTAGGGCGATTTAGGGCCTGTTTGAGACTGTTCCGCTTCAGTTTTTCTAGCTTCGCTCTCAACTTTGCTAGTCAAACACATTAACTCCACAAACTCCACTCCATGAAAAAAGGTGGAGCTAAGGTCCAACTCCACGGTTTTGGTGGAGCTCTTCAAGGGGTACTCCAGAAACAAGACTTATGTAACTCCTCATAGAGTTGGTGAAAAATTACCCACCACTACCATTACACAATTCCTCACCTCCGTACCCATTCGATTTCTTTTCCGTCCGACCTTCCTTCTCCGAGCGGCCACCGCTCCACGAGCACGCGCGTTGTGGCTCGCCTCCTTCTCCGTCACCACCATCATCTTCGGCGAAAGCCCCCACGGCGCGCCCAAGAACGCGTCCGCACGGGTCGTCGACGGGGACAGCCCGGACTCCGGGCTCCGCTTGTCCTCGTCACCGCCGGCGGCGGCCACGGGAGATTCGTCGTCGGAGGCCAGGAGGCAGTGCAGCTGGAGGCTGGAACTAATGGCCAGGGCCTCGCCGGTCTTCACGCGGAGGGACTCCACGTCGAGGGCGTCGAGGCGGGACACCACGGGGTTGAACTGGAAGGGCACGTCCAGGCGCTCGGCTTCCTTCGTGAGGACCATGGCCATCTGGGAGAGGAGGTCCTTGTGCTCGTGGACGGCGGTGAGGCGGAGGTGGGGCAGGCCCTCCGGGCGCGCGGCGAGGAGGTGGAGGAGCTCGAGCCATTGGGTGGCATCAGTTAATCTGATGATTACTGGATCTACTCAATTTGCTTTGGTTAATCTGATGATTACTCACTTGAATGTTCCTTGGGTGCTCTCAGCCGCAGAACGTGCTGGTGGGCATGAACTTTTCTCTCATTGATCCACGGGTCTCCCCTGGTTAGTACTGAGTCAATGCCCAATATAATAATTATGCTATGTTTATGGTTATGATAATCAAGATTATGATTATGTTGTATTTACGGTCAGATTTTCTTAATCCAGATGTCATAGACCCTGAAGATTGCTCTGATTTGTCCTTTTGACATGCTATTTTAGTTAGTGTACTGTATGATTGGGGAGTATGAAAATAGTGCTACGCAAATCTGCAATACGACAACAATTTTAATCCGAACTGATAACTGGTTGGTAAAAGAGGTTATGGCTTCATGGAAGTATGATTAAGCAGCATAGAACTAATAGCTGTTTAGGGTTAAGCAGCATAAAAAAGCTTACTCAAACCCTAAAAAATGTGCTTGAGCCTCTGAAGAAAGCACAAAGATTTTTTGTGTGCACACATGGTCTTAAGCACTGCTGACTGAATGCAAATGCTCCTAATGATCTCCTAGAATATTATCTTCAATATCTTGCTGAAATAGAAGAGCAAAATGCTGCAATGAACTCCCAGGTTTGCATATTTTCTTTTTGTATAAGGCGTCCTTTAATTAGCAATACCATGAAACTTGTAGTTTTCCACATTTGTTTCTCCTCATTTTAGTATAATTTATGGTTTTGAAATCTATGCTAGTCTGTCATTTAAAATTGGGAAATAGCTCCGCAGGTTCCTCTTATAGTAATTCACCTTTTTATTTGAAGTATAAGTTTTTCAGATGTTTGGTTTATCAGGGCATGCTACTGATTCTCTGCCACTGTCTATTTGTTTTTTCTTGCACTATAAACTTTGATAATATGATCAGATATGGGAGTTTTACTTGTAATCTTGATGAATCTTCAATTTATATATGCCAGATTGTAGCTTCAAACCAGCAGAATTTCTCTTCCAGCAAAGGACAGGATGAACATAAAACTCATAATGCTGCAGATGCCATAGCTTTTCATCTTGCTCTTGCTAATGAGGCCTACATAGAAATGAATGACATACTAAGCTCAGAAGCCTCTGCATCAACTTCAGAATACTCAAGTAGATGTTCTATGATTTCTGGAGAGTACTTTGATTCTGATGCATTCCTAAGGGAGATTTTGAATGACACAACTGATGAAAAACATAAAGTCTGCAATTTAAGCATAGCTGCACCTACTAAATCGGATCATGTGGTTATCAGTCTGCCAGAACAAGGTAAGACAACCCTTCTCTTGCATTTTTTGAATTTAAGAAGTAGCTACAGATCATTGTATGGTTTGCTCTAGAAACTCTGAGAGTGTAACCATATGAACCATTTGGAAACTTGGAACCACGAAACTTTGCAACTAGGAAGTCCCACTGTAATAGACCCCACCCAACTAACAACCTATGAAACTTTGAACGAAGCTAAATTCACAATTGCAATTAGTCCCATTGTGACAGTTTTTTTCTCAGGTTGTCGGTTTATCTTTGCTATTTGTAAATTCTTGATTCGGGTGCCTTTTCAGCAGTATTATTTTTATAACAGTAAGGTGTAAATGCACAATCATTTATACTAGTCTAGACAGTTACAGGAGTAACAGGACCACTTCATTGACACCTTCCTCAACTTCTTTTATCCATCTTTTTTATACCATAGTTTGCTAATAGGTTTTAGGTTGAAGTTTGTATCTTTGTACTTGCAGGGTTAGTTCACAACCATGATAACAATGCCACGGTGTCTCGAACTTCAGTGGAAAAGTCAGTGCTAGAAGGTGAAATAGATCAACATTTAAATGAGGAGTGTCCGCAGCACAATCCTTCTACATCTTCCTGTTTCCCAAGCAGCCATGTGAAACGAAGCCGTTCAAATAGTTCTAATAGCTCACAGGGCAGCACCAAGGTGGTGATCGGTTCGGCTGAAAAGCTCATAGCTTATGGCTGAAAACATCAGAGTGTGCTGAAAAAAACATCAGAATGGCAGAGATTTATTTAGCATAATTAAATTTAAAAAAATTTAAAAATATAAAAAATATGTTAGCCCATTACGTATAATACAAACAAATACGGAAAAAAAAGAACCGGCAAAAAAGCTCAACAAAAAGCTAAAAGTTCAGAAAAAGATGAAACTTATGAATAGTGAAAAATAAACCAGAAGTCGAAACCGAGTTGATCAGGGCTAAGTCTCCCCAGAGAGATCGATCTATCCGTAAATTTGGAAAGATAGGACAGAAGTACTGCTGCTTCGGATCATTCTAGTCCAGTGCATAGCATTTCCTCTATTTTTGTACAGGATGAAACATAGGGAGGTCAAGTTTTCCTCTTGATCGTTTTAAGCACATGATATTATGCTATGCTATTGTGACATTGGCCGATTTGTTTTTTGGTTTTCTCGAATAAATTAATTGTGATTATAATATTTTACATCATATTTCAATTGGCAACAAAAAATATTCAATTACATATGCTCCGCAGACATCAAAATATACACCAAACATTATTCAGGGGCACATTGGACCTTTCTCAGGGAAACCTCACATTCCTGGAGTTGGAGCTAGATTGCGTGCCAAACAGAACCACCTGCTCCAGGAACTCCACAGTGGAGCTGCTCTATGGTGAAGTTGGTGGAGCAGAGTTGGAAAAACTGGAGCAGAGCAGTCCCAAATAGACCCTTAATGTAAGTTCCTGTCGTCGCTCCCCTAGTCCTCTTCCAGCTTTGACCCCGTTGATGCTCGTCGGCTTTCACTAAGCATGGGAGACTATGGTATGAATGATCGTCATATGGACGATACAGAGAGCTACGAAGAGTACCAGAGTGGCCCGGAGCTAATGGGGACTCCAGAGTTCTCTCGCCGCCTGTGGACGACAACATTGGTAGGTCTGGACGAAGGGCGAATTGCTGGAAATACATGACCTGGAGCTAGGAAATTTGAGACAACGAAATGGTAGAGATTGCAGCTTGTAATTATTACAATGCTAAATTAACTACTCGTATAGCTATAGGGACAGGGGCACTTAAACCGATACTACAAAGTATGCTTACGCAAGATGACGACACAGATCTGAGGGGAGTACAAACGCAACTAAATTTTGAGGCCGATAGCTCTGTAAGTATTTGGGTATACAACTTGCAATCTGCCCGTGAGGAAATTGCTGGATATATTGTTTCAGAAGATCAATCGATTAAGATGATTGAAAGTCGCGTGTTCAAAAAAATGATCCAACGCGGTTTTTGCTCACAGTACCAACATGTTAGTAGGAGAACTACATATGATATTTTACGAATGTATCAAAAGGAACTAATAGAGTTGAAAGAACTATTTCTACAAGTTCAATATTCTTTTGATATAACCTCAGATATTTGAACATCGTCACACCAGAGGAGTGCCTACCTTAGTGTTATAGCCAATTATTTAGACGATAATTATAAGCTAAACAAGAGAATCATATGATTTAAGGTAATTATTGAATCACACATGGGAGATGCTATTGCCGAGCGTATACTATAGGTACTTGATGATTTTAAGATAGATAATAAAATTATTTTTATAACTTTTGATAACGCATTGACAAACACAACGGCTATAAACATCATCACCCTAAAGTTTGCAGACATATATTGGTGGTTATATCCTGCACCAAAGATGTGTACACCACATCTTGAATCTTGTTGTTCAAGACGGTATGCAAGCAATTGGTGCATATTTGAACAGTATGTATGATGTCATTCATTACCTCACAAGTTCCCCACAAGTGGTAGCTAAGTTCACAGAGTACTACGCAGCCAATGGGAAAGAGACAAGAAAATTCGGTCTTTGATATGACGATGAGGTGGAACTCGACATACATCATGTTAAATAAGTTACAAGGGTATGAATATATCATATCCATTTTGTCAATGCCAACTCTCAAAATAATGAAGTGATAGTTACTAATTCAAATTGACAGATTGTTAGTCATTTTCAAGAGTTTTTAAGACTTTTTTTATAAAACAATAAAAGTTCTATCTAGTTTTATTATCCTACCTCTTGCTTAGTTATAGAATTTATTTAGTTAATTGCAGATAAGATTGTCAAATCTAGGGATGATCCCCTTTTAGACCATGCTATTGTAGCAATGGAGGAAAAATTTATTAAATATTTTGGTTCTATTTCATACTTGTATTGCTTTTCTATCATTTTCGATCCTACGAAAAAAAGCGCAGGTTTGAATATTGGTATGCAAGGGATAGGTGAATGTCTTGGCCTTGATTATTCAAAAGTTTTCCCATATGTCAAAGAGGAGCTTTTTTGTGTTTTCCGTATGTATCATAACAAGTTTGGCAGCAGCGCGAGATCGGAGGCCTCACCCTAGACGCAATAAGGAAAGGCAAGCTTGACATCACATTTATGGAAGAAGCTAGGAAAGTCTAGTTCTTCTTCCTCTCAGTCTCAGCCTCAGGCGGCCTCCAAGTAAAATTTTGTCTCAAAGTTAAACCACTACTTGGAGCATGATTTTGCCAATATTGATCCTAATCTTACTAGCGGAGGCAAGATAAACTTGCTCGAGTGATGAAAAAATAACAAGCAGATATTTCCTATGCTGTCACATTTCGCACAGGATGTTCTCCTAGTGCGGTGTCCATCGTCTCTTCAGAAGCGGCGTTTATCACGGTAAGGAGAATAATCGAAGAAAGGATCATCCCTCACACCTAGGATGGTGGAGGCAATCACATACGTCAAAGATTGTGAATTAGTTAAAGAGCGATAATAACATCAACTGGAGGATCTTGAAATCGTGCAAGCTTATGCTGAACTCAAACGTATGAACGATCTGGACATTGATGAGTAGACACTATGCACGCATATTGTTATAGTTAGTATGTATATATATTGTTACTGTACTCTTTTCCTTACTCGAGAAACCCTACTCTGGAGCGTAAGGTTTTTAATGAGGCAGTAACATTATATTTTTAAAATATCAAGGAAATTTCACTTTTCTCCGAAATATTTATGTCATTGCATGCCTATGTTTTTATACAACTAATTCAATTTTAACTAGTGGTTAACGATGCGGGTATGAGAGAAAGGAAGATGGCGACCGTCGCCACCATCGTCGCCGCCACCTTTGTCGTGTATAGTTACTTCGGGTTGGGCTTAGGTTGGCACGATACGAACATCGGTATGATAAATTTTAAGCCATGCTTAGACCTGATTAAAGATGAGACAGACCGATACGACACGACACAACAGAGTGACTGAGGCCAGCCAGAACGGCACAAAATTACCGAAAGCATGGTGGCCTCGGACACAGCACGGTCAATGCTCACCTTTATTCATCATATACCCTCCCCTTAGATGGAAATTCAGGATTTACCCTCCTGGCCCACGCGTTAGTGACTTATGATGACCCCACATGTCATTAAGGTGGGAGAGTAAATTCTGAATTTCCCAACTAAGAGAAGGGTATATGATCCAATCCCCCACCTCTAATTGCAATCAGGGGGTGTGTACCTGCCTGCTGCTAGCATCTCTATCAGCTATCGCGACGCCAGAGGTCATTTGAGACAATTCACCTGTTCACATCAAGACGATTTATGGCTACCACTCGGCCCCCAAATGCTCGCCGGTGTCTCCCGATCCCTCACTCCGTCACTCGCCTCCACCGCCGTGGACGCAGCAGTATCAGCAGCCATGTCGTCCTCCACCACCGGCGCGAACGTCTCCGAGCGTCCGATCTCTCCGGACACCACCCGCGTCGCCTGGGTGGGGACGGGCGTCATGGGCCAGTCCATGGCCGGCCACCTCCTCGCCGCCGGCTACGCGCTCACCGTCTACAACCGCACGCCCTCCAAAGCCCAGGGCCTCGTCTCCCGTGGCGCCCGCCTCGCGGAAAGCCCGCGTGCCGCCGCTGGCGCCGCCGATGTCATCTTCCTCATGGTCGGCTTCCCCTCCGACGTCCGCTCCACCTCCCTCGACCCCTCCACAGGCGCCCTCGCGGGGCTAGCCCCAGGCGGTATTCTCGTGGACATGACCACCTCCGACCCCACCCTCGCCGCCGAAATAGCCGCGGCCGCGGCCGCGGTCGGCTGCGCTGCCGTCGACGCCCCTGTCTCTGGCGGCGACCGGGGGGCCCGCAACGCCACCCTCTCCATCTTCGCCGGCGGCTACGCGGCCGTGGTCGCCCAGAAGGGTATAAGTATCAGTACAGAGTTCCCCGCATTAAGTCCAAAAGGGGTTACTTTAATTACAGCAGATTAACTACTATTAAGCATTAAACATAGTGATCATTAAACAACTAAACCAGTTTTTGTCATGCGTAATGAGAAGCGTTGATCTTTAGTCATTGGAGTTAGAATTCATCTCAGCCGTCCATCTCCGTTAGTCTGAACCCAGCGAAGAGTTTTCTTCAGAATCCTTCAAACTCCAGCGCCTCTTCTAGCTCCTTCAGATTGCCCGGTTCTGACATTCCCTCCCCCTTGGCAACATACTTGCCCTCAAGTATGTTTATCAGAAAACCAAGACAGTACCAAATGCATCCTAGCCTTGACGTTATCAATTGCGTTAAAGACAATATCAAGGGCCTTCCAGAATGCATGGGAAACACATAGTCAGTCCCTGGACAGGCACAATTCTGAAGAGCATCAGTATGCAGGCAGGAGTGGGTAGCACAAGCAACTACAATAGTTACTGTAGAGCTAGCCAGTCCCATATTCCAATCACGAAATAAAAATTGTCGGCTCCAGTTGTTTTTCTCAATGAAATCGTTATGTGTTGAAATTAGAGTTCCTTTATGGCCACAAGACACTCCCATTAAAGCAAGGTTCTTCAAGAATCCACATCCAAGAGCACCAGACTCTTCTTTGCATTGAACAGCAACACACACCACAGGGAACACATAGAACTTCATTATTCTGATTGGGCCAGTATCAACCTCCGGATCAATAAATACAGAATTCTCCTGTTTTCCAATAGTAGGTATGGCCTGGCCCTTCATAGCCAGAGTGACAATAGGTCCAAATGGTGTTTGGTGCTTGAATCCACCAAATGTTGGTCTTCTGTTCAGCTCAATAAAGCCATCCTGATTCTCACTACCAAAAACAAAAGGTGCCCTGCCTCTAGGCTTGTATTTGGTATCCACAACTCCCCAGCGTCCATTGTTCCTTGAGTTATATACATTTGATACATAACCAAGTCTAGCTGTCAGTGTATTCCCATGCGGACCATATTGCCCATAAAATCTGCTATCAGGGTACATCCTAGTAGTATAACTAGGAGAGGTCAGACCCATCCCAGATGAAAGTATCTGCACCTGCATACCCATAAGGTTTGTTGTTGGACGTTGGCTCTGATTTTCTGCTGGAGACGAATTTGAACCATAAGATGTGAAATTGGCAGTTGATCTCTGATGCCGGTTAGAGTAGACAGGCCCCTCATACCACTGAACTGGAAAACCAATGTATAGTTCAGCTAAGATGCAGCCAAGAGACCAAATGTCAATCTTCTGATCATATGGAAGACCCAGAATGACCTCAGGAGCTCTGTAAGAACATGACTGGATATATAAGCTTAAGTTTCCTGTCACGAAGCCACTGTTTCCAAGATCAATAACCTTAATTTCACATCTGCTGTAGCTCTTCATAAGGATATTCTCTGGTGTCAGGTCACAGTGGACTATATTTAAATGATGCAAATACACCAAAGCTTCTAAGCATTGTTGAGCTATAGCCTGTATTCTGGGTAATGAAAAGTACAACTCATCACCAAACTCCTTCTGAAAGTCATATAGATTCACCCGTAGTAATTCAGTGACAATGAAGAAATGTTCCTGTACAACCTTGCTACAAGCAGCTGAGCCAAGATACTTAGTGACACGATATCTTCCGGCTATAACTGAATTCCAGACAATAGGAAAGTCTTTGTTTTCCTCAAAGCCAGTTGCAAATTTCCCTTCCAGATCACAGTTTCTACTAGCAATTGCATAAATATCATCAAGGGGTTCCATGTATAAGTTCTCCACACGATATTCCTGTGCCTTCGATGAAAAGGAAAGGTGGAATAGCATCATCTCAGGCAGAGCATTACAGGCTAACAGGCAAGTTTGCATTACACTCTTTATGGGAGTCTTGCCCATTAGCTCCTTCTCATCAGTCTTCAGGGTCACACCAAGCTTCCGCAATATTGACCACAACTTATCCTTCTGATCATTCATACAGGTCTTGATGATTTGCTTGATTGGCCCATAGTAGACTTGAACAAAACCTCTCTTACGAGTAGCAGATCCAGTGTTCATGGTGGTCCATTTCTTTGTGGTTGGGTCAGAGAAGTTCTCACCCCAAAGCCTCTCCATCAAATTAGATTCGTCAACTCCAAACTTGGACACATACATCTTATCAAAGCTTGAGAGGGTAAAAGCCCAGCCATGCAAGCCAGCAGAGAAAGCAACAATTCCCTTCTCAATGAGCTCAAACAATTCAAGGTTCAAAGCATTCAGGTGTAGGACCTCCAGATTATCTGCATTGAGTATGATCTTGTCCACACCAATTGATTTTGCAAAGAGGCGCTTCAAGGTATGGCTTATCAGCTCCATGGTAGACTGTGAATCTGGAGTGACAATCTCAAGGACATCAAGTGCCAGTGACTCCATTTTTGGGCAGGCAGCCACTAAAAGGCTCAGATCCAAGGCTGAAATGCTCACATGCCTCAAGGAAAGGGATTTCAGACAAGTGAACCTCGGGTAGCTTGGTTCAACACCAGTGATTGTGTTATAGTCAAAATCCAACACCTCCAGCTTCTGCCTCCCACACTTCTTATAACTCTTGAGGGATTCCTCAGTCATCTCATAGAAAAGAGAAATAGCAGTGGATTTGATTATAGTACCGCGTTCTGCTTCATATGCACAAGTATTAGTCTTGTGAACATCACTCAGACCATGCTCAATGATTTTAAATAGGAACTTCAGATGAAGCATATTAGTACAGCCCATAAGAATAGCAATCTGTTGTACCATCTTGATACCAGTGTACCAAGCCTGCCAAGACTTCTTACTCTGACATACAGCCTTCAAGAATGGCAGAAAGGCCGAGATATCCAAAGTAGAAGCTATCATACTGAATGCCCGAGCAATGGTATTCCTCACCAACTCATCAAAGTTATCCAAGTCTGATCTCTTGGCAGCAATCATAGTAGCGAGAATTGTATTGTATTGCTTCATTGAGTGAGAATTCTCCAACACTTCGTAATCACTATGTAGAGCAAAATGATCATAGACCAGTGCACAAAAGCCAGGCCACGGTGGGAGGTTCCAACGCAATCCAGTACTTCTTAGCCCTCTGTCAACTCTTTTCCCCATGTATAACTGGGCTGCCACTTTGTCGAGTTGCACAGGTCCTTGACCATCTGGCGAAAATATGATATCAATTCTTTTAGTAGTTTCTGCTAAGCACTTTATGGCATCCACAACAATCGCTGAAATCACTTCATCTCCCTCAATCAAACAATTGATCAGAAGAGGATACAGATTATGATGTACAATTGTCTTCACATTAATTGGCTTCAAGAGGTCTGTAAGGGAGTCCATCTCAAGAACAGCAAGATCAACTGCATCTGGCAGAGAAACTCCAAACAACCAGGATGGAATTCCAAATTCTCCCTATTCTGGCACTACATCTTCACTAACTCCTGCCATCAAGTTCACCTGTTGATAATGTTTGCACTTGTGCTCCAAAAACCCTTTGCCTCTACAACATTTGCAATCCCCCTTCTCCATGTCTTTTGCCATTTTTGGACCATGACTAGGGTTCAGGTTGTTCAGAGTGGGAGAAGCAGTAAAAGCATGCGGCAATGGATCTCGACCCCCACCAGTTACGACCACTGAAAAACCAGTAGAAGGATTGTTGTAATTACCTTCGGGTGTGCTCCTCACATTAGTCTGCTTCAGATCATCAACTCCTCTAGCCATCTCAAATTTCCCCAATTGATGTTGACCCACATCGGCCTTGTAGTTGGTCGCCGAAATTACTCTCCAGATAGCCGTGGGATCGGACGCATCTTCTTCGTAGCTCACCACCCACTCCTTCATCTTTCCCAGATCGGAGCTCGGGTTAGGGATTTTACCCGGAGTGGAGCGCCTGGCGCCCCTCTTCCAGCTGATGGGCACCGCGCTGCACATGGGCGGGCCCGGCGCGGGGCAGCGCGCGAAGCTGGGCAACCAGATCGCCATCGCGTCCACCATGGTGGGCCTCGTGGAGGGCATGGTGTACGCGCACAAGGCCGGGCTGGACGTGGCCAAGTGGCTGGAGGCCATCTCGACCGGCGCGGCGGGGTCCAAGTCGCTGGACCTGAACGGGAAGCGGATGCTGGAGCGAGACATGGCGCCCGGGTTCTACGTCCGGCACTTCGTGAAGGACCTCGGGATCTGCCTGTCGGAATGCCAGGCCATGGGGCTGGCGCTGCCGGGGCTCGCGCTTGCTCACCAGCTCTACGTGTCGCTGCTCGCGCACGGCGAGGGCGGCCTCGGGACGCAGGCGCTGATACTGGCCATCGAGCGGCTGAACAACACCTGCCTCGAGAAGAAAGGGGAGTGAGCTCCCCGCTCCTGCTCCGGCGAGCTTATAAGAGGTTTGGTTGATGCAAACTGAGATGGTTCTTGGTGGTGTTTCGGTTGTTCACTTCAATCACTTGTGTATATGTAATGGTGTGATGGTGTTGCAGACTTGCAGCGGATAAAGGTTCAGATAAATAAGATTGCAAACATGGTCGTGTTTCCTTGCTGTGATGTAGTGCCCGTAACTTGTTCTATGCTACTTCTCAAGTCATCCTGTAACGACTACTGGTCGATCCTGGCAACGAAGATAGCATAATTTTGCTAAGTATCAGCATGGATACTAAAACTTTTCAAGGAGCTCATCCTTTTTTAGTGAGCTATAAAAAACAGTTTGCTGTAATCTGCTTTCTTACCTGAACCTCAACAAACCTTCAATTTTTGATGCTGTAAATGATGACTTGATGACACCACCACTGCACAATTGAAAGCGTGAAGCACGGGGTGCTAATCCTCCTCTCTTTATTGATGGTTTGGTCCTTGTCAATGACTGATCTTCCTGTTAACCAAACACAAAGTAGGTCTTTCAACATCTTCAACAATCACTAGACTGCTAGCGAATACACTTGCAAATGATGAAATGCTACCTGGGAAGTTATAATTTAGGAGCATTTTTGTTGGACATTATTATCTGACTAATGCTATAGTCTTCAGGCTCCCGACAATTGAAACTTGAAAGGTTCACCAGACTCCTAATTCGGTGATTCAAACATGGGCTTAAATCTGGGTTTCACACTCGACCAATCTCATTCAACTGACAGGAGCCAAAAATATGAGCACAGGGCAACGCCATCTCAAGTAGAATGATGCATCATATTGGATCTGTTTAAATGAGGGGATTTTTGGGATTTAGTTCGATCTTGTTTTGGGTGCATAGCACATTACCTTCGGAAGATCTAATCATCTAATATTAGCTTCTGTTTCTAGTTTCTACTTAGAGAAATCAAAAGATAATATGAATACCCGGCTTACCGAAGAGGCTTCCTCACTCTTCTCACCCGTCTTGCTCCGAAAAAAAAGTAGGGTCATGCTCACATTATCCACCCTACTCCTCTCACTCCTATCTCACATATGTATCACTCCCACTTCCCCACTACTCGTCCCTTTCTTCTAAAAACTATTTCTGTTATCCACTACTATTTATTTTTAGACAAAATCTATCAACCACAGATAAAAACTATCAGCCGCAACCAATATGAATAGACCGTAAAACACATGCTCCCGTCTGAATATGTAAATCTGATATATACAAAAACACTAAAACAACAATGAACAAAGCTGCACCCTTCTTAAGAAATGAGATAACAAATAGCAACATATTCTATTATGAAATGCGCAAGTCAAAATGCAAAATGCAAATAATATAACAAGTTTATAGTCCCAGAACTACCAGCAAACTCATTATATATATCACGCCCCAAGAGAAATATCAATGAGTGGATGAATTTTGAAGACCAAAAATAGGTGTTACAAGCAGAACATACGAAAAGCAGCACAATCAAAAGAGAGCAGAAAATATATTCAACAAAAGCTAATAGTTGACCACACATAATACCTTAAAAATGTGATAGTATCGCCACAGTACAATATCGCCTGAGCAATCTCAGGGGACTGAATCTCCACTAAGTACATGGGTTCAAGCAGTCTTGGGTTGGCCGTGAACTGGGCAGCGTAAATAACTCTCCTGGCTATTGGAATAATCTGCCCGCCACCTCTATTAATAGCATCAGAATGGAGAGCACCATCACGTACCTCAAAGCAAATGCCATGCATATTCTCTTCAGCTAGTGCACCTTCTTTTGACGCCCACTGGAACCCAGCCACAACAGAATCCTTGGTTTCATTGATATATTGTACTCCTTTACACATATCTACAACAATGTTAGGGCCTTGGTCTCTGGCCCAAAGCACGATCTGTTAGGATCTGACTTTGCCAGACGTTTCAAACTTTCAACAAGCTTAGGAAGGTCAGAGGCAACCTTGCACTGAACAGCAACACGCACAACAGGGGACACGGAGAATTTCATTGCCTTGATTGGACAGGCATCAACCACCTCCTCATTAGTCAGGGTAGCATTCTTTGTGATGAACTGATCCAAACCAACCATAGCAACAATGTTGCCACAAGGAACATCCTCCACTGATTCCCGTTTCTTGCCCATCCAGATAACAGTTCACTGTACATTCTTTACATACAAATCTTTCTTCTGGCCAGGGGTGTAATTGGGACCCATGATCCAGACCTTCATACCAGTTGCAATCTTCCCTGAGAAGTCACAAACCAAAAGCATAGAATCTCCCCTTGTCGGTTGCTGGAATCATCTTTGAAACATACAACATTAGGGGACCTTCTGGATCACAGTTTCTAATGGCAGCTGCATAGATATCATCAAGGGGTTAGGGGGCCCTCGTATAAGTCCTCCACACGGTACCTCTGTGCGTTTGCTGGAGATGGAAGGTTGTATATCATCTCAAGAAGTGCATTACTGGCTGGAAGCCAAGTTTGCATAACATGCTTCATCAGAGCCTTGCCAGTTAGTCCTTCTCATCAGACTTCATGGTAACACCAAGCTTCTGCAGCATAGGCCACAACTTATCTTTCTGATCATTCATGCAGGTGCTGATGATTTGCCTGATGGGCTCATGGCAGGACTGAACAAAACCTCTCTTGCAAGTAGCAGAGCCAGTGTGCTTGATGGTCCATTTCTCTGTGGTTGTATCAAAGTAGTTCTCACCCCAATGCCTCTCCATCATCTTAGATTCCTCAACTCCAAACTTGGACGCATACATCTTTGCAAAGTTAGACAAGGTAAAAGCCCAACTGTGCAAGCCGCCAGAGAAAGCAACTGTTCCCTTTTCTGGATAGACTTGAACATCACCAAGGAGTGCATCTTCGTAAGTTTCCGTAATAATAGCATTAGCATTCTCAATGACATGGAAGAAAGTCTGATAGGCTTTTTCACCACCAACTTGAAGCTCAAGGAAACATCTGTCCATCTTGTTCACAGTGAGGACAGGCCTAATCCTCTCACCAAGGGCTTGGCGGAGCACAGTTTCAGTTTCTACACAGACACCCTCAACACAGTCAGACACCCTCAACACAGTCAACCACTACCAAAGCACCATCAGTTAAAGTGCAGCTGTGACCTCCGAAGAAAAATCAACATGGCCAGGTGAGTCAATAAGGTTGATCAGGTATTCATTTCCGTCTCTCTCACCCTTGTAACTCTTGAGTGAGTCATCGCTCATCTCATAGTAAAAAGAGATACCAGTGGATTTGATTGTAATACCACGTTCTGCTTCATATGCACGAGTATCAGTCATTCAAACATCACCAGCAACATCCTGGGCTACAATCCTAGCAGCTGCCGCTAGGGAATCTGTAAGTGTAGATTTGCCTGGAAAGAATAACCAATATATAAGGACAGTGTGCATTGTCACAACAGGCCAAATACCAAACAACGTAATTGCACAAAATATAGAGGCGAAGACTATCTGAAGTTGTTGAATCAACAAAAAAAGTGCATAATATATTCAGGGAACCAGGTACCCTCTGTTTTTAGATTAAGGAATAAAAGCATTCCGGCCTCCCCATCCACAAACGAATGAGTACAACCGTTCATTACAACCAAAAGGTACTTAGACCAAACCCCATTGGGCGGAACATAAACAGGTCCAAAAGATCCACAAGGAACCCTCTGTTTAACGAAAACATAATAACAGGCCAAGCAAGTAATTTAATTTATTAATAAGCAAGCAAGCATATGTACAAAGAAAAAACTAGAGGAAGACACATGCACAAAAGTGTCGTTATAAAGTAGCTGCAGCCCCCCCCCCCCCCCCCCCTCCTCCTAGGAGAAACAGCAGGAAAGGATCATGATGTGAATTAGCTACAAGCTATTGCGTACATAAACTTGAAGACAATGTAAGCAAACAGACTCGTTCAGCTCCTTGTTAATTAGAAGAGCATATTGATATTACTAATTCTATCTAGATTATAAGTTTGAAATCTGAGAAACTGCAGATAAGAAAAAAACTTTTGACTTACTGTAAACATTAACCATAAATAGGCTGTAATAATTGATTCCATGTTCCCTTGGAGTTGGAGCTTGGTTGATATTTCCACACAGGGATATAAGATTCTAAAACAATCTTAAGAGGAGACATAAATTTGATAGTAACACACTAAATAAATCTGAACAGTTTGAAAGATCTTAGCGTGCGCCCCATGTATAAATAAGAATGTGGACATAAAAGGTATCAGGCAAAAGATAATAATAATTTCTGCAGATTTAGATTGCTCTAGTTGCACGTACCATAGTCCACATGAGTGACAACAGACATGTTACGAATGTTATGCTTCTTGTCCATAATTTTCCTGTTTTGAAAGAATCAACCTCGTCAGAATCCAACAATATCCCGGTATGAGGAACTGAATCAATAAACCCCAGAACAACCGGTAGACCAACCGAGCAATGAGCCGCATGCTAATTAGATTCAGAAGAGCATCTAAAAGCATTTGTAGGTGAAACACATAGAGCAAGTACCTAATTTATTGTAAAAAGCAGAATCAAACCATGGAAAAGGAAGTACATTCATGATATCAAATATTTGATACATTGATACATTGAAGCACGGAATCATGGTGGGCAGCTATGGTGAGAATCATGGCAGCCAGGCTTTCGGTGTGTCTGCTCCTCCAACTCCAGATTTGAATGTCTTGAGATGGAAATGAGGTGTTAATCTCATAAACAAATACAAATCACGGTGGATTCCCAGGAATATAGGAACTAACGCTCTATGCAAGTCGGGTTTACAATATTATTTGCTAGCATGTGCCCCGCAATTGCTATTAAGACCGCACGGATCTTGGAACAAGCGATCGGTGGATTGAATGGGATTAACTACACCGGAAGTAATTTGTATTTTTCTTATACATACATACATACATACATACATACATACATATATATATATATATATATATATATATATATATATATATATATATATATATATATATATATATATATATATATATATATATATATATATATATATATATATATATATATATATATATATATATATATATATATATATATATATATAGGAAAAATCCTAATTACTCTCAGGTGTAGTTACTCCCTAACTATCTACCGTCCATCTGCCTCCCTATGTCTCTGGCTGATCAAGTTAGTGGATGCAGTAGTACCCGACAGGGTGCAACTAACCAAGTATGATGTAATTAAGTAAAGAAGGCACGTGATTATCGGCCAGCTACATGCACGCCTAAAACGGTTAAGTGTATGTGCATACTCCTTTTTTTATGGGAGAGACTCCATTATTTTTTAACAATGGAGTATGTTATCTGTACATGCATACTCCATTGTTAAAGTAGTATTGTGTTCAATAAAAAAGAAGTATGTACAAATGCTTATCTCGATACATAGCATTCTGATGCCTGACATCATGCCATCTTAGAAACTTAATGGAGTATGTACACATAACAATGGAGTATGCATCGTACAGATAACATACTCCATACTCCAATATAATAGAGTCTCTCCCATAAAAAAAATGAGTATGCACATACACTTACCCGTTTCAGACGTGCATGTAGCTGGCCGATAATCACGTGCCTTCTTTACTTAATTACACCTGTCGGGTATTAGTGCATCCACTAACCCGATCACCAGAGACATGGGGAGGTGATGGATGGTAGATAGTTAGGAGTAACTATACCGGGTGTAGAAAAAAATATATATATATATATATATATATATATATATATATATATATATATATATATATATATATATATATATATATAATTTATTAAGTCTCTACCCCTCTATAATACACCAAAATTTTCTTTACTAAATCCACCCCCGTCAACCACCTCCACAGTCATGCTTAATCTAAGTCCACCCAGATTTGTGTACCAAAGTAATCCAACTTTATACAAATGAATGGCTTGGATCTCTCATCAAGCCTTCTTCTCTTACTCATTGAAGATGCTAAGGCCAAAATCATCCGGATCATGCACATCATTGAACCCAGAACCCTACCCTGCGCCCACGCACCAATCCCAGATCGGATCCGGTCCCGCGGCCATTCCAATCCCAAATCCCATTCCCTCTCTCCATCGAACGAAGAGCTCAAAGCGGAAACGAAACAAACGACTCACCTCTCAAACTCGTGCCCCTCCGCAGATCGTCTCCTCCCCCTCCTCTGTGCGCGCGCCGCCAATGGTCGCCGTGGACCCGCCGGCTCACGAGGCCTCGGCCGCCGCCGCGCGCCGCGCCGCCAAGCGGAGCGCCGGCGATCGGCCGCATCTCGAGAATGCGCGGCGCATCTCGCCGCCCGCCGGCGAGCTGGGCGGCGACGTTGACCCAGCGCCTCGCCGTGTCTCACTCAAGGGCACCATGACCAACAAGGTCTTCCGGATCACTTGGCCCAGCGGCGGCGACCAGCGCAAGGTGCTCGTGCGCATCTACGCCGGCGCCGAGGTCTTCTTCGACCACGCCGACGAGGTCCGCACCTTCGAGTGCATGTCCCACCGCGCCGGGGCCCCGCCTCTCGGCCGCTTCCCCAACGGCCACATCGAGGAGTTCATCAACGCGAGGGTACGTATGCGTCGGCATCACCCATGTGGTAAGGCACGTGATGTTGCCATTTCTCCTTTGATTAGCTCATTTTGTTGTGTCGCTCGCTTTCTTGTTTGCTCGACGCTCTCGCGGCCGATCTGCGCGACCGGAGATATCCGCTGATTGCCAAGAAGCTGCGCGAGTTCCACGATCTTGACATGCCCGGACCCAAGAACGTCTCCTTGTGGCGAGAGGCCGAGGTAGGCTTGCTGTTTCTTTATTGGATTATAACACAGACATGCACGGTTACCTATCGAAGATAATCGTGTGGTGTCTTATGAATCAGCGGTGGCTCGAGGAGGCTCGTTGCGGTGCTCGGAGGAGTCTAGCGAATTCGGTTGGAGAAGATGGGTGATGAGATTGCAATCTTGGAGAATACATTGTCGGGGTTGATCGAGAGTAGGATTCGCCATAATGATCTTCAATATGGGAATATTATGATATATGAAGAGACCAGACAAGTGACCTTAATTGTAAGTAATTCTTACTGTCCTTTGTTTGTAATACAAATAAATAGGCAAACAATCCTGATTATTGATTTAAACATAAACTGGCACCTGCTTGCATAATTACAGTCTGAGACCCAAAAAAAACGCTGAACTGTGATTTTGTGGATTTTAGTATGTCGCTAAGTGATCGTAGCCCATAGGAATGGGGACAATGTGGTAGACCATTTTTCCGTACCTGATTGGTCTCTTTTATCCTACAGGACTATGATTTTTAAGTATGTTTGCTCCCTGTTTCTTGTGATTTTTAAGTATGTTTGCTCCTTGTTTGATTCCTCTGCATAATTTCAGACACTGATGAACAGCACAGATTTGTTCAGACGTACCTTAGTTCTTCAGGTAATTGAAAAGCAATTTGGGGATGGTACACTCGTGCTGCACTATGAAAACTTTTAAGATTTTAGAATGCGCACTGACACAAGAGCTTGCTATTCTTAAATGTTTTATCTGTTCGTCAGGTGAAAAAGCATCAGATGTGGAAGTTGAAATCCATGAGACGGCACAGTTGGGAATCCGGCAAAATCCACCAGTAGCAAAAATCCATGATGTTTGCAGCATTCTATTTGTACCCGTCTAATATCTCGCACAAATTACTCTTCAATTAATCCCGTCTAATATCTCGCACGCAGAAATTACTCTTCCGTTTTGTTTTTCTTTCCATCTCGGGCGTCACGGATGTGTCGGACGTGGGCATGGCAGAACGTGGGCGATTGGAGCGCCGCAACCGGCTTCACTTGTGGTAGTGCTGGATGTGGGCTATTTGGACTCCGTCCGTCGGTTACTTGTCTGATCGTGCGTTGCTCCAGTCGCGGTTGATGGTTGAAAAATTAGTATGGACGAAACACATGGTCGACATATCAGTATCGACCAGCGTGGTCGTAGTATGGGTTTACGACCACTCTGGTCGTGGTCCAAGGTCCCAGGAAGTTTTACGACCAAGTTGGTTGTGGTCGAAAGCCACCAGGGCAGTTTACGACCATTTAGTCGAAAGTTGGAAACCTGCCGGGAGAGTTACGCCCACTGCAGTTCATTCTGAGCCTGGTCGAAAGGGTTTACGACCACGTTGTCCGTGGTCGGAAGTTGTTACGGCCAGATTGGCCATGGTCGGAAGCTGCTAAACCGATTTATGACCACGTTGTGTCGTTTACGAATACTTTGGCGCTTACGGCCACGTTGGTATTTATGACCACGTTGGCCTTTATGACTACGGTGGCATTTTTGACCACTTTGGCGCTTACGGCCACATTGTGTCGTTTACGAATACTTTGGCGCTTACAGCCACATTGGTATTTACGACCACGTTGGCCTTTATGACTACGGTGGCATTTTCGACCACTTTGGTGCTTACGGCCACATTGGTATTTACGACCACGTTGGCCTTTATGACTACGGTAGCATTTTCGACTACTTTGGCGCTTACGGCCATGTTGGTATTTACGACCACGTAGGCCTTTATGACTACGGTGGCATTTTCGACCACTTTGGCGCTTACGGCCACATTGGTATTTTACGACCCCTTTGGCCATGGTCTGCAGTTGGAAGTCGATGAACTTCGACCACGTTGTTGTTTACGACCACTTTGGTATTTACGACCAGTTTGATTGTGATCGAAGGTCGGCCAGAAGGTTTACGGCCACATTGGCCGTGATCAAAGGGTTTACGACCACATTATCCATGGCGGGAGAGTTACGACCATTGCAGCTCAATCTGAGCCTGGTCGGAATGGTATTACGGCCACATTGGCCGTGGTCGAAAGATACAACCATGTTGTCCGTGGTCGGAAGTCGAACGCACCGTGATAGTCGTGGTCGAAAGCTATTACGACCACGTTGGTCATAAGCTATTACGACCACGTTGGTCATGGTCAGAAGCCAGACAATTTACGACCACATTGTCAGTGGTCGGAAGTCGGTAGTCGTAGTTGCGTCTTCGACCACAGCGAGCTTCGACCACGTTATCGAGAGCTGCGGTCGGTCGTCGAAGTTTCGACCACGTTGTGACGTGCTCAGGACGTGGTCGGACGGGACTTCGACCACTGTGAGCCCATGTATGTAGTCAGAAGGGGCTTCGACCATGATGAAACTCATGCACATGGTCGGAAGTGACTTCGACCACGACGAAAAGTGTTGTATGTGGTCGGGAAGGGCTTCGACTAGCGCGAAACTCAGTGCACATGGTCGGAAGTGGCTTCGACCACGGCGAAAAGTGTTGTATGTGGTCGGAAAGGTGTTTAAATCACGCGATAAACGGTCGTAGCTTCTGTTAACCGGTCGTATGGTCTCGCGAAGCGGTCGCAAGACCTGGGAATCGGTCGTAGGCTTTTGAGAATTGCGTGTTGGGTGGTTCCGACCGGTCACGTATTTATGTGACATTCATTATGTGACAAAAATATTTGGTTATACAATATATGAGACGTGAATCTTAATGAATCTGATTGTTCGTTTTATTTTTTACAAATTTTATCTTGTTTTGTATTTTACCGTAGCGTTAGCACGGGCACACTACTAGTTAATCTTAGTTTGTCGCTCTCTCGTAACATCTCTATATTTTTTATTTTTAAATATATATACTTACCGTATATATATACATATATATATATATATAATTTATTAAGTTAATCTTAGTTTGTCGCTCTCTCGTAACATCTCTATATTTTTTATTTTGAAATATATATACTTACCGTATCAATACATTTTTATTTTTAAAAATATCATTTTTTATTTATATCACCGTACTTGTATCATGTATCGGCGCAACATTGGAAGCCAGAAAACGTGTCGTTTTTGCCACATTTGACTCCTTTGGGTGCATGGGCTTACTTGGCACCCGAGCTAGAAGCTTCACGCTGCTACGTTGCGGCAATTCTCAACTATCAGTTGCGGCACGTAGAACGTTGATCTTACACCATTTCTGAAATCCGATGTGTTTGGCTAAAAAAACACTTATTCAGCGATAGAAAAGTGATGGGCGAGAAAGAGCAAATCTATTTGCCGGACTAAAAGATTTTGAAGTTTCTACGCTATGGTGAACACTGAAAAGCTGCTCTCATGTAGCCACATGTGCATTCTCAGTAGCATCAAGCATCGGCAAGTGCATTGCTTTGTTAGTGGCATCAAGCATCAGCAAGTACACAATACACAAGCAGCTCACAGTAGAGGATAATTTCTCCTATATAAGAAGTCACCCGCCAGTAAAATCGGGAAGCACTCTTCTGTGAATGCCACACGATTCATCACTCTGCATATATTTTTCCCCCTGAAAAAATATGTTCAGAGTGAAGTCTGCACAAGCGCAACCATGAATTGGTAGGATCACTAGTGAGCTAATCAAATCACCAAAAACCGTTTAATTCACTTTTCTGAAGAAAAAAAGTGTCGTGAACCGGTTGAACACGTTGGGGGAACAGGGGAAGAGCTGTAATGCCGCTAGAGGTGGGAGATGGGCCATGTTTTTTGGGACTAGCCTGAGACACGGCCGACACATGGCGGGCCGTGCTGGCACGGCACGAATGGTGGGCCGGACTGGGCCTAGAAAGTCGGCCTGTCGGGCGGCACGACACGGCATGGTGAACTGGGCCGTGCTTGGGGAGCACGGCGGGCACGGGCAGCACGGTGGGCACGTCGGCGCCGGCAGCCGCCTCGGCCCTCTAGCTCTGTGCATCCGGCCTCCCGCGCACAGCTCCGCCTGGTCTCCTGCTCACGTGCTCCCGCCTCCTGCGCTGCCGCTCAGGCCTCGGGCCGACCCAGCGAGACGAGAGGAGAGATTTTGAGAGAGAGGAGAGGAGAGGGGAGAGATGAGAGAGCCTAAGAGAGGGAGAGAAGATGAACCAGTATTGAGTGAATCAAGTTGGAGAGATGAGAGGTAGGAGCATCTGAAGATAGCTATCTTCGAGAGTAGAATCATTTCCTTAGAGAGATGAGACTAATGAGTGCGGTCTCTGAAAGATTAAGCAACGGTCAGAACTCAGAAGCAACATTCGGGAGAAACGTTCGAGCACAACGTTCAAAAGAACAACGTTCGAGAGTTGATGCCTATAAATTCACTTCACTTCTCTCATTTCTTCACAAGCTATCCAATCTTTTATTTCTTCAACATCTCTCTACACTTCCCATTTCTTCAACATCCCTCCACACCCCCAAGTCCCTATTTTTTAACATCACTCTACACTCCCTATTTATTCACTATTCATCCACTATGCTACCAAGAAATCGGAATACAAAGGAGCTCCGAGCGGTATGCAGAGGAGTCGAAGCACGAAAAGAGTAGTAGGACGACTTAGTGTAAGCTCCCACTGTCGCTCCCCTAATCCTCTTCCAACTCTGACTTCCATTGATACTCGTTAGCTCTTACCAAGCATGGGATACTACGGTATAGATGACCATTATATGGATAGTATAGAGGGCTACGAAGAGTACCAGAACGGTCCAGAGCCAATGGGGACTCCAAAGTTCCCTCACCAACCCGCGGACGACAATATTGGCAGGTTTGGATGAAGGGTGAATTGCTGGAAACACATGACTTAGAGCTAGAAAATTTGAGACGATGAAATAGTAAAAATCATAACTTGTAATTATTGCAATGCTAAATTAACTGCTCGTACAACTGTAGGGATATGTCACTTAAACCTGCACTACGAAGCATGCTTACGCAAGATGGCGGCACAAGGCCGAGTGGGACGAGGAGGAGTACAAACGCAACTAAACTTTGAGGCCGATAGCTCTGTTAGTACTTGGATATACAACCCACTTTCTACCCATGAGGAAATTGCTAGATATATTGTTTCAGAAGATCAACCGATTAGGATGGGTGAAAGTCATGCATTCGAAAGAATGATCCAACACGGATTTTGCCCACAGTACCACGTGTTAGTAGAACTACTACATCGATATATTACGGATGTATCAAAAGAAACTAGCAGAGCTGAAAGAACTATTTCAACAAGTTCAATTTTCTCTTGCTATAACCTCAGATATTTGAATATCATTACACCAGATATGTGTCTACCTTAGTATTGTAACCCATTATTTAGACGATAATTATAAGCTAAACAAGAAAGTGATAGGATTTAAAGTAATAAATGAATCACACATGGGAGAGGCCATTGCCGAGCGCGTATACTACACGTACTTGATGATTTTAAGATAGATAATAAAATTATTTTTATAACTCTTGATAACGCATTGGCAAATATAACGGTTATAAACATCCTCACTTCAAGCTTGCAAACATATATTAGTGGTTATGTCCTCCACTAGAAATATGTATGCCATATCTTGAACTTTGTTGTTAAAGACGGTATGCAACACTGGTGTATATTTGAACAGTATCTGTGATGCCATTCGTTACCTCACAAGTTCCCACAACAAGCACATATTTCCTGTGTTATCACATTTCGTACAGGATGTTCTCCTATGCCATGTCCACCGTCTTTTCCGAAGTGACGTTCAGTATGATGGAGAGAATAATTAAAGAAAGAAGATCATCCCTTGCACTCAGGATAGTGGAGGCAATCACACGCGTTAAGGACTGGGAATTAGCTAAAGAGCGGCAATAGCATCAATTGGAGGATCCTAAAATTGTGCAGGCGTACACTGACCTTGAATGCATGAACGATCTGGACATTGATGAGTAGATACTATGTATGCATATTATTATAGTTAGTATGTACACATATTATTACTGTACTTTTTTCTTACTTGGGGAACCCCACTCTGAGGCATAAGTTTTTTGTGAGGTAGTAATATTGTATCTTTAAAATATGAAGGAAATTTCACTTTCCCCTGAAATATTTATGTCATTATGTGCCCATACTTTTATGCAACTAATTCAATTTTAACTAGTTTTTAATGAGATGGGTATGAGAGAAATGAAGATGGCAGCTGCCGCCACCATTGTAGTCGCGTGCTTTCATCATGTATAGTTATTTTAGGCTAGGTTGAACTAGCACGGCACGAACACCGACACGTCAGGCTTTGGGCCGACTTAGGCCTGGCCGGAGGCAAGGCGGACCGACACGAAGCACGGTAGACCTAGACCATGCCGGAACGGCCCAATATCCACCTCTAGTTGAGATTAAGCATTGGAGCAAATAGAAGGAACTAGCGCGCGTCAGAGAGAGATGATTAATGTTCCGGGTGACTAACTACTTTTTAGTTTTGATGCTTATACAATTATCCATTCAATTACTCCAACTCAAGAGCAATTTAGACAGATTTAGCTTGACACCCCAATTATTTAGAAGATATCATTTATATTCGCCAAAAGAGAAACAAAAGAGGAATGGGGTATTATTAAAAGCACATACCCTCCACTATACACACAGAAGAAATTTAAGAAAGCTAAGAATCAAATTCACGGCCCTCTTTGCTTAGGCACTCTAGCACACTTGTAATCGGTATCTAAAAAGCAGTATGCTTTTGCCCTTGGCCTTCCTCCGCCTAGGCACCTAGCCTAGCCACCTAGGCTGAGAGCCTGAGATGATGGTGAACTGTCAAAAGTTATAACATATTCTAAAGTATAGTTTTAAAAAATTGCATGGTCAGAAATACATTAAAAAGAGTACATATTACCGTTATACATTTAGTTCATTTTGACTTGAGTAGCTAAGTGGAATCAAAGTTGCAGGCTCGACAGCCTTTCCAACAAACACGCACAACTGGTAGTTTGTAAACAGTTTCACCTATGTTAGTTGGGAACTTAGCATCTTTCCGCTTGGCATGGATCTAGTAGTCAGGAAATCTATAAACAGGCGACCAAGTTTCAGTATAGATTTTTTTTCCAATTTATAAATACTATAGAAAAGACCATTATAGACGATTTAAAAATATCACCAGTTTCGTGAACCGTCTAAATTTATGAATCAGTAATGACATGAGATCATCACAGATGACTTTCAAACCGTCTGTGATGTAAACTATCACAGACGGTTTCAACAACAAATCGTCTATGATAGTTGACTATCATAAATGGTTTTAGTAGAAATCGTCTGTGATATCTAATGTATCACAAATGGTTTCAAACTATCACAATCGGTTTATTGTTGAAACCGTCTGCGATAAATCCGATATCATAAACAGTTTCTACTAAAAACCATCTGTAATATTCTTTTCTATAGTAAATCTATTTCTGTTTATTGGCTAGCCTCAGGAAATACTAGCTATGCCCCCTGAAACAAGCAGATCAACACAGTATACATTCGATTCACATTCATTCATTTCAAAAACAAGAACACCCATTTTACAAATTAATTAACTAAAATAAAATATCCATCCGTGAACAAATATACACATGTACAATTAAGCTCAATCTTGTCTCAATCAAATTCATTCTACATTGTGGAACTCCCCATCTTCTTTTACGACTTTAGACATCAAGAAATATGCACACTATCTTTAAATTTGTTTGAAATTGGTCTGTTCCAATGCAGTTGTAGTTCCTTCCCCTCCCCCCTCTCTTTTCTGGCGCCGAAGCAGCTTCGTAACCCTCCTCCGCCTCCCCTGCCCCTCCTCCACCGCCGCCCACCATCGAACTACCGCCTCCCTTGTCTCCCTCTACGTTCGGAGGCCATGCTGAATCTATCGTTGGCAGATCCAGAGTCAGACGTGCAGGAGGAGAGGGTGATGTTGGAGTTGAAGAAAGAGGTAGAGGGGTGGCGTTGTTGTTGAAGGAGGTTGGTGCCGGCGGATCCCATTAATTTTAGCTCAAACGGTATACCGTGCGTAAGTTCTTCTCTTATTTATTACCATCCACATAAATTATTTTCTCTTATCTCTCAGTAGCAATTACTATAGGGTACTTGGGTTATTTCCTCGTATAGGCGTTTTTATCTATTTGTCACCTCCTAGATTCTTATTTAAAGTCAAAATAAATTCTACATTAATTAACGGAGGGAGTGTTTGAAAATATGCGGTTCTCAAAATTGATAAATGAGGAGTCAATTTAACAAGGGTTAGACTATTGCACAGGCGACTGAAATTTTTTTAATCTTTCAGTCACCTAAAGTTGCACTTTGAATCACCTGAAGTTGCACATATTTTTTAGAGGGGGCTGCAATTTTAGTTGATTGAGAGTGCAATTTCGGTCACCTGAAGTTGCACTCTGAATCACCTAAAGCTGCAGCTGTTTTTTTTGGAGGGGTGCTGCAATTTTAGTTCATTGAGAGTGCAATTTCAGGTCACTGAAACATAAAAAAATTTCAGTCGCCTCTGAAATAGCAAAACTGATCTAACAAATCGTGAAAACTATGGGGTATATATGCAATTTCCCCCAAAAACTACTCCCCTGTCATCTCACCCGAATTTTTTGTATTTTAGCCCTTTTTTTGAAAAATATTCACATTTAGACCCCTGGTAGTTTTAATTCCGTTTTTGGACCCAGAGCTCGGCGCCGTGGACCACGGCGCCGAGCTGCGAGCCCCGCGCCAGCGTAGCGGCCGGCGTGGCGCCGACGTGGCGAGGAGCTCGGCGCCGGGACTCGTGGCGCCGAGCTCGGCGCCGTGGATCTTGGCGCGAGCATGCGGCTTCGAACGGCCCGAGCACGCGGGCCGTTCATTCGCAACTCGCCCGCCGCCGCCTGTCCCCTCCCGCACTCGCGTCCTCCCCCGCGCCGCGGCGCCGGCCGGCCTCGTCGACCGCCTCGGCCGCCTCGCGTCCCGCCGCGCGCCGCCGCGCGCGCGCGCCCCTCCCGCACGGGCGTCCTCCCGCCGCGGACGCCGCCACCCTCTCGACCGCCTCGGCCGCCGTCCGACGTCCTCCACGCGCGGCCGCCGCCTCTCGCCGCCGCCCGTGGTGCCGCCTCCCGTGTCTCCGCCGCCGCGTCTGCGCCGGCCTCCGCCTCCCGCGTCTGCGCCGGCCGCTGCCGAGCCGCCGGCCTCGGCCGCCTCCGCGTCGGCCGCGCCGCCCCTGGTGCCGCCGGCCTCCGCCTCCCGCGTCTCGCCTCGGCCTCCCCTCCCGCACGCGCGTCCTCGGCCGGCCGCCCATCCGACGTGCTTCCCGCCCGGCCGTCCTCCCGCCATCGCTATCGAGAGGCCCAGCCGACCTTCTAAGTGCCTCAAGGTGAGGACTTCTCCTCCAAAATGTTCGTTCTTGGCGCTCGGATGTGATGTCGAGGATATTTTTAGCTAGTTTGTGAGGGTGTGATGTCGAGTGGGCTGATGTGTGGTGCTATGAATGTCTAATGTGTGGTGCTATGAATGTCGAGTAGGTTGTTTATCCCTTATTTATCATTGTCGCTGGGCAATGGTGCCGTAGAATGGAAGGATTGTGTGGCGTATTGGAGTCGGCGATATGGCTCGTTATAAGTCAAGTTGATTATTTTGCGGCGGAGGACTAGTGCTATAGAAATGTGTTGTGTTGTTGTGATGTAATTGACTATGCAATTGACTATGCAATTTAGTTAGTGCTATAGAAATGTTTGCCACAACGAGTCAAGCAAATCACGAACAAAAGGAATGTTTATCTTTGGGTATGCAATTGACTATGCAATTTAGTTAGTTAATTAGCATCAATTTGAATAAAGGTAGCATTTAGTTAGTGACTAGGTACTTATTAGTTACTATGTAGTATCCGATTTCAATTAAAGGTTCTTATTAGTTTGGTTTTCTGTATGAACTAGATGGACAACCTTGTCACCCTATATCATGGAGGCAGTGTGACAAGTGATGATTATGGAAATGTTCAATTTGTTGAAATGCAAAGGGTGCCTCTGATATTCAGTGATCGGCCGTCGTTTAGTGAGTTGGTTGCTAGGGCTCGGGAGAAGCTACATTGTCATGCAAACGAGGAGAGCATCATAGTTGAGGGGTTACTTCACTTCGGTTCGAAAGACACAATTCTTAGGCGGTTGATCTTAATTGGTTGTGAGGATGAGTGGGACAACTATGTCAAATTGGTTATGAGGAATGAGTTAAAATGTTTGGACATTGTTGTGCGGAAGGTGTCCATTGATCCCACCCCTCACGGTTATTCACCAGAACTAGGTGATCAGGCACCCTTTGACCCTCCGTTACCGGATCTTGCGGTGGATGTGGAAGAAGTGCACGAGGTGCCCGATGCTCTATCCGCCCGAACGAGGTTCGATTTCTCAACCAATTCGAGTTGAATGTCGGACTGATGATGTCGTGGCGGCCCCTCAGGAGATGGGATTGACCCAGAATCATCCCAGTAAGTGTCGAGCAACACTTTAGCCTTTTCCCGTCATTGCCCTTTTTGGTCTCAATCCATCGTTTTTGTGCTTATGATGCAGGAGACAACGTTCCTGATAATATGGGTGTTCCTCCCGTTGCTCCATCTGGCAACGTTGAAGAAGTCTGCAGGGACTCCAACAGTGTGGATGTTCAAATTGTGGATGATCTGGAGCCTTACGAGATCGCAAGGGCCGTTGATTCTGATGATGACCGCCCTTTTGGAGAGCTGACCGAAAGTGATATTGAGCTGATCAGGCGTTATTGCCCTGGCCGGGATCCATTAGTTCATGAATTCAGCGATCTTAGGCATTCTCATGGGGCTTATGCAGAAGGAAGGGATGACGGGTTCCTGGAGCTGCCCATCCTTCGTCCTCGAACCCATGACGGGTTCCTGGACATGCAGTACGACGAGCGGTGCACTCCCTTCCTGGAGAGGGCTGGCCTAGACGCCATCTCTTACCAGGTTCGCCGTGGGTTGCCCACCTTCAACCCCTCGGCCATCACTGCACTGGTAGACAGGTATTCTCCTAAACCATTGCAACTTGCATGTTCATTGTTTATCGGCTATGTGCGCCTCAAATTCTCTGACATGTAGTGCTCTTTTTTGTATCATGTAGGTGGAGGCCGAGACTCACGACTTCCACCTCCCTTTCGGGAGATGACTATTACGCTCCAGACACTCGTAAGAGGTGGTGGACATTCGATTCAGCGCATCATGCAAAGATAGACGAGGCCCTCTACAGGATGAGGTGCCCCCTTATCTGTTTCTATGCTGTTGAGTATCACCTGCCACATCGAGTTGCACGCCAGTTTGGTATGAGGCAGCTGTGGCCAGTAGCGCCGGTCTCCACGTCTGTGGCCTTGCACAAGTAAGTGCCATGCAATTTCAATTCTAACCTTGGATTCCAATTGCACGGTGTTTCTACTAATGTTAACTTTTGGTTTACGTCATGCAGATTTGATCGTCAGCGACAGAAGAAGGTCACAGACTTCGAGCAGCACCACCACGTGTACGTTGAGGAGTGGGGACACTCCCAGGACCACGTGGACGACAACAACGAGCCGCACAAAGAACGAAAGCGATTCGGCGGTACCAAGTTTGGTACCAGCGTGCGACGCGGTCCAAGCTTAAGGGCCAATGGACTCAAGATGACTACGCCGACATTGCGTCCTCCGACGACGATGACACGCCCTACGACCAGTTGACTCGCCTTGGGACGTAGACGTGCCTTCGACACGACTTGCAGACCCGACGTGGCGAGGGTCGTACATGGGACAGAGCTCGTCCCCCACGAGGAGCGACACTTTCCCGTCCCAGGGCGGTGAGGACGAGGACGACGACGAGGTGGAGCAGACTTACGATGAGATAGGCTCGTCTCAGCTCGTAGACGCTCCTTCGACTCAGCCTACACAGCCCGTACGACGCAGACGCCGCCGCGAGCCTAGCCGTTACACTCCAGGCACCGACGCCCTTGGTAAGGGTAAGGGTAAGGCTAGGAGGCAGTGATACTTATGTGTAGGCTTGTGGTTGGGCTTAAAAGTCATTGTATATATTTTGTAATGAGCTAGGAGGCACTTGGTAAGTGGTTGGACTGAGATGTGTTTGTAATGAGCTAGTTGTTGTATACATGTGTTTATGTTATATTTATTGTGCTTTTGTAATTTTTGTGAGGTTTTTCAAGTGCTTGATGGACCAACGAACCAACACACCAACGAACCAAACAACTAAAATAAAACACAACCGTACATAAAACATTACCAAAATAGCTTGACGACAACATAGCATAAAACATTACCAAAATAGCTTGACGACAAGATAGCATAAAATATTACCAACACACACGAGCAGAACCTCCAGCACTACAACTTGAGGATAACAATAATCACAAGTAGTACACCTAACAATTTAATTCAACACAACAGTCGTACCGCCACAGATCAACACATCAACATGGAGAATTGCTGAATGCCATAACCCTCGTTACCTAAATGCCAAACGAGCCTCGTGGCACCCACATGGAGAATTGCTGAGGGGGCCGCCTCGGACGTGGCTGGCCGTCGTGGTAGTGGCATGCACATATGCAGCTCGGGTTCGCGCAGCAACATGTGGGATCATAAGAGCTTCCTATATTCACGACCTCCTCGTTGCCCCTCTCGCGTTGCATCTGTTCGCGGAGGTCGTTGTTCTCCTCAGTGAGATTCTCCATTCGGTACTCCAAGTCCCATATTCGAGCCCATAATGTATCCACATAACGATCAACATACCGTTCATGCGGAGGGTCGATCCAGCGGGAGAAGTCGCATTTGGCCATCTGCACAAAAAAGTACGGTAAACTTCGAGGGTCCATAAGCAATAAAAAATGAAACATTACTAATTTGTACCCCGGAGCGCGAGCATCGGAAGAAACGTCGCCCGCCATCGTTCGGGGAATCCAAGATCTGGACAACCGCGTACTCATTGTGTCTGCATTTCGGCCACGGTGGTTGAGCACGCCGGCTTGGTATCAATCGGTACTGCGGACCGAACATATCCCTCGTTTCTAAGGGAATGTCATCCTTCAGGGCAGCATATGTCAGCTTTGCGCAGTGACGGAGTAGGCCTTTAGCCTGTACACATATAGGGGCGTAGGTCTTTAGCCTTTACAGGAGTAGGCCTGTAGGCCTGTACACATATAGGGGCGCAGGTCTTTAGCCTTTACAGGAGTAGGCCTGTAGGCCTGTACACATATAGGGGTGTAGGTCTTTGAAAAGGCTACGAACTATGAATTTATTACGAGACTATAGTCTCTGAAAAGCCTACATAGGGCCATTTATTGCTACACTGGAATCCAGAAAAAGCGAAAAGATCCTCTCCATGGACTATGCCCACTGCACCGATAACCTGCCTATATGAAGGCCTCATATGTCTTCCATACCACATCTCCTCCTCAAGACATCACAATACTACCACACAACAATGTCTTCCTGGAAGTCCGACCCATTTGGAGTGCCGGAGTGGCATAAGCGCCCGAAGTGCCATTGCGGCTTTAGGACGATGTTGGGAGTCTGGACGGATCGAGTACAACGAGCCAAATACGGCCGTAGGTTCTTCAAGTGCCCAGACCTGGATGCCGACTTCGTGGTAACGACCACAACTAAATCATTTGTTTCTCATTATCTTTTTTCAACTTGATCCATGACATCTACCACGCCACACATAGGCTTGCACGTTCATCGAATGGGTGGATCGGGTGCCGCCGGCATGGCCAAATAACCGTGCAGTGGAGGTGGAAAACAAACTACAATACTATGTCAAGATGGATCAGGCTCGCGAGGTGGAGCGACAGATGCGGCTTGAGCAAGAGCGCCGCGTGAGGGTGGACCAAATCCGTCGAAGGGCAAGGAGGATGACCGCAAAGGAGGCGGGAGCGATTAAGTCTGCGTGAAGCGACCATCAAGCGTCGGGAGGAAGAGCTTCAAGCTCGTGAGGCGCTCTCTATACCAAGAGTCACGGAAGAAAGATGCAATGAGCCATCTTGTGGCGCGACAAAAGGGGAAACAACCACGCTACACCCAGAGACAAGATGTAATAGACCGGTCCACACGAGAGGTCGATGCGAGCGGTTGGGTCGATTAGTCGGATATCATGCTTGCATGTAATAAAATTGTACGCGCCATGTTCGTCCCAACTTCATAAGCTTATTATCTCGGCTTTTCGCATGCAATGATTCCCACGTGTCTTATTATCACTTCCTCCTTTCATCCAATTGTTCCTATCACGGTTGTCATAAAAATAATTCAAAAAATTCTTCCAATAAAACAACATAACATGATCGAAAAATGTTATTGCGGTTCAACATATTTTTCACACAACATTGTACAAAAATCACAAATACACTAATCGTTACTTCACACATAACTCGTTCGTCAATCCACAAACAGAGGGGATGGGATTGACCAGAATCATCCATAATTATTTCCCCAAGTGTGTAGTAACAATCGAACAAAAGGAAGATGAGAGTTGCTTGTATGGCACATGTCGCCTCCCTCTGCCTTGCTGCAAGATCTCACGGCCCCGAACTTCACACAAAACTCGTTCGTCACGGCTGCAGAATTTTATTTTTCAAAACCATTACCAACGTACCATAATATTTTTAAAAATCTACACTAATTTTCCTACATGTTTCATCTGCAATACATATTTCAAAACATATGTCGTATTTTTTGCTCTCTATAAATAAATAACTAACTATATTACATAATATTACTATCATTAAATAATCCAACTAAAAAATACAACTAAAAAATACAACTTAATTCATTTTGCGAAAAAAAGACTGATCGGTGCAAACCCTAAACAGCCGTGGTGCCACGGCGCCACGAGTCACGGCGCCGAGCTGCCGATCTCGGCGCCACGAGTCACGCGCCGAAGCCGCCACACGCGTCGGCGCGCACGCCGCCATTCTGTTGGCGCGGGGCTCGCGCCTCGGCGCGCGTGGTCCACTGCGCCGAGACGTGTTACCTCGGCGCCGAGGTGCGAGCCCCAGCGCCAGCGTAGCGGCCGGCGTGGCGCCGACGTGGACCACGGCGCCGAGCCTGGGTCCAAAACGGAATTAAAACTATTAGGGGTCTAAATGTGAATATTTTTCAAAAAAAGGGCTAAAATACAAAAAAAATTCGGTCATCTCACCGCGTCATCCTCGCCGCGGCAGCTCGTCGCGCACCACCCAAAACCCCTCACCCCAACTCTCGCACCGCACCCGCGACCCCAAAACCCTACGCTCCCCCGCCGCGCCATGCTCCACTCAGGCCTCACCAAATCCCAGCCCCTCCCGCCCCTCGTGGCGGTGTCTTCGCCTCGCCGCACCATCCTCGCCGGCCTCCTCCGTGCCGCGGCTTACCCGGCCGATTCCTCGCGCTTCGGGCTGGGAGCTAGGATTTCGTTCTGCACCGCACCAGATGGTTCCGCACCGGCCGGCGGCGGGAGGGCGCTTCCTTGGCTTGCCGCCGCGAGTGGCGATGGCGGCGCCCCCGCGGCGAGGGCTAGCGCCGGCCGCTCCTCCTCATGGGAGAGCTCTGCGGAGAAATTCTTCTCCAGAGGCGACCAAAGCGCGCGAAGAGAGGTATTGGAAGATAGGGTTTCGAACAAGGAGGAGGAGAATGAGCCAATTGATAATCCTAAGTGGGGCAGGATTAAGGACAAGTACCGGCGAATTGTGGCGAGGGATGGAGGAACCCGTGGCGAGAGGTTTAGAGGGGAGAGATTTGACAAACCGGAGGTGAGGCAGTGGAACAAGCAGGAAAACTGGGGGAGGAAGACGTGGAAGGAGGCAGGGGAATCGACGGTACCGAAGATGATTGGCCAGGGTGTTTACGGCGTTGGCCCAGTCCTTGCTGCGCTCATGGCTGGGAGGAGGGAGTTTTATGCATTGTATATGCAGGAAGGGATGGATTTGAGCGGGAGCAACAAGAAGAAGGACAAGAAGGGGGTTGAAAAGGTGCTGTGGATGGCAGAGAGGATTGGGCTGAAAGTTATCAAGGCATCAAAGCATGACCTCAACATGGTGGCGGATAACCGGCCACATCAAGGTCTGGTGCTTGATGCGTCACCCTTGGAAATGGTGAATACTAAGGAGTTGGAGCCAGTCAGGGTGGATGGCGGAAAGGCACCAGTCTGGATAGCGTTGGATGAGGTTATGGATCCTCAGAATTTGGGAGCCATAATTAGATCTGCCTACTTCTTTGGTGCTGAGGGTGTTGTCTTGTGCGCTAAGAACTCTGCTCCATTAAGTGGAGTAGTGAGCAAAGCTAGCGCAGGCTCGCTTGAGTTGATCGAACTGCTTTCCTGCAGGAACATGATGCAGTTCTTGTCTTCATCAGCTGAGAATGGGTGGCGAGTTCTTGGTGGTACCGTTGCTCCTAAAGCTATACCTCTCTCTGAAGTTGCCACAGGGGAGCCGACAATTCTTGTGTTGGGAAGTGAAGGCACTGGTCTGAGGCCCCTGGTTGAGCGATCCTGCACACATTTGGTCAGAATTTCTGGTAATGTTGATGGATATGTTGTAGGAGCAGATACAGATGCAGATGCAGGGGAAGAAGGTGATAATTATTCAGGTAATCAAGGTTTGAAATCGTTCCTTGCGGTAGAGAGCTTGAATGTAAGCGTTGCAGCAGGGATTTTGCTTTATCATCTGGCTGGAAAGAATATCTACCCTGTAAGTGATAAGCCTAGCGTCTCTCTGGTGTAAGGATATTTCATGTTTCATTTATACCATATTTATTTATATATGTTCTTTTTTATTATACTTACTCCCACTAAGTGCTGGCTTTAGATTCTGTTGCATGCTTTCAATTTTCTGGTTCAAATTACTATTTCTTGCATAGGTGTGGCTTGTGAGGACGACCTTATTTGAGAAATGCCTTATTTCACCAGGCTGAGTAGGATTCTGTGCTGCCTTAGCTAGCGTTTTAGGCTGGTCAATTGTACATACATGATTCCCAAATGTAGGCTGATATCACCGAATCTTTCATTCGTTTTGGAGTAACCTGGACCAAAAGATGTTCTGCTTGACCTGTTGGACTTTGTATTGCCGCATCATCATTTAGTGTTCAGACTTCTGGTTGCCGATCCTGTTGATTGTTGAAACTTCCAACTGCATTGTAATAAAACTTAGAGCCATCAAAACTATTTTATATGGTATCTGTTTGAAAGATTTTGCTTTTCTTTGCCTAAAACACACATGGAAAGATAAGCTATTAATCCGTGCAACACATTCCCTTGCTAGTTCTTTTGCTTATCTGAACTGTAGCAACAAACTTTGCTGTTTCTTTGGAAACTTATAAATGACCTTACTTAATTGTACACTTCGAACTATTTTTCATACAGGATACAGCCATGAGGTGCTACCGACAAGTCTTATTATACCCTGATGCTAAGCAGAATTGTTCTTGTGCAATTTTTATCTTTCAATGAAGGCCAGTTTGGTAGCAATAAGAATACAAAGCTTGGAAATGACACAATGAATTTTTCTAGATACCCTACCTAGGAATGAGTGAAACAAAACTACATAGACCTACACTGACAGAGTCAAAAGTCAAAACTATGTTCCCCTACCTAGGAATGAGTGAAACAAAACTACATAGACCTACACTGACAGAGTCAAAACTATGTTCTGGAATTAGCATGTAAAGGGTAGGGCTCTATGACTATTAGAAATAGTTTTCAGAAGGCAAAAATTACCCGAGGAAGTCTAGTTCTTCACCATATGGGGCTATCAGATGGATCTTGCTCTAGCCTGCCTAGGCAATTGAGCTTTACCTGTATGCACCTTGTATTTCCCGACTGTGGAACTATTTTTTAGGTGCAAATCTCTCAGTACAGCTAGAAAGATCATTCAAGTTGGAAAATAACATTGGTGTATCACTAGGTCCCACTTGTCATCCTCACATTGATGCTGTTTTCCAATTTACTCATCTCTACAATGTAACCGAGTTAATCTTCCCTATTTTTATATGATTTTGGTGCACTATATTCACTCTTAGTTTGTTAGCCACCATTTTACATAGTATATTTTGATAAAGTAAACTGAGGGCTTAGCACTAACCCTTGAAGGATATCAACCTACTACTGAGCTCTGCTAATGGATAAATTTCATAGTTTGGGGAGAACTATAATTATGATTTTTGTGCCTTGGCTTGTTGAGGCAATTGGGCCAATTAGTTCTCCTCGGATTCCAATCCAATCTCCCAATCAGTGATAAATAGACGGCCTGACTATTCTAGAGGATTGTGCGATGGTATTACTACTCTAGAGGATTGTGCTATAGTATTGCTGCATTAGCGAGAAAGATTGTACCCAAGAACTGAGAGTCTAGATGTGCTATACTGCTATGTAATGGAAAACAAGACCAGAAAAGCGACAGTCAGTGCACACCTAGAAAATCCAAAGCGGTCCATAGCTGGGTAAAGTGACAAACTAATGCTTGAAGGTTATTGGAGGTGATTTAAATTTTTTAAGATGAGCTGAATTATGCTGAAGGGCCCTAAAATATCCACAAAGTCATCTTCAGTTGCTACTTAATTTTTGACAGCTCTAATCTATGTCACAGTTCAACCACACCGTGGGTATTCAATCTCCACAATCCTAACCATTCAGTCTTTGCATTTTCTTGGCAACCGACGCATGATGGATGGAGCTCAAAGCCTCAAATGTTCAATTCTTAAATGCTCCAACCACTTGACCTAAGTGACGTCTTAGGTCACTGTTCTGTGATTATTTTCAGGAATCACATGCTTAGCATGCCTGGTCATCTAATTCCTTTCTCATGGCTGCAGTGCCATCCAGAGAAACAAAAGCCAGCACTAACCAGTCCTTCGGGTGAGGACTGAGAGGTACTGTATCACAACAGTATCAGTATTGTTTCGTGCTATTTTCAAAGGACTGAAGATGTACTGATTACTATAAGTTAACTGAAAGTTAGGAATTATAGAAAAATGAGAGTAAACTGGATATTTTCTATCTGGTTTGTGTCCTTTGTTATGTCTAAACTTTTCTTGACTCCAACAGTATTACAGGTTAGAAAGTGAAAGCAGAACATTATAATAGTTTTACAGTACCAGGCTACCAGCAAGCTAGCAACATAACAATAGTTTCACATCTCTGTCAAAAGCACTCATACACTATACTTGTTTCATTTTTCCGTAGTAACCCATTCTAGTAACAATATTCTTCTGGTAAAATATAGTTGCATTATGGTTTGTGGCTCCAGATGTTCATTTGGAATATTATACAAGTGGGTTGTCGATTCTTAGGAGGGTCTGTTTATATTGGCTTCTGTTTTTAGCTTCTTCTTAGAGAAGCTAGGGACCAATATGAACACTATGTTTTTTGAAGCGGTTTTTTCACTCCTCCCGCTTTCGTCTCACTCCAAGGATAAAGCAAGGAGTTACGAGCGTATCACATATCCCACTCCTTTCACTCTCGTCTCGTGTATGCATTTCTCACTCATTTTTCCTACTGCTCGCTCCCTTCTTCGGAAAACCGCTTCTTTCAGTCATTATTATTTATTTTCAACTAAAAGACATCAACCACAACCAATATGAGCACCCCTGACACAGGAAGGTGTACTGATGCGCGATAACTACAATGTTTTCTTCTCAAAGAACATAGCTGAGTTGTCAATTGTCAATACTGGTTTGATCTGATAGATCATAAAGCGATCATTCTTATACTATTCCTGAACAGATCATGCTTGACTAGATAGAAGAGAACGGGAACAAGATGACAGTACAAGAAACAGAAACCTAATATTTCACCCGAAACTGTGACAGCCCATTACAAATTAATAAATGGGAATATTCTATATGTTGGTTGGTGCACATGGATAGTGGGAATCTATTGCTGCCTTGTGTCGGACAAACACAGTTAGGATTGAGTGTTTCTTTTTTTTTTCTTCTTAAAAGTAAGGTTTAAGGAACGATATCAAGCATTGTTTACTTCGTGCACCCTGACCTTATTTGATAGGCTAGGTGTCGCAGTCAGGTTGGATCAACTAAGAGTTTGAGCCTACGAGGGGTAGTGTCCTTTGATGTGGTTTTGAACTACAAGATTTGTCAACTTTTTTTTATTTTGCTAGAATTTTTTAATGTATAATGGCGTTGCTTCGTGCCATTATCTTGTTGATTGTATTGTAACGGGATTTTCTGTTCTTGTTCTTGGTTGCAGCATAAGAAGTCGAATCGTTGCACCTTTTGCACCTTTTCCTTTACGTGGTGTTATATTGATTTATTTGTTCTTTGAATAGCTGGTACCTGCAGACTCTGAAATAAGATCTTAGGGTAATTCATGCTAGACGCCTTCATGCTATCGATTGAGCCAACTCAGATGCCATTTACTGGTGCAAATTGCAACCATTCCCTGCCTTTTGATATTGTACATATTCTCTGGTGATCTAATTGCCAGTCTCTTATTAATATTCTTATTGATATTTATTCTCCTATTTGATTCCATCTGGAATAATTGGTGTGCCGTGTAGTTTCTTTTGACGAATGATGGTGATAGCAGTACGGTTCAAGATATGATGCACACAGCTGCAGCTTATATGTGGAGCTGTGGACCATCCACTTTGGATGATGAGGCAGTATATTGAAATTGTGCTTAGCCAGGGTTGGCACAGCACATGTATTGGTACTGTAGGACATTCCGCCTAAACAGCTACCGTAACTGGACTCTTTTGATGCATGAGCCCCTTGTAGGAGGAAGGCCGATGTTCACTTATCCCACTGTAACTGTAGCACTAGGAATTAGCGCACAATTTTACGAGATAAATGGCAACGTTCATTGGATCCCACCATGCCAAATTGCCAATGTCCTCAATTGTCTGCTTACATTTACACTTCTACGAGATGGATGTCCGTGCGTTGTTATGGATTTTTAAAATTTATCATATTACATATTTTAAAACTTACAGGTGGTGAAAATTTTTAGAATATATATACAAACATGTTTTAAAAGTTTTTAAATCTGTCAACTAAGTCAAAAGCCGTCGATCACACCTCGTGTCCATAAGTCAGAAGACATTGATCACACCTCGTGGTCGTAGGTCGGGAGCCTTCGAGCACACTTCATCGTTGTAAGTCGGAATTCGTCAACCATCGCGCGAGATCGTAGGTTGGGAGTGGTCGATCATCACTGGTGGTTGTAAGTTGGAAGCGGTCGACGATCGATCGTGATTCTGAATTGGGAGCCTTTGACAATGGCTCATGGTCGTACAACGGAAGCCAACGACTATCGTTCGTAGTTGTAAGTCAGAAGCCATCGAGGATACCTTGTGGTCGTAAGTCGGAACACATCAACCAGCGCTCATAGTCGTAAATTGAAAGACATCGACCACACCTCGTGGTCGTAAGTCGAAACACATCGACCAGTGGTCGTAAATTAGAAGCCGTCGATCACACCTCGTGGTCGTAAGTTAGAAACCGTCGACCATCGCGCGTGATCGTAGGTCGGGAGCGATTGATCATCGCTGGTGGTCATACGTTGGCAGGCCTTTGGTGCGCTTGTGCCCTGTCGCCCGACTGCCGGCACCAGCCTGCTCGGCCTCGACTTCAACCACGGTTTGAACTTCGACCACGACCCTTCGACTTCGACCGCAGACCAAATTTATCCACGCCCGTTCAACTTTGACCACTGTCTCCTTCGTCCACGGTTTGGACTTCGACCATGACCCTTCGACTTCGACCACGTCCTGATTTCAACCACAACCCTTTGTCTTCGACCGTGGACCGACTTCGTCCATAGCCCTTCGACTTCGACCACTGCCCCCTTTAACCACGGTTTGAACTTCGACCACGGCCCTTCGACTTCGACTACGGCTTCAACTTCAACCATGGATCTTTGACTTTGGCCATGGCCCCCTTCAACCATGACTTCGACTTCGACCACGGCCCCTCGAGCATGGCACCAACTTCGACGACCAGTTTGGAAGACCAAAATCGCCAGATAGCGTGATAGGCTCCGAGCGAAGAGCAGGAGGAGGTAGAGAGGCTTACCGGGCGAGTGACCGTTGGGCTGCGGCAGCGGGAGAGAAGCCCCGTGGGCGGGCATAGTAAGAGGAAGCCACCGCCATCACCACATGCCCTTTTCTTTGATCCACCGACCGCTGTCGTCGAGCGTCATTCTCTCTGATCCATCGGCCACTGTTGCCAAGCGTTGTGCCGCTAGTTGGAGGAGCGATGAGAGATGGAATTGGTGGTGATGCCCTGAGGAAAGTTGGAGGACTGTGACCAGATGCTGTCGCGAGGGGAAAGAATTGGTAGCAGCGCCGAGGAGGAGAAGGCGCGACATGAGGGTTCTGGAGAGGAGGCGACAGTTGCGGGAGGTGGAGGTGGGGAGGCGGCGACGGGCAGATGGGGAGAGGAGGCGGCGGGCAAATGCATTGGGGAGGCAGCGACGAGGGGATGCGACACTCGGGGAAGTTGGGGATCGCGGCGACAGCTGCGTCGACGAAGAAATTGGTGGCGCGCGGAGGAGGAGGAGGCACGGCACGAGGGTTTGGGGAGAGAAGGAGGTGGCGGTTGTGGGAGGTGGAGTGGTTGCGGAGGTAGAGGATGTGGGAAGAGAAGAGGAGGAGCGCGCCCACGCGCGTCGGCCCGATCTTTTCTACGAAGAGCAGAAGAACTACCTACATGCGAATCTGGATAGCTGATCTTTGATCAGACGACTGAGAAGAGAGGAGGGAGAACAGACCGGCGACCACTAATCCATATTTTTATAATACTAGTTACGCTGCTGCATTGCAACGGAACTCATTGAATATATAGAGAATCATGCTATAGAAGAGAGTTGCTTTGATCGGTTGGAAAATAGAGAATAGTGAGAAGTTAAGTGAATAGAGCAGTTAAAGAAGAATGAACGTACAACCATCAACTTCTTCTTTTATAATAGTAATGGATTAAAGATATCGTATCAGCATAATCTCTTTGATTGGCGGATTAATTTTTGGTACTAGAATTCAACACCTAGTGGACTAAGAAATCCACATAGTTAGGTGCTCGAACTGAGGCTAGGCTGGCTTTGTCATTCTGGATTGTCTGAACACTTTTATGTGGCTTTCACCGACACCAAAGAACCGTGCTTGCAAAAAGAAGTATGGTTTTTTTAATCCATATAGGTAAAACATACAGTTATACACTGCACGTGGCTGCACATGAGCACACAACACCGGGGGGATAAAGATGTCCAGTAAGGACATCACAAAAGGGCCTAAGATTCTTTCGTAATCCACCCCGTCTCTTTTCCTGCTGTCTGGAACTTAGGGGTGGTCCAATGACAATGACCTTTCCTTTGTCCCCAATTTCAAGGCTCGGAAGCATCATGGTGAATATTCTCCTCTACCAGAAGAGTCTCTTTCTTTCTTTCGGCTTGTTTGGTGTTCATAGACTTCATTATCTCAATATACGTACAGGTGTTAGTTATCTACGGATGGCACGAACCAGCTGGCAATGGCTGCGTAGTGGTTTTCCAGTGGCAAAGTCGAGCACTGAAGGCGCTAAGAGTTTATACAAATTATTCTGCAATTCCATTTCCAGGTATGCCTCATAATAACCATGTTGCGTTCGAAGTGGCTTTATATTTTGGCTTATGTTCTTTGCTACAGTAACTAGTTTTAAATAGTATATTTTTAAAAAGCAAAGTCTAATAATTGATTGTAGTACCTATTATACCGATTTCAGCTATACCGATCAAAATCGCATATAATTGTCTCTCTCTTTATACCTTCTCTCTCGAACAAGTAGAATTTAAAAGTCAAAAATCATAAACCACAGCTCAAAAGAACCCACCTAAAAATATCTTATTGGGGTTGATTCTAACATTTGAGTTTCATGGACTTATCCTGCTACTTAGACCTCTACTGTACGGTACATAAATAGTTCAATTTGGTTTCTTTAATTTTGCCTCTCTTGTACCGGGGCATTGCTAAAATCTACTTTCGGAAGTCATGCAAGACTGATAGCCATTAGACATGCTTTGTATACGTGTCAAGCTGAAACTAATGCACCGTTTCTATCATGCAAAAGAACCAGTGCCATCTGCTGTTAATCTTGACTTCTTCAAGAGCCTTGTATTGTGATATGATCACCAGGGCAGCTTGAGATTACTTCCAGGTTTGGCAACTGGTGCTATCAGATGGGTTTAATCATAACTGGACCTAGATCATGTACTGGTGTAAAACAATTCATACTGTTGATTCTTAGCTTTACAAGCAAAACTAAGGATGAAAAGTTGAAAAGTTGTCCCTCTTGTGTGTAGTCGCAATCTTGCCACTATTGGTACAGGAGAGCAATTTGGCACCCAACAAGCATGAAGGCATTAGCACATGTTTTGCTTTCGGCAGTTTCATGGTTAGGTCAAACCTGTCTCATACTGCTTGTGACAATTTAGAAAGGGATGAGGTTGGAAGGATAACAACTCAGCTAGTGGGCCTTTCTGCTTTTTTATGTCCAAGTAGTAGCAAATTCCACACGAACTTGCTACTCCATAGATGGCGTGATGCTATCAGGATAGCCTAGTTTCTGTCCTCTGCGACATACTGGTGACACAACCACTGCTGCCTGAACATTAGATTTGCATGTCGGATTACATCAGGGCTGAATACAGATTTATCAGACAGAAGAGGGACTTTGTAGGGTGAGCCGTGAGTCTACATATGTGGCTCTCCCCTATAAACCCCAAACCATGTAGAATTGAATTAAGCACCATTGCATTAAGAATACAAGGTAGCCTAATTTACAAAATAGGCAGGACATTTCCATGCATCTGCAATATGCTAATTCATCTCATTAGATTTATCTCTACAAGCAAAAATGGGGGTAGTCCCAAAAAAGGATAATGAACTGGCTTCAGTGCGCACACATTCCAAATGGTTGAAAAGCTGCCACCATTTCAGCTATTTGCTACTCTCCTAGGAGCAGCTCCAATCTGGAATAAAGAAAAGAAATTAAAAGTTACCGGAGGCTCAGCTTTGGGCAATCAAACCTATACCTGAAACCGGCGTATATATGACAGAAAAGTGCAGTTGGCTTCATCCAAATTTAGCCAAAAGCTAAATTTCTATGAATAGACAAAATATTTGGACACGACTTCAAGTGGCATTGCACTTATTACTTACCAGGGCATGGGAAAGCTCTGAGCTCCTCAGAACCCTCAGCCTTTTAGCAGTTGAGACAAATACACTGTAGGAGTTATATATACAAAAAGGAGTTTAGATTGTGTGGAGGTACTTAATATAAATCATGTGGTAAAATTGTATATGACAAAGAAACACGCAAGCTTACTTCCACGGGACGTCCCCAACCAGCATCCTGTCACCTTCATTGTCTTTGTAAACTAGAATATATTCACCGGACCCATCCAACAATTGAGAAAATATTTTTTCGTCTGCTCCTTGCTGTGCACTTTCAGCACTAGATAGATCCTTTTGAGCTGCAACATGGTCGAACATAAGTATTGAAGAAAAAGAATATATACAATTTGGTGTTGTTTAGGCACATGAATTGACATTTTGAAAATGAATTGAAGTACTTGTTTTATTTGGATTGATTATTGATTCCTACCTTCAAGAAAACCATGGAAAAGCTCTCTGACAGCCAATGATAACTTCTCGTAGCTGTCATAGGCTGCAAGGTCTACTTTCCTTCCAATGGGTATCCCATCCATGTTGATTTTTACGAGAGGGCTTTTCTTGCGGTTGAGCTTCGCCTTCGCATCGGCTTCACCATTTCCTGGTTCAGGAGATTGCTTGGATGAACTACTACTAGCAAGATTTCTCCTAAAGGATCGGATTGGAGGCCAACCGACCACTGGAACTGCAGCGCCTCTGCATCAGATTAGAGCACCGGTGAGTTGGTCTGTGAAAGGCCAGCCAAATAAATGGTTTCATGCTAGCGTTAAGGAACTACAATAGCTGAATATTTGGTGAGTAGTTATGCATCATATCGTGGTTGATACTATATTATGTTTTCTATTTATACTGCAATTGTGCCAATAATTTAACTAGTACTGCCCAATGAAAGCTACACCATTCAGCCCAATGAACAATAAAGGGTAGCAAAGGAATGCAAAAGTAACCGCAGACTTGAGCAACTCTCTTTCTTTCTTTTTTAATATAGTTCTTTTATTAGAGGAAACATATGGTTCTTATTTGACAGAGTAAAGGGTCCTTCTTCAGGAAAGAAGAATTTAATCCTAGGCCTCTTTTTGACCTAGTAACAACTAAGAATAACTAAGCTTACACCCTCATAAATTACATGCACATTAAATTCAGAAGATCGAAATGAAAGCAGGACACACTGATTTCTGCAAACTTGGAAAGAGCATGCATAAGAACAACTATATACACCACTTGAATGAACTATAAATGATGAGAGGAACAGACGAGCATGTCTTCAAGCAGAAAAGATGGCTAAACGCCATCTTGGGCTATCATTACCTCCCCTGGGCCTGTGGTCTGTTGCCGCTGCACCGTGCAGCAGGAGGGGCATGTGATGGTGGTGGGGGGCAGCATCCTTTCTTCCTCTCACTCACGGCTGCTATCTTTTCCTCTACTGCTAGTTCCTTCCCACATCCTGCTCTTGCCTGCTGCTTCTGCTCGTTATAACCTTAAAACAACAGAACAAAAGAGTATTTTTAGTTCAGTGGTTCCATCTGTTTGTTTCCATGTTTCTGATCCCAGGTGAACATGTTTCAAGAACAAGCACACAAGAGAACTGAAAAGCTGCTTGTTACCTTCTGTTTTGGCCTCAACAGTGTCTAAGAATCCCTCTTTGCCCCAGTCGTCGTAGTGTTGTTGGTGGTGTTCGAGGTTTTAGGAAGTAGCCGAGGGAGAGAGCTGGGCTCTCTTGCTGTATCTTGTTAACTCTTGAGGTAGCTGCTCTCTCTTCTATGAGACCAGGAAGACCAAGCTTTAGCTCTAGCTTCTTGTCCTCGTCACCCCCGAAGCCTGTGTTTCTTGATCTCTCTAAACCTATTGTTTCACTCAGCTTCCATTCTTTCTCATCTGGGATAAGATCTAGCAGTTGAGGACGAAGGTTTTCTCTTTTCTTGGAGTCTTCCATAGAACTTGTTCTAGGTGAGCTAATTCAAGGGCTTCAAGAGTCCAAATACTACGCCCCCAAGAATAATATTAGTGAGAATTGAAGGCAATGAGAGGAGCCAACTCCTTGAAAAGATTAGTTCTACACTCAACTTAGGCTGGAGAAAGTGCCAAACCAACGGGAAACGTATGCTGAGGTCAAAGCGAACATCCTAAAGAGCAAGCACGGAAAAACGGGGACTTCAGATCAAATCAACTCATTTCAGGCAAGGAAATTGGATCGTGCAACTTATCTTATTTGCGCAACAAGACAACACACTGGACGTTTGTTTCAATTAGAGTTCTTCATAAGAAACTCATCTTGAAACATGAAACGGTACCAACTCGTGGGAAAACCATTTGAAGAATGAGAGGCGCGATATGCAGCTTTCCATTGGAGCAAAGATTCAAAGCAGTCAGTCACAAATCAAATCAGTTCATGTCAAAACCATTTCAGGCAAGAAAAGAACAACCTGCGAAATCAGCAAGCAACAAAAACCCCTGTACCCCAACCCAAGCTATTATGGACACAACACTCACCAGGAGATAAGAACAGGTGCAAACCTTAGTAGCCCAAGAGCTCCAGAACCCAGATGGGAAATGGCCGAGTGGAAGCGGCTAGAGCTCGCAAAATTGCACCTTGGCTTTTGTACTAGCGTGGCGCCTCGAGCTGCTTGCTTGCTGTTCTTTTCTAGGCTTTCTCTCTCCTTTTGTCCCCTGCAGCTCTCCTTTTTATCCTGCTTTCCTTTGCCGCTCTGCTCCGGTGACTTAGGTGTATGGCTAGGAGATTAACATGCGATTTAGGTGCCGCTCGATTGGACTGAAATAAATTAGTTTATAATTAAAATTATACTATAGCTTAGCTGGTTGAAATTACACTGTAACTGATAGTGACTTATTTGACGTAACTAAATTTTAAAAAATTTAAAATAGAAAAAATATGTTAACCCATTACGGACAATAAAACGAATATAGCAAAAAAAAAAAGAACTGACAAAAAAGCTCAAAAAGAAATCAAAAAGTCAGAAAAAAAGTAAAATTTAGAAATAATAAAAAATAAATCAGAAATCAAAAGTCAAAACCTTAATAGAGATTCAATTTATAAAGAATATGGCTTGTCACGAAAGTGTGCGTGTTTTGTGCTCATGTCTTCTTCATGTGCGTGTGTGCATATCGCAGGCTGATGGATGGTGTGGGGGGCGAGCAAGGCGTGCGTCCAGGACAGGAACCGCAGCACACTTATCCAAGTAAGTGGGGTGATGTGGTGTGTTTTCTGGCCTACGCACATACATCTGTGTGGTGCTGTCCGTTGCCAAGGGAGGTGGTGGCGTATGGAACGGCTCCACCTTCTTCAGACCTGACCACTGTGGACCACTGTGGATGAGGATAGCAGCCGTCTCCCTTTCTTGCTGTTCGTTGTCCACTTGGATTGGAGCTCCTGCGTCCTAACTCTCGCTATTCATGTTTGTCTGAAACAATTTATTGAAGTTAGTCCATGGGATCATCTTATTAGTTTACATAACCTGTGCTTGTTAAATTACTCATATAGGCTCTTTACCGGTATATGCACTCGTTGCAGTGGAAAGAAAGAACGAATAATAATAATGGTTTACTGCCCCAAGTCGTTGACAATCAAATTTTGTACCGTTGAGGACCCATCAATCGTGCAAGTAGATTAGGATGCTAGCAGCTGCAAGCATTCTGAAGAGGGCATCTGAATTTTGGAGAACTAATGGACCAGTTAACCCTGTTCTGTGCAAAAGTGCTTGTTTTTAATTGGCTTGCTATATGTAAGCTAGAAATAAGATCACTCATTGTATGACCGAATTTTCATGAGGGCATAAAGTGCCTCACTGATGCACCAATAATACTTCCAACATGACTGAACAAACAGCACGGATTCTGCCGAATATATATATGTGTTTTTTTTGCTGCGCTTATGGTTATGACTTATGGTTCTTTGTCCTAGCACGAATTATTGTGTAAATAAATTGAATACCGATAAGCCATTTCAAAAAATGTCTCGATAAGCTGTTTTAAAACAGCGGTGGAAAATCGTCCCGTTTATTTTTTTTTGAGAGAAGCCATAGGATATTACAAAAAAACTCGACCATTGCTTTAGTTAGGACTGTTCATTTTAAAACCATACCATACCGGTTAACTCGGTTTAACCGGTATTCGGTATTGGTATGATTTACAGAAATCATGTTTCTAGGTATTTTGGTAAAACAAACGATGGAAAACCGATTAAACCGGAAAAACGAACTCCTGGTCGAGCCCTCTGGCCTCTGGGCACTGCAGCTGGGCGCCTGGGCCTCTGCCCCCTCTGGCTCACAAGCCGATAGGCTCGGCCCAACTCCCCTACTCAGAATCCCAAACTAAGTATAGCGCCCAGCTTGAATGCTTGATTCAACTAGTTCTCATTGCCTATTTTACTATTAAAAATACTGGTGATAAACACACAAGACACCATTTGCTGTTTCTATACTATTAACTTTATTCTAGGAGAAAATGCACATATCGCAAATAAACTAAGAGAACACAGGAGAATTTTTGAATTTCTCTATTCTCTTACTTGCTCCCTCTCATTTAACTGGTTACAAGTCTTCTTAATATATAGGCTAATATTATTCTATTAGTATATGTATTTGGACTTCAAGTTGGGCGTAACTTCAACTTGAGTTACATACGGAAACAGACTCTACTACGTCTTGAACTCGGAGTCAAGATTATTTCTAACAATCTCCCCCTTAATCTTGACTTAACATACTCTAGTTTTAGTCTCAATGCATTATAAACTACCAGTCACGCCTCCACATGAAGCGTTCTATATGCAAGCTACATGTAGGAACTCAACTCAACCAGTTCGGGTCATCCAGATGCAAAGATTCTAAAACATTGAGGTAGTCGGTCTCAACTACGACTTACTAAACTCATACTTAACATAGAACGGTGACACATCTCTTTAATGTTTCGATTTCTTTTCACGTTGAGTTTGGACGACAACACATCTTCTCAACGTCCCTGACTCAACTCATCATCAGAGCACTATTGATTCATCATCGCTGAGTGCTTCAGCAAGAAACACTTTCTTTATCCTTGGCTTGGGGCATTCTGAAGCAAAATACCCATAATCGTTATAATTATAACACCTTACTTTTGCCTTATCAAACTTCCAATTCTAACACCCTTGCCCACCACAGTTGGAAATGTTCTTGCCTTCACGCTTCAATGACCAAATCTTCCATTCAGCACAGGTCAACAAGACCTATTCGTCACCGTTGTTACTATTGTCGCGGATGCATTTCTCATACACCTTAAGACGACCGATGACCTCCTCTATGGTCATTGTCTTTAGGTCTCCAAATTGCTCTATAATTGAGGCAATTAGGAGAAACTATGAGAGAACAGCATGAAGGAGTTTTTTCACTACGTACAACTCTTCCACTTTCTCGCCAAGGGTCCGAATCTTGTTGACGATGATCGTCAACCGGACGGCGAAGTCATTGATCAACTCCGTTTCCTTCATACGCAGCACCTCGAACTCGGTCTTGAGAGTTAGTACCTTTGCTTCATTCACACGGTCGCGCCAAGATGCATCGTCTTCAATGCCTCCCATGCGGCTTTGGCTGTCTCCTTTTCGGTCAATAGGAAGAGCGTCTCATCTGGGATGCCCTAATAGATGGCTACCAATGCCAACTGAACCTTGCGCACGTTGACGTTGTCGTTCTCGATCGTGTCCCACACTCCTTGAGCCTTCATGTACACTTTCATCTTGATTGCCCAGGCTGCATAATTGCTCATCGTGAGCATCGGGTAATGCATCGAGACAGCAGAACTCTCCTTCACCATTATATTGGATGATACTTCATCACCGGTGATACCACTTTCCGGAGAACGTGACATGATCTTGAGCACGGATCAAGAACTCGGGCTACTTTGAAGCGACTCTTGGACTTGTTCTACTTCACCTTGCGTGGAACGAGAACCAAAATTTGATGTTATTAGCTTTGGCCTCGGCACGACTTTTATTGCGCGTCTTGCTACGTCCGGCTCAGAGACGGAACGACAGCTATGAACTCGCTTCGGATTCAATAGGATGTCGTTGTGTGTTGCACGACGTGTATGATTGCGTGTGTCACCTGACCCTCTTGACGTCTTGCACAAAGAAGCACGCGTGAACTTGGCACATGACTAGCTTCCTATTGGACCTTGCTGTATAATTGCTCATCGTGAGCATCGAATAATGCAGCGAGACAGCGGAACTCTTCTTCGCTATCATACTGGATGATGCTTCATCACCAGTGACACCACTTCTCGGAGAACGTGACATGATTTTGGACACAGATCAAGAACTCAGGCTACTTTAAAGTGGCTCTTGGACCGAGGAAACCTGAGGGAAAAACATGCTTCGCAACTTTGATCACGTCTATCTCGACAATTTTCTTTGATGTTGACATGATTGCCGCTTTCTGTTGCTCTGGCTTGAACTGAAGGCTTGACTTTTATTTCTGTGCTGTGTTGGGAGATTTAGTCCACCTCGAAGATGGACACCACGCGGACTTCGTTTCGGCTTGGAATTGGAAAAGATCCCACGTGGAATCAGCGTCGAGTTCAGAAGCAACATCTTAGAAGCTTTCTCATCATGTTGCACTTCACGGGAAGACTTCTCACGTATGGCCTGAAAGTCTGCTATTTTTCGGCCGCGTGCTTCCCTTGGACCGGATGATTTGTTTCTCTTCTAACTACATGCAAAAAAACCTGCTGCAGTTTCGATCTCGGAGACGGATGCCTTTTCCACTGCGCTACTGGTTCGTGCAGACCGAGCGCCATGTGCCGGGAGCGCTGTGCGAGACGCGCCGAAACGGAATTGCTGAGATGGTTTTTTCTGGCGACTCGGTTCTCTCCTGATCACCTAGGCTCTAATACCACTTGATAACTTTATTCCAGGAGAAAAATGCACACATCGCAAATAAAGTGAGAGAGCACAGGAGAATTTCTCTATTTTCTTACTTGCTCCCCCTCATTTAACTGGTTACAAGTCTTCTTAATATATAGGCTAATACTCTTCTACTAGTATACGTATTCGGACTTCAAGTTGGGCACAACTTCAACTTGTGTTATACACGGAGACAAACTCTACTACGTTTTGAACTCGAAATCAAGATTATTTCTAACATATACAATACCGAAATAACAGGTGTCTAACAACTTGCACAAGAACCAACTTTGGACTTGACTACTTGAGCCCCCCACAATTTCAAACAAAGTGACATAAACCACTTATTATTGCTTGCCATATTATTCAGAAGTCAGTGGAGTAGACTGTGATTATGCTCAAACCAAGTGACATAAATCACTTACTGACATAAAGCATTGTCCGTATCGTTCTCAATTTCCATTAGTTTTGGTATATATATGATATTCATCGACACCGAATCAAAATAAAGTGGTCTTAACCGATACTGAACCATATTATAAATTACTACCGTATTTATCAGATTAATAATACCATATTTACTATATACACTGTATTTACCAAACTGTATATACAAAAAAACGAACGAACACCCTAGCTTTAGTATGGCTCTTTCCTCTGAAAAAAAATCCTAATTTTGTTAGCTTCCCTGGCCCCCTCTGTCGTCCTTTGCGTATCATGTAGCTGGTAGGTCTACATGCATGCAGTGCCTGCTGGAGCATGTACTTTTCTTGCCCATGATCAACAAGATGGACAAAAGTGTACCTCTCCTTATGTCAAGGCAGGTCAATTTTACCACAAATCATTAGCTCCCTAATCGAAGTTTTAAGACCCAATCAATGCTACCAGCTCTGATCCATCATTAGTATAACAGTGCTGGTTGTGATCTAATCATTTGAATCTAGTCACTTTCCAGCTCCTATAATGATTTTAAGTCTATTATCTGAGCATTGAAAGGCACAAAAAATTTGCCACGCATGGTACCGGATCATTGCGATAAGTGCAGCTACCAAACCCCGGATATATATCCTTAAATCCTTGCTACACGTATCTTCACCTGCCTCCTCAACAAGTGTCTGCATTGTACGTCTCTAGAGATTGCTGTAGTGTAACAATAAACGCTAGCACCAAATTGACCAACAACAGTGCATCCAAGTCGCCTTCACATGAACACAGCCTGATAGCCAGAAACAGCGTCAAGAATTGTAAAGACCAAGAGATCATCGAAATTTCTCCCGAGTAGGCACTGAACTTTAAATTTTTAATCCTGTGAACAGAAATGGTACACTGTGCATCCCAAATATCGAAATAAAGCTGGTCTAAATCTGAGTAAAGCATCAACATGTAGTTACTACACTGTGCTGCTCAAACAACGAAACACACAAGCTGGCACGAGCCTGAGCAAAGAATCAAATGTGTGCCGTCAGAATACACGGAACGGCTGTTTTATTTACAGAGCCATTTACACATGAACTCCGTATACATACAGGAACTAATTGCGCAGCACAACATGTTAGCAATTTCCTAGATTGTCTGCACTAATCTAACAAGAGCAGAGCAACCTAAACGGACCATGTAATCGGAGTTTTTGACGGACGAGAAACTCGAGCGGAATATATGCATGGTTCGAGGGACCTAAACGGTACGCACGTGCCGCCGCTTTCAGGGCAAGACGACGGAGGAGACGGCCGGCCGAATCCAAAAACTGGCCTGCCATGCATGGTGGGTTTATCATTGCGTTGCAGCGTACCACTCTCTTATCAGTGGCTACGCTAACCGCAGCAGCTAGCAAGGCACGTATCTCGGCATATGCATGGCGCGGCCGCCCGGCCCGTAGCCGGCCGGGGTGGTCCGGCCGTTGTCGTTTGCACCATCACTCATCGGCAGTCATCGCCGCGCTGTAGGCATATGCACAATCGGATCGCGCGCGGCAGAGAGCAGAAAGATTTGCGCATTCAACCGCATCAAACACGCGTAGACACACACACACACACACATAGATGCATGGTCCATGTACGGGCGTCACCGCGCGCGGCAGCTGCACGCAAGATGATGGAGCTAGCTAGCGGTAGCACAGTGCCAGGGGCCTAATTGATGGGCACGAGACAAACCGGGGAGCTCGTGAGGTGCGAGTGGCGACGTACGCCTCCGATCCCCTCGCATCGCATCGGCCTCCGCACGGCGGTCAGGTCGGCCTGAGACCCTGACGCTCTGACCTGATCGCGCAGTCGTGCATGCATGCATGCCATGCCATGCCATTCATGCACGCTCCCTGATGCCGCCGGTGAGGCCAGACTCGCTGCTTTTACTGGGACGGCGCGCACGTTTGCTCCACCGCTCATCGTCATCCGTGCGGGTTTTGGACTTTTGGTGGTTTTGTGGTGGAGTCTCTCCGCCTCTGCCTGCAGCCTGCCTGCCTCCAGTGCAGTAAGCAGAGGCAGCTGAGGGAAAGTTAGCTGCGTTTCCGACAGCCTTGCTGAATGATTGAACACCCATTAATAAGAGCGCGCGTCCTGGTCTCAGGTACAACAACACGTACTTCGACACCAAAGCGCGAGTTATAGAGAGAGCGTGTGTGAGACAGAAGACTAACAATACTGAACAATTAATTGTGATGCAACGGGACGAGCTGAGCGATAATTGCAAACCGCCAAACATGACTGAACTGCAATTCTTCATCTGATTGTTGTAACTATTGTAGCTGGCCCAGTGGTCCTTTACCTTTGAGCTCTGCCATCAAAAGATGGCAGATTCTTGGTCAGATGTGTTAAAAATGGGAGCATCAACTAGTACCCTCAAGTTCAATCAAGAGCATTAGTATCTGATTTAAGTAAGTGAATACTCACGACTCACATATCCAGCTCAGCCGCTCTTCTAAAAGCAGACATGTTATTAATGTACTCTGCACTCACACAGTTCTCAACGTCCATCCAGCTTCAGTCCATCTACACTACATATGTAACAAATAAGTGTCAAAACGATTATTAGCGCTACTATAGCAAATCAGACTAGCTATACTTAATTACACACGACATTTATATTAGGTAGGTAGCTAGCTAGCCACGTATTCACGACACAATAATATATTGAAGTAAACTAGGAGTACTTACCCATTCTGAAATTGAGCAAAGTATAATTATCTTTCTAAATATAGCTAGCTAGCTAGATCTAAACAAAAACCTAGCTATCACCTCTTTCAATTACAAGACATATAAGTTATTAGAAGTAATTGAGTACTAATCTCTGATCACTAAGAAGACGTATATAGATCTATAAGCGATATATTTTCACCAAACTCTCCAAAGCCAACCGCCTCACTCCATCGATGCAGCGTGATGAAAACAGATCTGTGTCGAGACCACGTACTCCCGGTATTTAATAGCGCAGATTATCTCAGATGATTCCAACTACAAATGGTCTATGATACGAACATTATCACAGACCATTCGTATTAATAACCGTATGTGATAATTTATGTATGGTTATTTATACAAACCGTCTGTGATGTCCACAATATCACATACGGTATGTTATAAGAACTGTCTGTGATGTCCACAATATCACAGACGGTATGTTATAAGAACCGTCTGTGATATCCACAATATTAGGGATGGTTTTTTTATATGAACCGTCTGTGATGTTCGCAACTTTCACAGATGGTTATTAACACGAACCATCTGTGATGTCTCAATTATGACAGACGGTTCGTGTTAATAACTGTCTATGAAAATATCACAAACGGTTGCTAGTATAAACCGTCTGTGATAGTTTAAGCACAGACGGTTTTGTATGAACCGTCTGTGATTTAGCCGTCCAGTATAGCCTCTTTTGTAGTAGTGTTATAATCGTCACTTGGACGCCCAGCCACTACTTACGATTACGGCATCTCGACCACGGCTGCTCAACCATGGTGTCTTCAACCATGGCCCTTCGACCATGGTGTCTCCTACCATGGAGGTTTTCTGAGCATCAACCAGGTACTGTAGCTATGACTATCGATCTACGACTACTGTAGCTACGACCATAGCTTTGACCACTATAGCTATGACCACGTGGCTCCACTGTTTTGGTCATGACTTCGATTATTCATTCGACTATGGCTAAATTATTAAGATTAATTCTAACAATGTCGGGGTAGGTGCTTCCGTGCGCACCATTGTAAGCGGACCTTGTCCTCTGGGGTAAGTCGACCGTCAACGCGGGTGCCGCTTGTAATCGCGTCATTCATGATCTTATTCTCCGCCTCCGTCGTTCGGCGATGAGCTCCGTCAGTGCGGTTAGGGCTGGACTCTGTGGACACCATCTTCACCTTCGACGATACGCGCGACGTCCTCTTTACGGTCTTCCGAGGTGCTGCTGCGGTCAGAAGCATGCATTTGCCTCTTCGGAGGCCGGCGCGACGAGGAGTAGTCCGCGTTTCTGGGCTCCGCGGCCACTTTTTCCCGCTGCACGAGGCGTCGGTCATGGACGGCGCGTTGTTGTCCCTGCAGCGGGACGTCGTTCTAGTTACAACCTCCTGCGGACCTGGCATGGCATCGGCATGGCCGTGGTAGGAAGCGCCGCGACGTCGGGATCGGAGCATATGACGAACTTGGTGCCGATTAAACGGCATCCGTTCCTTGGGGCGGCGGCATCGGAGCAACGAGTACTTCCCGCAAATGCGAATTATTTAGTTATGTAACTTGGAAGTCTATAGGCCGTTTGGTACAGCTCTAGCTCCGAAATCTATGCTGGATCTGTAGTTTGTTGACTAAATTAAAGTGATTTAAATATTTTTATTTAATATATAATATAAATGAAATAAGTCATGTAAATGCACTTAACATGCCCGCAACTCTAGATCCAGGATTTTATTGATGACCAATTTAGAAAAGATTTTTAAAGTTAGAGCTCTGCCAAATGGCTATATGCATCTCCGAACAAAACCCTAATTTATCGGGTCAGTTTATCAGTTGTTGAGTCCCTGTTATATAAGATCATATGATCAGGAAGTTTTATACGCGGCACATCTTGCCGTCGCGTGCACGAGTGCCGCCGCTACAAGCCGGCCCTTGCGCCAAGTCGTCAACGCGACTACGCCCAAACCCTACTACTACTATCCTAACAAGACCTGATCGAGTCTGATCAACTTAAAGTATAAATATATATGTTAGTCGAAAAGTACTAGATATACAATCAGACAACTTGTAATCTATTTTGATTAGAAAGAAAGTAAAAAAAAAGTCAACAAAAGGTGTTAGTTACGCTGCACCACAAATATTGTTCTGTGTTGATGAGTTTTTTTTTGTTCGTGCTTGACTTCTTTTGCCGTTCTTACCGGCGTAGGTATACTGGTTCAAAGCCAATAGTGTTCCCGGCTGCACCATTGCTCGCGGACCTTTGCCTCCGTGACACTTACAAGAAATATTAGTCGAACCGGACTCCACTCCGAATCCCGTAGTGCATGAGTTTCTTATGCGACGGCTCGGACGTGACGGTGCCAGTTGCAATGGCACTGGATTGTTCCGTGGATATCATCTTCCCCTTGAGCAAGCGCAGTTTTTCTGCCTTGGACGAGCGTCGTCTTCTGCGGGATTGGGTGAAGCGGCCGTAGTACCTGCTGCGTCGATGTGCTAGTGCCGCCGTCGCCCGGTATCGACATAGTCAATCCGTCTCTTGTTTGGTGGAGCGGACGAATCGTCCGAGTGGCTGCTGGCCACTATTATCGCTCGTTGCCCTCTTCTTTGGTGGCAAGAGGGCTTCATCGACGCGGTCGCCACCGTCGTGGATTAGCCGCCTTTCATGTTGCCGGCGCGAGGTGTCCTTGAGGTTTCCAGCCCTCCGCTCCGCTGCTACCGTCTTCGCATCGCGCGACTCATCGGTCATCGCCGGTCCGATATCATGGCTGCGGTGTGATTTCCCGGGATTTTTAGGACGATCCGGCGAACCGACTGTCGTCACTGTAGTTACACCTTCCGTCGCGACTGGCTGCGATGGCACTATATCGGCACTGTCGTGTCGGAAGCCCGACGAGCTTGGAGATCTTGGGGACGGAGTCATTGGGGATGGATTGTGAAAAGTCCCTAAATTTTCAAACCAAAATTTTCCAAAATTTTTGCTGAATTTTTGGGTGAATTTCTGGAAACTTTCCCTTTTTGGAAAGTTCTCCCTGTTTCCGCTTTCTTCTTTTGGCCAGGCGCCACCCCTCTCCGCTGGCACCCTCCTCTTTCCCGCGTTCCCCTTTCTTCCGGCGCCTCCCTCCTTCCTCCCCTCCCAGGCGCTCGCGCCTCCCGCTGGCGCCATTTCCCCCCGCCTCCTTCTCTCCTCGCGCCCGCTCCCTCCCTTCTCCCGCTGGCACCTCCCTCGCTCCCCGCCTTCTCCCTGCGCACGCGCTTGCGCTGCGCGCCGCGCCCACTCCCGCACCGCCTCTCCGCGCCCGCGTCACCCCGCCGCCCTCCGGTTCGAAGGCCGCCGAGCCCCAACAACCCCGGTCCGGCGGCACCGCCGGCCACGCGCCGCCACCTCCTCCACCGGAACCCACTTGCCGAGGCCGCCTCCCTCTCTCGCGAACGCACCTCGCCCGCTGCATCCCACTCGCTCTCCCGTGCCGCCGCCGCCATTAGTGCGATTGAGCCCTGGCCACAGCCCCTTCAAGCGGAGGAGACGCCTTACCTGCTCCCCATTCCGTTGTTGACCCGCGCCACGCCCGCTGCCTTCTCCCCACGGCTCCTCCTCCGCCCCGACATAAAGCCGCCTCACCGCTCCCTCCCTCTCCTTTGCTCTCCAAGCTTCCCCAACCCCTCCATTCTCTTCCTACCCCTCCAAGGAGTCTCCCTGAGCCTCCAATTGAAGCCGCATTGCCTGGAGCTCCGCCGCCATCCCCCTCTGCGCCGGTGACCCCGCAAAGCGGATCTCCTTCCCCGTTTCCCCATTTTTCGTCCAGAGCACCTCCTTTGTCTCCTCATTACTTTGATGGTTTCCCGCCAAAGCGGAGCCTCGTGAGTCTTGTCGCCGGCTCACCGCCAGCCGCAAACACCTCCCCGTGGCCAGCTCGTTTGGAAGCTCCCCGACCGAGTCCTCCACTGCCCTTGTAAGCCTCAAGCTCCCCTGTCCGTGAATCTGCTCGCCAATTAGATGGATCGCCGCCGGCAAGCTCTTGCGCCGCAGTGGAAGCCGAACTCCTCCTTCTACGCCGCCTCCGTTGGTTCCCTCCCCTCCGACGGCCCTAAAACGGATCCACCTCACCGAGAGCTAGCCGAGACCTCCTTGCCGCCGAGTCCATGGCCGCCGCCGAGAGCGGAGGTGCCGCCCTCTACCTCTCGCCATGCGCGCGGCGAGAGGAAGGAGACGAGGACGCGCCCTATCTCCGCCGCCCTCTCCCTGATCGTTTAACGCGCCGTCGGATGAAGTCCCTTCCCCACCGCCCGATCTTCATAACCGCACCACATCGCGTCCGTCGGATCTCCCGTACCGTTTCGCCCGCTTTCCTTGCATCGCCACCGTCCGATTGCCACCCCACTCCAACCATCTGCCGTTTCCCTCAATCTCAACGCTTCCCCGAGCCACACGTCAAGCATCTGGACCGCGTGGGCGCGTGTACGTGGGCCAAATCCTCTCGGCCTGTTTCACCACCGCGCACGCGCGGATCGCTTGGGCCACGCGGGCCTTCGGCCGCGCAGGCCGTTTCTTGGCCAGGCTGCACTGTAGCCATGGGGTCAGCCCGTTACTATTCAAACAATTTTCCAGATGATTTAGTCTTTTCCAAAAGCTAGAAAAATCCAAATAAATTCTAGAAAATCACAGAAAATCCCAAAAATTCTCAAATTTCACCACTTTGCTCCAAATAATGTCCTGAACCCATTTTTGACCTCCATTTCCTCAAATTCATCCCAGAGAAATTCCTAAAATTCCAAATTGAGGATTTATGCATTTTACTCCTTTTTAAATAGTTTATTTTTCCTCGCTTGATTAGTCTCAAGCTGGATTTAATTATTTTATGTGTTTGCGCTAGTGTCGGAAATCACGGAAGTTCAAGTGCAGACTCAGGATCCAGGTGCTTCTTCGTTCGAGCTAGCTGAGATCATCCAAATCAACGGCAAGTCCCAAATCCTTTGATCATGTTGCAACCCATGATGTTTAATTATGTTATTATGCTATTTGCATTAAGCTAGTTCTGAAATGTTAGTTCAAATAAAATAAAATGTTTAGAATGACATGATACGTAGTTAAACCTACCACCGACAAATGCCATGTTAAACTTGTAGCCATGTCTTTGTAATCCTAGAAATAATTATCTGTTATTCTAGATAATCGTAGGCTATTATTATTATCATGCAAAGTCTTACACTAATAAGGTTGTGGCTGCGGGCCAATAGAATTTGGAAAACCCCGACTCTAGGGCAGGGTGGTATGGGACACCGTGCCCTAGGGTGGAGATTGTCGGCGTGCAGATTAGGGTAAGGGTTGGGGAAGGAGCCACGAGACGGTCTTCGCCCACCTCTTACCCTAGGTTGTAAGGTCGCGGACCTGGCAGGGGTTGCGGGCCCCTGAGGGAAAAATGTAAGGACCAGACCCTTACGTTGAGCAAATGACATGGTGACCGCTCAACTACAGGAGTTGACTTGTCAACACTGGTTTAGTAGCTGCTCAACTCGATTGAAACTCTATAGGTGTTGAGAAGTAGGTGATTGAGTAACAAGGTTAGGCAGGCCGTGCTGCGGGTGCCTAACAACGGTAGAATTCACTCGAAGCGGACGTTTGTTTTCTTGTTCTCTTGTGCCAGACCCGAATGGATTCTACCGGGTAGAGCCTATATAAAGAGTTGAGCAGTGAAACGACCTGACTTTCTTAACCCGGACACGGAAGTTAAGAAATCGTGTGGGTAAAGCTAAGCAAACTCTGCAGAGTCAAAATAAATGGTATTCGAATACGCCGTGCTCCCGGTTAATGGAGCTGTGTCACTTGGGTGATTCCAGCAGCGAAGCTTAAGTAGTTTTGTACATGCATTAACTTGATTAGTTGGTTAATTAAATTTTCATGGAAAAACCTCTGAGATCTTAAGGAGTAGTTTTGGGTCCGTTTTATCAAAATATTTGCAAATAAAACTGCATCCACTCAAAGTTAATAAACCAAATATACTCCCTTCCTTTGATTGTCCGTGCATGTAGTAAGATAGAGTCCCTTTGGGGCTTGCTGAGCTGGTTGTTTGGCTCACGGCTTGCTTAATCCCCTCTTTAGAGGATCAAGACGAAGGTGAAAGTCTCCCCGTCGAGGACGCCCTTGAGGATCGCTTCTTCGACGAGGACTCGTGGCTTTAAGTCTTCGCCGCGCTCAAGCGGATCTTGGAGCTTCTGTAATGTAATTATACTTTGGGTTTGCACGCCCCGCTGTCAAAAACTTGGATGTTAATCCATATGTGAAATATATGCTTGACTTTTGTTGTAAGCATGCAATGGTATACTCTTGCGGACACTCCATAACTGTTTATGTGTGAATAGTTACGGAATGCCGTGTCCGTACGCGCCCCTGGAAACGGGGGCGTTACAGATTGACCTCTTTTGAGATCGATACTGCTCATTTCGGCTTCTGGCTTATTTTTTAGTATTCATAAATTTCGTCTTTTTCTAAACTTTTGGTTTTTTGAACTTTTTTGCCGGTTTTTTTCTGTATTTGTTTGCATTATACGTGATGGGATAATATGTTTTTTCTATTTCTAAATTTAATTATGCTAAATAAGCATCTGTCAGCTATAGTGTTTTTTCAGTCAGCTACAATATTTTTCAGCTATAAATCATTTAAAAAAGTCATATTGAGCATAGCCGTCCAACTAAGAGGTGGATCAGGAGTTCAGGACTCGAGTTGTGCTTCGGTTATGGTACGTCCGTACGTACCGGCATGTCCTCGAGAGTCACGAGCAATTTGGGATAGACGAGCCAGGGTTAGGGCTGTAAAAAAAGCTCGAAGCTCGCGAGCTACCCGAGTTCGGCTCGTTCTAGGCTCGGTTCGAGCTCTGTTCGAACTTTAAACGAGCCGAACTCGAGCTTGATCTCGAGCTCGCGAGCTTCACTGAGCCGAGCTCGAATAGTTCATGAGCCCCATTCGAGCTCAAATAGTAATACATATTAATTCTTACAAGCTTACTCGAGCCAACTCGAGCTCGAGCTTTATTATTGTTAAAAATTAGTGTATATTTGAATTATTTTGATTGTTATCGAGTTTACTAGAGCGAGCTCGAGCTTAAAATTTTCTCATTATTGAAAAATAGTGCATAATAAATTATTTTAATTGTTACCGAAGCTTCAACGAGTGAGCTCGAGCCTACTCGAGCTTAGGCCGAGCCGAGCTCGAGCCCGCCCAAGCTCGACTTCAACTCGAGCTCGCTCGAGCTCGGCTCGAGCTTCTACCGAGCTCGAGCCTGGCAGTGCAAGCTCGCCGAGCTCGGCTCGTTTACACCCAGCCAGGTGCAGGGAGTCCCTAGGCGGTACGAACAAGGGGTTCAGGCTTATGAACTTCTGGCCTTCTGGGTGGCGCGCGGCCAGGAGCGGGTCTAGGGCCCATGCTGCTATTCCGTCGGTTATGGGCTTCAGCCCACCTTGGCCATGGCCTCCCGGTTCTCAACTCTCCTGGCATCTGGTAATATATCATACGCATCAGAAATTCAGAATCTTGCAAAGGTTGGCAGTTGCCACATAGTCGCACCATCATGGCATCACTGACTTCCATCTGAAATAGCCCGCGATTCATGATCAACGTGGCGGTGGCACCGTGGTATGAATATGAAATCATTACATGTTATGATTAGGGCAACGAAATAAGTTCTGAACTCTGTCAAAGGCTCAACTAAGTAAACTTAAACCAATAGAAAGGCAGGTAAACTGTTAGATTGCCTCGTATCCGTGTTTTCCTAGCAAGAGGACATATGCACGAAATTACTTGTCGACACGAAATTGCTTCCGCTCTTGGATCCTATTTTTATTCCTTTGCTCGAAAGACAGAACAAGTGAAGGTCAATCCATGCCACCAGACTACAATTGCAGCACTGAAGAAATCAGCGCCTGTATGTTTTCTGTCCCTCTTATCTGAAAATTTTCATTGCATAAGAAAGATGTTACAGGATACTAAGCACTGCTGATATTTTCAGTAAAAACTCTGAGCTTCTATTTTCATGTTGAATAATTTAACGCATGTTCCTATAGTAACACAAAGGCTTAGCAAATAGAAGAGGAGATAGTAATACAAAGGCTTAGCAAACAGAAGAGGAGACGAGAAGAGAGGGGTTTCTTTTGCTGACCTAACACGACTGGACTCACTAGTACCGAGGTGGACAGGGGCAGGCGGCAGTGCAGCGCTACCTGGCTGTTACCCCCACCACTCATCATTGTCCCTGCTTTTGTAGTTTTGTGAGTCCGGACTCCGGACATGCCACTGGGCAGCGGGGTTACATGGGCCGTCCGATATGGCACTGTACAGATTTGTGTAGACACAACTAGTTTAGAAATAGTCTAGTTGGTCTGATTAATTAAACGATTCGTGTCGTGTTGACTTAATGGTTCAGTCTTGGACTCAAGCATGGTCCAAAGAGGTTACGGGCCGTACTAGATGGTCTAGGCACGTGTAGTACGATGGGTCTAAGATGGCCTATTTTGCACGGAGGTCTGCGCCACCTTCGCCATACATTCCCTAGCGCTTGCACCGCCGTTGCCGATGTCAATGCTGACAAGAGCGAGAAAGTGGAGCTGGGGAGTGCGAATTGTGAGAGGAGGAGCGGGGAGGAGGAGGAGGCGGTCAAGCTATGCAGGGAGGAGTTGAGAAGGCGGCGGCCGAGCGTGAGAGGGAGCAAGCGTCGAGGAGGGAGGAGGTGAGGAGGTGGTGGTCGAGTCGGTGAGGGAGGAGGTGGCTGAGCGGCGGAGCACGAGAGGGAGCAGGCACCAGGAAGGCAAAGACGAGGAGTCAAGATGAGGCAACGTTGCTAGGTTGTACCCAGCGTGGCACTATGCTATTTGTGTTGTGCCGGGCCGGGCCACCGTGCAAGGTGCCAGCCAAGTATAGCACAACTGGTCGGAACAAGCCGACACTGCCCATTTAGCCATGAGCCATGTCATGCCTGGACAGAGCCAACAATACCGTGCTTAGGTCCGCACAGTTAGGCCACCCCATTTGGACAGCTCTACCACTGGGTGTGGTAGCCTTTCTAAAGTAACAAGCAAGATCTTGTGCTAGCAGTAGTATCATCGTCTAATGGAAACTAGGAAATGGGCAACCAGTCAAACTTAATTTTGTAACGACCCTGTTCTAAGAATAAGACCATCATATTTCCCGCAACAACTTAGGAGTTCAGTTGCGGACAAAAAGAATACCATGCATGCTCAAAAGTATTTAAAAAGATTAGTTTGATTAAAATATGACCTAACGATCAAACTATAACAACTTTACGAGTGTTCAAACCCCAACCTTAATTTATATTCAGAAGAACTGATGAAATCCAATAGGAACACTTGAGTGCGGTAGTAACCCTAACACATTAGCTGGTGCATCCTTCCTTTTTCAAGTGTTTGTTTTGATGAAAATAAACAAGTTTGAGTACATTAGGTACTCAGCAAGCCACATAGAAAAGCTATTTAACTGCCATATAAGGTGTTCAGCTAGATAGAGTCACGGGTTATAATATGATAAGATTAGATAGAAGTTTGCTGATAAAGAACTTTGCAATTAAAATAGCAAAACATTATTTAATTAACAAGGGTTCTTGCCGTCCACAATTTTCTTATTAAAATCATCCAAATTCTAATTATGCCTATCACCCAAGAAACATAGCTCCATTGATCGGAACAATGACATATTCGAATACCATTCGTATACTCAATATAGTTGCCCAACTTTACTTATAAGATATCCCAAATTCTACTTTACCCAACTTCATTATACTGGATGCTAAGGAATTTTTCCTAAAAAACTTGTGTGCAAATACCTCCTGGAATTCAAATTAGACCCAACACATGCTCTCACTCACTCAGCCCAACCTTGCTGCCCTCTCTCTCATGTCACTGTCAACTAGGCCCCATGGTCCCACCTGTAAGCCGACACTGTTCTTCCTCCTCTTCTTCTCTCTTTCTCGTGTGGACCTGAGCTCATCCTCTCGCATGTGTTCGCGTGCAAGTAGCACATTGAAGCCCTCTGCACCTTGAGCCTTGTGCACCGCGACCTTGTCTCATCGTCATGACCTTGTTCCATCACCAACTCGCTCTCTCACCTGGCACACAAAGCCCTTCATGGTGCCCGCAGACTCTCTCCCTCCTCGCCCCTATTTAAGCCAACCTTTGCGTGTCACAACCTTCGCGCTTACCTACTCAGTGTGCTCAGCGTGTGAACTGCCGAGCGGCTTTTGCGCAGTAGTGGCGGAGCTGGCGAGTGAGCTGGTGGCAGCAAGGGTGCTACTCACTGGTGTGAGCTCATGAGTTGGCGCGGTGAGCAGCAGCGCTGCGGTGCGTGTAGAGCAGCTCGTGGCGGAAGGTTGCAGTGGTGTGGATCGATGGTGGAGTGGCGTGGTGTGTGGTCAGTGGTGGCATTAGGCGGGGTACGGGTGGTCAGCGAGGTGACGCGAACGCTGTGCAACTTTTGATGTGATTGCACGCGATGGGCGAGCGAGATAGTGTTGGACTGTTGGCGAGCGTGGATAGCGTCGTGACACACGACAGTAGGGACAGGGCGATGACGTGGTGGTTTGAGGGTGTTTCAGCGATTGAAAGTGGATTTTCTAAAATGGAATGCGGAAATTTGGCTAGAATTTCTGGATTTGGCAAAAAAAATCAAAATTCAAATGAAATTTGCTTAAATGTATTTTTTTCAAAAATTTGGATTGTTCCAAATTTCTGCTAGACTGCGAGTAGTATGGTACTACGACACTGCGACTTGTGCTTTTGCCCTCTGTTCCGAGCAAATCGATGGTCTGTTCTACAGACGGGAGATTGTCTTTCATCTTTGTACAGCATGCAAGCTGGCTGTGTGTTAGCTCAAAGAATTACAGGCAGCAAAAGTCCAAGAATATCGAGCCCCAGACTGGACCAGATCCAATGCGGATATACGTGGTGTGGCCGTGTGGTCTTCAAAGTTTCGATGGTCTAGGACTCCATAGGTGCCCTACCCACCGCGGTTTCTGTTAGCCTTTTTCTTTCGGTTTCAGTTCTTTTAATTTTTTTTCAAGATAAAATTTATAAGTATGTGTGCATTCGGTTTATGCAATAAAAAATTATTTTAGTTTTTAAAGGTTAACAACCAAATTAACTAAAATAAAATAGAAAACTAAATCTAATTAACCGAATTATTTCGATTCGGTTTTTGGTTAACCGAAATATGCACAATACTTTAACGTATAGTAACATTCTTTAGTCTAATCTTATCATACCAGATTTATTTTTGAGCGAATGATATCTCTAGAAACTATTAATGTTCTTCCTTTTGAGATGTTAAAAAATACCTACAAAATTAAATAAGAATAGTCTCTGTTTACTACAAATTCACATAAGAGAAAAATAATATCCGGTTAATTCAATTTTCGTGACTTAAAAATCATACCAAAAATCGAATAGCATGAAAATATAAACTGCACCGAATACCATACACCGAATAAACTGTAATTTTTATTTTTTTTGTTCGGTTCGGTATTTCAGTTTGGTATAAAAATGTTCACCCCTATCTATAAGTTGATTATAGTAGACATTGTAACGATTTCATCTATATCGGCTAAAATTATATGTAAGTTTCTTTTATTTTATATTTTTTACAGTCTCTTTATCAGTTATTACTATTCATTGTCTACGGCGAAAAACCACCCGCGCCGCTTAAAAGAGCATAACCTAAGCCAGGTCCTACTGCGGATCGTGCCGTGCCGGGTGTATATGTGCCTGTGTATCCCACTTCACTTGGCTACGTTTTACTCCACTTTGGACGTGGTGGGTCCCTCCCTCCGGCCCATCCTCATTATTGCATCCATCAAGCAAGCCATGTTCTCTAAATATATTACATGTGCGGAGTGCTTTAATGGAATCTATCGCGTATTTTTGGTGTTTAATGCGTACCGGGCTGTACGTACGGGGACAATCCAGGGAAACGTAAGAACTCCGCACTTGCATTGCATAATGGGCAAGGGTACAATCGCGTGTCGCCCATTTGAACTGATCATGCGCTGGTAAAATTGCACTTGGTAGTTTCGTGCCTCCCGGACTCCACATCGGCGGCGCCAAATCCCCACCAAGGCACCAATCGAGCGCCCCGCGCCCGAGCGCGGCGCGGCCGGCAGAAGTGGGTGGGTGGGCACGGCGGCTGAGCGGCACGTACGCAAGCACGCACGTCGGCCGTGAGGCGCGGAGCGCGGGGACGACGGGGTCAAGTTGGAAGCGCGCGGCTGCCAAGGTGGGGCGTGGCAGGAAGCCGTGCGGCGGCAGTGAAAGCAGCGGCGAACGTGGCGGGGCGGCTGAGGCTGGCCTGCTAGGCGCAGCCATAGCTAGGCTGATGCTTGATACAGCCATAGCGAGCGACACAGCGGACGTGCGGGCGCGCGCGAGGCAGGCGGTCAGCCCGTCGGGCGGGCGGTAAGGCGCAGGAAGTGAATCGGCTAGGCACGGACTAGCATAGCGGCATGTGTAACGGGCGCCAAGAACGGCTCGGCGGGGCGCTTTAGCGCGTAGGCAGCCAAAACCGAGGCGAAGTATGCATTACTCGCTTATGTGAGGATGATGACAGCCTACTATGGTACTCACTAGAATTACGTATCATTACCCTGTTACCGACATCACACGTACAGCGCAGGAGCTTGCCTAATCATTACTTGCTGATTAATTGCAGCAGCACGTTATGTCTGCTGTGAATTTCACGTGGTTTGCCAACGCATGAAATTGAAGCATTAGTGCTGGTTACTTCTTTTGAAAGATAAATATTTTTGTATTGGGTACTTTCGATGTTATTTCTTAGTCCTAGTTAATTACTGTTATTTAGTTCGTCATAATTAATGTAGTTTGTATTATGAAGTAAATAGGTCATAGTAATTTAGATATAGTTTTAGTATTTTTTAGTACGTACAGTACTGATAAATTGTTATTATATGGTAGTGTGTAATTTAGCAGTAATAATTAATGTAGTGGCAATTAGTTAGGATTAAATAATGAGTAAGTGCTAACTAATTAAGTGCTAAGGATGACGGTACTGAATCACTCATATTTTTTCGGATGGGTCATCAAATTGTTGGTAATTAATGAATTATTCGTATGTAGTTACACGATATAATCACTAACTTGCATAATCGTTTGTCATCATTTTTTGTTGTAACGCCATCGCGGATCCGTTATTGTGGCTTTAGGTAGTCGTAGATATGGAACACTTGATAATGTTCTACAATGATGGTCTTGTACGGGCTGGATCCAATAGATCGGACCTATTGACATGTCAATACAAGGTGCTCCGGGCCGAGGGGTTTGGCGTCATGAATATTCATAAGCTATGAAGCTGCATCCAAAGGGAGTTCGTCATAGAGGCAATGACGATGAAACTTACGATCGAGAGGATCACCTGCACCAATGGTGTGTGTGAGCCCGTGAAGGTGAATGGCACCGCAGCATGGAGGTAGTACATGCAAATTGCCTCCCAACCCGAGGCGCTCGCATGGAGGCCGATGGTGTACTTGAGTTTCGGCGCTTGGCGCCGGAAAATGTTGATGTGCCCCCCTCGACATTCGGGAACCACAAGTGGAGCTTCAAGATGATACCACCGAATGTGTTGTATCGAGAGAAGACTCGCCCTAATTTCGCAAGTGTAATGATAGGCTGGTATGTGGTGGTCAGCTCACATTGACTGCCATGAGAATCTACCAGACCAAACGCTTGGGTTGGAGTCCGACGAGGACACTAACCCAAACTCTGATGATACCGAGGATGACGCACAGCAGACGGGTGGTCCACCCGGGGGAATTGCGTCATCGAAGGTGCCCTATGTGTCCTCAAGACTTGACGATGTTGCGGTGCATTCCCTTGTACTACCACAAGAAGAAAGGTCCCAGTGAGGTTTTTAAGCTGACACCCTCCTAGTTGGGCAGCGCTTCTCTAGTAAGGCGGTTGTGCAACAAGCTATTACATGGTACACCTTGTCTATCAGCCGTGTCTACCGAGTGCACTGATCCAACCCACCCAATTACGCAGTGAAGTGCGTTGTGGAAGGATGCCCTACAAAAGTCAGCACTCAATGAGCCAAGATTTTTGACTTGGTCTTCTCGCTCACGGCGATGATCGACCACACTTGCGTGCTCAATGAACCTCTGTGCCATCATCGGAACATGACTTCTGCATATGTGGCAAGCATCATCAACCACCTAGTTGCAGAGGACGTGTCCGTCTCTCTGAAGATGCTTATGTCAGAAGTCACCAATGTGGTTGGCTATCCAGTCAGCTAGAGTAAGGTCCGATGAAGCAAGCAGAAGGTCATCGAGTCTATGTACAGGACGTACGAAGAGGCGTACAACCTTGTGCCGAGATTGTTTCACCAGATTGCCGAATCAAACCCCAGTATGTACGTAAACAAGCTTGAGCATCTAGATGCTAACGAAGAGCCTAGCTGCTTCATACTAGATCGGTTATTCTAGGCTTTCGCCAAGGCCATTGAGAGCTTCAACTTTCGTCATCCTTCGCTCATGGTGGATGGCACTTTCCTCACAGGGAGTTACAAGGGAACCATTTTCATCGCAGTGATGGCTGACGTGAATAACCAACTTCTCCCAGTGGCATTTGCCATTGTGGAGAGCGAGAATATGTCTAGTTGGCTCTGGTTCCTGGCGATCGTGAAGCAAGCGGTGGTTGGCGACGGACCCAACGTTTGTGTCACATGGATCACAATGCTGGGTTGATAGCCGAGTTGACACCATGCAGCATGAGACTGAACCCCCTCACTAGTGGAATGATGTGCGAACCCGATGGTGCATGAGGCATCTTGCATATAACTTGTTCACATAGTTCCGTAGCTAGGAAGTTCTAAGGATGTTTAAGGCATTGTGTCTGTAAAACCAGAGGCAAAAGTTCGAGTCCGTCTGGATAGAGCTAGAAAGGAAAACTATGGAGGGGGAGCAATCCCACGACGCCATAAGTTTCTCGGAGTGGATTCGTTGGCTCGCTCCTAAATTAGAGAAATGGTCCCTTATCTATGACACGGACGGTGTGAGATATGGGATTATGACGACCAACATGTCCGAGATGTACAACAACGTCTTGAAAGGCATGCTGTACCTCCCCATCACCGTGATCGTGGAGGAGACATGCACTCGCACTATCGGTTATTTCGCCAATAGAGCCACCGTAGCTAAGCGTCAAATAGATGAAGGCAAGAAATAGTCCAAGAACATGCAGAGTCATATGGAACAGAAGATGGAGAAAGCCCAAATGCATGATATATGGGTAATCGATGGCCTCCGGAGGAAGTATGAGATTAGGCTTAGACAGAAATATGTGAAGAATCATGCCAGGGGTGAAATGAAATAGGCATGTATTCTGGGTGATGTGGCAACATGCACCTGCAACAAGCCGAAGCTCCTACACAAGCCATGCTCGCATGTGTATAAGGCATGTGTGCAAATGAGACAAATGTCCAAGCCGTACATCTCAAAGCACTATGACATGCAACATCTTTTTAGTACATTGAGTGCAGAGTTTCACTCCTATGGCTTGGACATGAACTACATGGATCTTTTGCCAGAAATGCTGCAATGGGCCCGCAATAAGGAGTTGAAGATAATCGTGAAGGACGCTGGCAGACATGATGCTTCCAGAATGACATGGATGTGAGCCAACATACCAGTATTACCCGCACAGTGAAATGTAGAATATGCAAGACCTTCAGGCACTCAATGAAGGATTGCCCCAACAGACCGAGCTCGTCTAGTCGCCACTCAGTGTCATAATTTCATGTATCTTTTAGTGTATCACATTAATTCCTATTTGTATGAATTTGAGATGCAACTGGCAATTAATCAATTGATTACCTAAATGATTTACTCCATAATCTATTATCGCACGTGATGTCTATAACACTATTGTGTTTTTATTTGTACTCCTTTGTATGATGTACGTTTGTTCAATGCATATTGACCCCTCTAGCTTAATGCACGCGATGCAACATTTGAACAGTCCACTCAATAAACAGCAACCGCAACGATGTGTACACCATTCAGTTACATGCTTTACGAGATTGAATATAACCATGAACTACAGGGGAGAGTACCATGCTACAAGCGTCTCTATGCGTGCCTACTGGTAGAAGGTGCCTTGTGGTACCAATATGGGTGTTGCAGTTGGGGGGAGGGGGAGGGCGCCTTCGACGTGGCTGTCCGTCGTTGTAGTGGCACACACATTTGCAGCTAGGGTTCGTGCAGCAGCATATGGGATCATACAAACTTCCTATGTTGACGACCTCCTTATTGCTCCACTCGCATTGCATCTATTGCCAGAGGTCATCATTCTCCTCATTAAGACTGTCAATCCATGCCTCCATCTGTAAGATTTGCTCCCCCAGTGTATCCACATACCTCACAACATAGCGTTCATGGAGAGGATCGATCCAGTGGACGAAGTTGCATTTTGCCTTTGCTAGAAAGGAGGGTTAATATGAAATCTCTATTAGCAGTAAGAGAAAATAAACTATTGGCTAATTTGTACCACAGAGTGTGGGCATCAGAAGAAACATCGCCTGCCATCGAAATGGCCTTCGACAATCTGCACGACCGCATCCTCCCTATGTCTACATTTTGACCATATCGGTTGAGCCCACCTGTTTGGCATCAAGTGGTAGTTTGACCCGAAGTCCTCCCTCCTTTCTAGGAGAAGGTCTTCCTTTAGCGATCCCGTTCTGACGGGCCCCTCGGCGTCTGCCATGCTATGTTACTATATGACAGAGAAAGTTCTTCTCCCTACAAAAAGCGAAACACAGTTTAGATGAGCGATGAGCGCTTGCGAGAGCTCTGTATTTGAAGCCGAGTAAAAAGAGAACCCAGTGCATTGCCACCAAAAATTACGGACACATTATCGACATGCAGCACCGCGAGTGACAGGGGACAGCATGGTAAGAGTGACATATGTGCGCACGAGGGAGTGGGCGAGGCGAGACGACATGGACAGACTAACATTTGTGCAGGCTAGGGGCCGATATGGTCAAGCCAACACATGTCCGAAGGAGAGAATGGGCAAGGGGGGACAGTATGGACAGACTGACATTTCTGTTGGCAAGGGGGCAGTACCAAGGAGGGACATCCCTCCTTACATATCATTAATTACGATTAAATTATCAGGAATTAACTTGGCAAATTTGGAGCACATAAAATTTCCAAAAATTACATAATTAGGTCGATCGTGTCGAAGGATTTACATAAAATTTTGTAATTTTGGAACTCGCTTGTTATATGTAATGACTCCTACAAACATCGAAATCGTATGAAATTTTGAGCTACATTCAGAGCTAATAAAATTATCAAAATATTAGACAATGAAGTACGTTGTATCGAGGTTGCATACAATTTCGTAATTTTTGAGTTCGCTTGCTATATTTAAAAATTCGAACAAATATGACATAAAATTACAATTTAGATAGGTAATTAAGCCAGCTAATTAGCTAGCTTAATTACTTGCCGTTTTGTGGGTGGACGCCGTGGTCGCGGCGGTGGCGCCACGCCCGATGGCGGATGGTAGACACCTCGTGTCGCCTTCGAGCACTACCGCCGATGACTAGATAATGTAGTGCTATTTTGATCAACACCACGTATATACAACTATTTTTTGTAAATACCAGATGAAAAGAGCAAAAATCGCAGGTGCACGCTAATCGCCGTATAAAAGCATCCATCAAATGCCCAAAGCTGCTGCCTTCATGCACGGCGGCAGCTTTAGCAGAGACGTTAAACTGAATGTTGATGACATGTGCGTACGGAACACATAGGGAACTTAGCAAAATATCATCTTTCTTTTCTTTTTCATCTGTTGTGCCGACGCTCGTAGCGCCACTCCACCTCCTCGGGGCTCCTCTCCGCCGTGGAACCAGCTGTCGGCCACCCCACGTGCGGGGCCTTTGGCCGCGTCCTCTCGTGTGCGGCCCCCTTCTGTTCGAGCCTTAACAACGTCCAGCTACCACCATACAAGCCATGCTTTTACTATGGTCTGCTTATTTAGACTTTATTTTTATAGTTTATGATTTATTTTATAGGTGCCGGTGGTTTTTTTAATGTAATTAAATTTAAAAATAAAAAAGTAAAAAATAAGAAAAAAGCAAAAACCAAAAGACTAAAAAGTATAAAAATAAAAATAAAAAAATTAGAAGTAAAACCTATAAACTGAAGCGGAAAGAAGCAGGCCTATAGTAGTCTAACTGTACAAAGATTTCCCGCACAAATGTAATGATGGATTAATTACTCAAATCATCTTAAATTTCAGCGTAGTACGCATTTCTCGGATACGAGTGTACTAAAGGTAGCAAGAGAACAGTATACAGGAGAGATAAATTAAAGACAAGCATAAGCCGTAGCGCTGTTGGTGAGCTGACAGTACCAGGCAAGAAATTGCAAAATGGAGGATCGGTACAGCAATCTGCGAATGAATACTGTCTTCAAATTTTTTTTTCTAAATACTAATTAATCTTTTACTTCAGTAGCTACTGGACTATGAACATCAAGATTGAAAACTAAAACAAAAATAATTAGCTCAAAATCTGAGAGCTAACAAACCAAGACACTGGTGGTCGATCGCTACGTGTGGTGGTTTGACCGGTGCTCGCATCGACCGTTGGCCATAGGCCGATCTGATCGGTCTCCTAGCGGTCTGATAGGTATGGTGGCGGTCTAACTACTTATATATTCCAGAACTAAAAAATCAGCTTGACTCGAAGCAGCTTTTGGTGCAACTCAAAAAAATCAAAGTCCAAATGATATGAGATTTTAAACACACCTTGCTTGAGATTTCAGAAACCTATTCCAACCAAGGATAGTAAGAATTGATCTCTACGAGTCATCTCAATCACTATATGTCCTTGACATATAACAAGATTAAAAAGAAGAGAGAGAGAATATCAAAACTATCAAGATCAACACAAATCATCAAAACAAGAGAACTCTATGAGAGATATGCAAAGTTGTATTACTACTTGAGGATGAAGATTTTACAACCACTCCACCTAGAGGACAAAAGAGCACATGACGAGAGTCACACTTCTCAAAATATAACCTTAGAATACTTGGCTAGAATGGTCACCTAGGGGTGCTATACTCACTTAGCTTGGTCCTAGCATCTCTACAATAGTCATATTCTTTCTCTCTACAACTCTATTTTGTTGAGAGACTCTAGGTGAGGTGAAAAGAATAGGTATTCTAGACCTCGCTTAGTACAGAAAGTGACAAAATATGACTTCTTAAATTCTATGCTATTGTTATTCCTAATGGCTCTCAGGGCTCCTGGAAGATCAATTGTTAATCTACGGGGCAACTCTGTAAAGCAACCCAAGGGCTCATCCTTAGAAGTAAGAAAATACATCTAAAAATATAAAGAGAAGTCATTTATAATGATAAGCACATACCACTTTCTTCTTGTGGACTGGACTCTAGAAGTACCAGTTGTGTCTATGTGTAAGAGCTGTCTCGGTCCATTTGTAAGGTACAAGGAGAACGAGAAGCAGAAATCATCTTATCATGTCTACAAGGTATACAAAATAGGTCCTTCTAACTCTTAAGCTTAGACAATCTTCTAATAAGGCCTTTGCTACTAAGTCTAGTCAAGTGATCGAAATCTATATCTCCAAGCATATGATGCCACAATACTAGATCATAAGAATTAGAAGCCGTAAAACACCTAGGACCAGAGATGGAAGATATACTGAAATCAGCACTAAATATCCTTTCAAACCTAGAGATCCCAAAGATAAACTCACCCGAGAAATCTAGAACTCTACACTTTTCACTCTTGAATCTCACATCTAGACCCTCATCAAGAAGCTGGGAAATAGATAATATATTATACCTTAACTTACTTACCAAAGCGACATCCTTGAGCATGAACTTGTTGTTGATGCACACAAGGCTCTTTCTGTTGGACCCGAAACAATACATCTAGATCCTCCGTAAATTGCTCTAGTCCAGATCAATTAGTGCACATAGTGGACAAAGCAAAGATAAATATCAACCATAATGATATTTATTAAATATGGGCCTAATAGACAAAGTTTACATCAATGGTCCATAAGTCAAATTTAAATATAAGCAGTGAAAAAAATGTCAAAGCGGAAAAATCCCATCCAATTTGCCCATAGGCAAACGACTGTGAGACGTGGCCTACTCGTCAAGGTCCTCACCGAGGTCGAAGCAGTCCTCCTCTAAGCAATAGAGCTAAATAAGGGTGAGCACAAAAATATACTCCATAAGTTACATGGAAAATATAATATTAATGCAAGGTTAACAAGTGAAGACATAATAGAGTTATTTGAATGTAAAGCCAAATTTGAATAAATATAGTAAGTAGATGTAAATAGTTGAATTTTATACAATAAGTAAAAATAATTTTTTAATAAAATAATATCATTAATTAGTGTAGTTGTATCCCCTACACTAACTTAACCACGGGTATTCCATCCGGACTATCTTTTCCCAAAATATTCGAACACTTGCACTTAAACTAGTTTTTGAAAAGCAAAGTCTAATCCATTAAAAACTTTACTCGGCATGCCTATAACCGTGGCACGACTATCTAGAATAGTTTATATACTCTGTAGAGGTAATACAACTTTACCCACAAGAGATAATCAACTTATAATGTTGGCCATAACACGCTTTATTTGGTGTCCAACTAAGTGATTATCACAAAACTTTTACAATGTAAAGTCATGAACCTAGTCACGTCCTGCTAAGGTTTCACCCCAATAAAGAATCCACTAAAATGGGGCCCCTCTTGTGCTGTGTGAGACTTCTTGTGGCCTACGTCATACCCACATTCAACCTATAGGGCGACTCTGGTTGGGACTCGCAAATTAGTCAACTAGATCTGTTCTATACCAGACTTGTGATAGTACGATGTGGCTTTGTAGCAGTAGTTCATAGTTCAGTGTTTAATTGACTTAAGCAGACTTTCCACATACCCGTTGTGCCACCGAGCACCCACAACCTAACCATTTGCCTAAGGCGACATAGAGCGCCCCCACCACAGCGATGGCGCTTTATAAAGCCCGTTCGCCTCCTCCATGACCAGAAGCGCAGCCAGATTAAAAACCCCCAGCGGTTCGACTACCCACGACTGGAAAGAACCGCCGCATCGGAGGAGCGTGCCCGTAGGTGGCCGGCAGCGACAACGCCGCCACGCGACCGACACGCGCCCCGCTGTTTAGGGAAGAGGTGAACGGCCGCGCTCACACAACCGCTCACATCCCACGACGCACCAGGCATAAAACCGCCGCGTACCCCACCCACGGAAGGCAGACTGCGCGACGCGACAACCTTCCCCGACACGCCAGCGCCAAGACGATTCCAGCCGCCATTAAAGCGCACTACTGCATCACGGGCACAACGGTCCCGGCGGTAGCGACATCGCGCGCAAGGCCCATTTTTATTACAACATACCGCAACTCCGACTCGGTCCCCAACACCGACCTCGAGCCAAGAGGTCGACTGACGGACGCGCACGCGTTTACTGGCTAGGCGCCACCCACGCACCCGAGCGCGCGTTTGCTGGCCAGGCGCCACTCCGCCGCCACCCGCTCAGAACATCCCAAAAAAATAGAAATTGTAAAATTATGGAGCCCCGCAATAGTTTGCAATATATCCTATTTTGATTTGGATTTCATGGTGTTTCTTCAAGAATTTTTGGTTGAGGTTCCTAATTTGAAATAAAAAGAAAGTATACAAATAAGGAGGAAAATTCAAATTTTAATTTAGAATCAAAAGATGATCAGAAATTAGAGGAGGAATTTAAATAAATCTGAAATTATTTATGAAATTGTGCAAAGAATAAACCCCAAAATATTTGTATATATATATAAAAGAAGAAGAAGCAAAGAAAAAATAATAAAAATAAAATAATAATAAAAGAGGAACAAAACGGGGAATTGGAGCCAGCCGCCATCACCCCGCCAGCCTCCTGCGCGCTTTCCACCCGCTGGCCCAATTCCCGCACAGCCAGCAGGTAAGCGCCACTCAGCGGGCGACTCGCGCCGTGTCCGCGACTCCTCTAGTCGTCACGCCCTCCCGCTGCTCGCTCGCCGCACGCGGCCCGCGTTCGATCTTCGCCGCCGCCGCCCTCTCACGCCGCCGCTTCCTCCTTCGCCGCGTGCGCCGCGCCATCATGCGCTCGCGCAGCCTCGCGCTGAAGGCCCCGTGGCGCGTATGCTCGCCGAGCCATCTCGCCACCCGGTGGGAGCGCTAAAAGCCGACACGCTCGCCGCGCCCGCCCGATTGAGCCACCGCCTACGCGCTTCTCCCGGCCACTCCTCCCTCGCAGCTGCGGCGCCTCGCCTCGTGGCAAACATGCCCCGCTGACGCCCACTCGCGCGCGCGCAAGGCTCGCCCGAGCGGTCACGCGCGCATGCCGCACTTCTTAATCCCGCCGCCGCCGCCGCCGCCGCCGCCTCGCCGCTCCCGACATGACCGCACGGACGCCGACCGCTGCCCACTCCTCCGCGCTCTATAAGAAGCTTCGAGGGCTCCGCGAGTTCCCACGCCCCACTCACTTCTCACTGTAAACGCCCAACAAGCCCCGTAGCCACCGAAGCCCATTCTTCCCAACTCCGCGAGCACACCGCCCACGATCCCTAGCTCTAGCGCCCGATTCCCTTCGCCATACCATCTCCGTGAGCACCGCGGCGATTCCTCGCTCGCTCGAGCTTCCGACGTCCGCACTCGCGCCACCGAGCTCCTTCGAGTCGCCGCCGCCGACGCCGACCCACCTCGGCCATCTCGCCTCGCCGATCGCGCCACCGACTCACCGCAAAGACAAGGATTCCTTTGGCCCTCCACCGACCTCCCGACATTCTCGCCCGCCACCGCCGCCCCCGAAGTTCCTCCGCCGGCCCTCCACAACCTACTCCAAAGGGATATCTTGCCCTAACAGTAGGCAAGCCTCCCCGCCGCTTCGGCTAGCACCGCCACTCTCCTCCTCAATCTCCCCGCTGCTCGAGCCCTTCGCTCAGCAGCACGGTTGAGTTTCTTCATTTTCATTCGGCCGACAGTGGGCCCCACTGCCGCCCATCGCAGCCGAGCCGCCGCCGCCCATCGGCCTCACTGGTCGGGCGGGCACAGAGCCCTCATCGACACGTGGACCCCATCAGACAAGAGTCTGCCCACATGTCGCTGGCACAGAGGAGATAAAAGAAAATAAAATGGAAAAATCAAAGTAAACCTGACACAGATAAAGGCCCCACATGTCAGGATCTAGTAATTTTTGGATTTGACCAAAACAGAGAATTTTGACTGGCTATAACTTCTTCATTTTAGCTCCAAATGGAATGAAACAAATTTGTAAATTCATCTAAATTCAAGATCTGTCTAATGGAACCAAAACCATAAATTTTTGGGTTTGTTTGAATTTTTGATTGTGATTTGTATGATTTGTCGATTTTTATGCAAAAATGTCGGCAACGATATAGCGCTCGAGGCTCAATGAGAGGAGGCAGCAGACGACATCATCCAACAGCCCTGAACCGACACTAGTGACCCAAAGTAGTCAACACTTTGATCATATTGAACCCAGCATTTCAAAGCTATTTCCTTTTCAATTATCAACTTGCATGCTATTATTTCATGATATATGTTAGTTTGATTTCAGCAAGTTAGATATACCCTGTTATTGCTATTGTGAATTATTCTCCTTGCCATACTTGGAAATGTGAACCTTGTAGCCATAGTAAGAAATAGCATATGATTTCACAAAGTAAGTCCCTATTTATATGACATGCTTAGGAATGCTAGCAACTTGGGGTGACACTAATGCCCCAAGGAAAACTCCTCAATTTATTTTAAATCATATGGTGCGATGCCATATGTAGTGTTGGTGCGATGCCGACACGTAGCGTATGGTGCGATGTCATACGCAACCCTTGGTGCGATGCCGAGGGTTAACTTATGGTGAGATGCCATAAGGATGGTTGGTGCGATGCCAACCATAAGCATATGGTGCGATGTCATATGCCGCCCTTGGTGCGATGCCAAGAGGCAACCTATGGTGCGATGCCATAGGGTTAGTTGGTGTGATGCCAACGCGTATGGTGCGATGTCATACGCCGCCCTTGGTGCGATGCCAAGAGGCAACTTATGGTGCGATGCCATAAGGTTAGTTGGTGTGATGCCGACAAAATTACTTGGATTATTCAACTAATGGTTTTAAAATGTGATTTAAAACCTGCTAGGTCATAGGAAAATTTTAAGTAATTGTATTCAAAAGCACTCTTTAGCAAACAAAATAGCCCTATATCTTTCCATTGTCAAGCCATGCATGTTATATATTTGCATTCTGTGTGTTGACTTGCTGAGCACGGGGTCGGAGTGCTCATTCTCGTATTATCAAACAGAGACAGGAACTCAGGAGCACTATGAGCATGAGGAGGCTCCTATAAATGCAACAGGAGACGACGACAACAACTAGGGCGCTTAATACGTATTTTGAAACATAGACAAGAGGACTAGATGGAGATTGTGTGCATATATATTATCCAATCATTGGGTAATATGCATGGACACAAGTACCCTTGGCCACTTGCCCGTGGTAATGGTTTCACTTTTGCTTCTATTCCGCCGCTTAATATTATGTAACTTTAGCCAACGTGGCACTGTGGTGAACTATTGCTCGATGTGAGCAAAGACCTTTATGGCATGTAATATTTTGCGATGTATGTGTATGATCCAAAGAATGTTACTGGTGCACTATTCATTGATCCCGGGAATAGTGCGATAAAACACAGAGGATTTGGATTGAAAAATCCGGGTCCGACAGCGCTGGTATCAGAGCATACGACCGTAGGGTAAAACCTTAGGATGGAAAACTAGGATGGCCTAGGAACACAAAGTTTGTGAGATTTAAGAAAATAATTTCCAAAATCATAATATAATATTCTTACTCGTATCCTTCCTAGAATCCGCTCTACTCTATTTCTCATTACGTTTTGGAAAAGTACTAACACTAGTACCTTAACGATTACAGATGGCAGGAACGAGATATGAAGGGGACTGGGATTATTTGGGCCACGGTGTTTACGAAAATGAATTCGCAAGCATCTTACGTAAGCTTCTACATTACATGGGCTACGAAGAGCAACCTATCTACCGTGGATCAAGGCTACCATTGAGAAGATGAATCTTGGACCATGCAGTCTACATCTACCCAAAAAGCGAGCAAGAACACCTCATGTCTTTACCACGAGCATCGGAGGAGTACCAGGCAGACGCGATCCAGACGCGCGCGCCACGCCGCGCACTACTGCGGTGACATCTATGAGACCGCCATACGCTGCACGCCCTATCGCTTTACCCGTCGCGCCAGATTCGTGCGCGTACAATGAGACGAACATGCCGCTGATGAGGACGACCTACGCCGACACACTGTGTCGCTCACTGTGGCTATGGGCGCAACCCACACCGCAGCCTTGAGGAGATCACCTTCTCCGACGGCCGCTTCACTGGCACGCTCTAGGGTGATGTTACGGAGCAGCCGCCAAGAGCGAGCGTGCCTTGGCGCAGCCCGTGCAGGTGGCCGCCTCCAAGCTCGGCTCCACAGCCTCCACCGCAGCAGCCTCCAAAGACCGCCACCACCGGATCCGGCCCGTGACTGATGATCCGCAGAAGAGCACGCGACCTCCGGTCCCCGGCTGCACTCGGGAGAGCCTCCTGCAGCCGTAGCCCCCACGAGGCGATCAGACACGTGCCGACCCGTCGCCGGCGCGCTGGCGGCCCCCGCCAGCTGGGTGGAGCGCGCCGGGCGGCCCTCAAAGCGCCCAAACAGGAGCTTGGGATCTTCGCGGCCCTCCGAGACATACAAGAGGCTCGAGCCAGCAGCCGCGCCGCTGGTCGCCCAGAGCCCACGCCGAAGGGGCAGATACCGCGACGCCCCACATCCACCGCGCGTCGGGACGCGCCGATCCAGTGGTCCCCGCCGGCAGATTACAACAGCGGCGTGGCCCAAGACTTCAAATTCCCAATGTCATCAAGCCATATAAAGGCGATTCGACTTCGCGAAGTTCGTAGGCGCGTTCATGAAATCGCAATCAAAGTCGCAGTGGGGACGACACCACAAAGGCGAAGGACTCCCTCGCTGCAAGGAGTGGCGCTTTCCGGTTTTTCACCATAAAGCCAAACTCCATCTACGCTGGGAGCAGATCCCGATCGCCTTCACAACAACTTTCAAGGGAACTATGCCGAGCAAGTCGATGCGACCAACTCTTCGCCGGAAGCGTAAACCTTCTGAGAGGCTCCGACTATTTCAAACGACCGCGAAGGTGCGATGCCGTGTCAAGGACGCAACGACAACCGCCATCAACGCGCCATACAGGCCTCCCGCCGCCCCGCCGAGTACAACGCGCGCAGCCTATCAAGACAACGCCAAGCTCTTCGACAAAATGGAGGGGTATGCGCGGCCGAGGAGGATGCACGAGACGCAACGCCTCGCTTCGACTCCGCCAAGCGAAACGCTTGCCATGCGAGGAGGAGGCGTGATGATTTCTGAAGCAGGCCACACGACAACCCCGAGGACACCCTAAGCGACGGCCCCGGGAGCAGGATACTGCCAAGGAGCAGCGCAAGCCCTGCTGGCTACCGGGCCAGCACCACAAAAGGCCCCCATGTCCTTGGCATCGGAACGCCTTCGAGAGCCTCGCTCCCATATCGTGAAAAGAGGGCCGGGATGTGAAGGCGACCGGCCAGACGAGCGACCCGAACGGAGCAAGAGCTTCGGATTACGGCAAGTGGTGCGAGGTGCATGGTTACGCGCCACTACTAAGGCGCACCGCGATCATGGAACCGCGATGGGTGATGGCCGACCTCTGCCTCACCTCCCGTGCCCTTGCCAAGTCCATGAGCAGCAGCCAAGAGGCGACCGCGAGCCTCCGCCAGCGCACGCGCGCACCGCACTATCGCCATTACCGAGGCTCTTATCAGGCCCCTTGAGCAAGCCACACCGTGGGTGCCGCCCGCAACATCACCTTTACCCCGATGACGCCAGGTGTGGAGTTCTCACCAAGACCTTTAGTCATTCAGCCAACATCGCAGCCATGACGCGCGCGCCCTTATCGACGGGGAGCTCGCGAACATTCTCGCTCGCGGGGCCTCGCCGCATGGGGATCCTCGGCCGCTTAGAGCAGCCAGAGCTCCGCTTCAAGGCTTCGAGGCCAACCGGAGGCCATAGGGCACGTGTCCTTCCAGCCATTCCGCCAGTGGGGAAAACGCCTGCGCCGCGACGCCATCTTCGACGCCGAGACATCCCGCACTTACAACGCCATATTGGGGCGCCCGCCATCAACTCCTCAAGGCGATCCCACACCACACCTTCTATGTATGAAGCTCCTGTGCCCGAGAGGTGTGATCACCGCTTCGACGACCGTGACTCGCCAGACGCATCGGGCCGCCAATGGACTTGTAACGCCCGGCATGTCCTCCCGCATATGCTCGGCGGCACGCCTCCGCCTCCAGATGGACGCCAAGCCTCGCCCAAGGTGAAGTCAAAGGTGCCGCCCAGCGGAAGGGCGTTGTGTCCATTGGGAGGGGCCTCGCGAGGTCGAGCGAGACCTACCCGAAAGTGCTTCAAAACAACGCCGACATTTTTGCATGGTCGCCGAGGACATTAAGGGCGACCGCACGTTGATCGAGCATCGCTTGGCGGTCCGCCCGACGCCAAGCCGCTCGCGTAAGCTTCGCCAGATGTCCATGGATCGGCAGCAGCGCCAAGGTGGAGGTGGCGGCTCCTCCGTGCCGGGTCATTCGCGAGGTCCATCACCTGCAGTGGCTCGCCAATCCCGTATGGTCAAAAGGCCAACGGCTCGGCGATGTGCATCGACTTCACGGCGCCAACAAGGCGCGCCTAAAGGACAATTACCTTGCCACGCATCGACCAATCGGTCGACGCCATCACGGTGCGAAGCTAATGAGTTTCGGACGCTTACTCGCTACCATCGTATACATGGCCAAGACGACGAGGACAAGACTAGTTTCATCACACCGACATGTACCTTTCGCTCGGCCGATGCCCTTCGGCTTGAAGAACGCAGCGCTACCTTTACCCGCCTCATCGCACTTGCCCTCGCCGCCCAACTCGGGAGGAACGTGGAAGCCTACGTCGACGACGTGGTAGTCAAAACCCGGCAACTCGCTCTGCACGGCCGAGATCTCCAAGAGACCTTCGACAACCTCAGGAAGGCCGGCATCAAGCTCAACCCCGACAAATGCATCTTCGGCGTCCAGGCGGGCAAATTACTTGGCTTCCAGGCGAATCCCGATAAAGTTGAGGCCATCCTGGGTGTGGAGCCGCCCAAGACAACGAGGGAGATCCAGAGGCTGGCGGGCCGCATGGCAGCCCTAAGCCGCCTCTATCCGGGCAAAGTGGAGCGGGTATACCATTCTTTAAGACACCACGGTGCGACGGATTTCGTGGGACAATGATCGCAATGAGGCCTTCAACAAGCTCAAGAAACACCGCGAGCCTCCCACTGGGTCGCCCAAAGACCAGAGGCTCCTTTGCTTTACTCCGTCCGCGCTTACATAGCGGCGCAAGGCCGCCCTCGCCCAAGAGGTAGGCGCCAGATAGCAATGCTCAGATACTTCATCTTTGAAGCCTCCAAGGCACCAAGATGAGATATACGAGCTCAAAAGCTTGCTTACACGCTGGTCATGGCCTCCGTGAAGCTCCAACATTATTTTTGGCCCACCCGATCACAAAGGTTTCCTCGCTCCTCTAGCGAGATGTTACACAATAAGGAATCCATGGGGCGACGGCAAGTGGGCCGAGCTCGCCTCGTTTCTCCCGACATACACTTCGCGACGGTAATCAAATCTCAAGTCCTCGCCGACTTCCTCACGTATCGGACTCACCGGCTCAACCCGCCGTAAGCACGACGACCCGGCCCGACCTCACCATAGATGGGGCTTATGGCGCGCGGCGCGGTATAGGCGCGTAATTGTCACGCCCGAGGGCAGCGCTTATTGTACTCGGCGCGCGCGCGCTGCCACCAACAACACAACCGAGTATGAAGCGCTACTCTTCTACCGACCAAGCTCAAGGCAATCGGTGCGCGGCGAGTGCTCGCCCGCATGGACTCGCGCTTGCGGCGTGCCACATAGACAAGTTATATCGCCAAGGACCCCGAGCCGCTAAATACCGCGGCCGAAGAGCGAGGGAAAGGCATTTCTGGGCGCCACGGCCAAGGCCATCCTTGCGCGGAAAATGAGCAGCCGACGCCTCGTGAAGGCGCCACCAAGAACCGCCACCGACGGGTGTTTTACGGCGTTGCCGCAGCGCCATCGCGCAGACCACCGACGCTGCTCGCTCACAACGCCGCCCAAAGCAGGCGATCAAGCAGAGCTTATCTTCACTTTCTGCGTGGCATCGCCGAGCCGAGGACCACGCCGAGCTCCGCCCGCAGAAACCGCGCTGCAGTCCTTCCGTGTTTGAAGGACGCCTACAAACAGGAGTTCGCGCACCACCCGCGCCGCCTCCCGCGAAGAAGGGAAGAAGCTCGCGAGATCCACGCGGGGCATGCGGTCTCACTCGCGCCGAGGTCATTGGCCTGCAAGGCATTCAGCAAGGCTTTATCGCCGATCGCCATCACCGACGCCAGACCTCGTGTGTCGGTGCTGGGTGCCGTGGATGGGACACATCATCCGCAGCCCCGACGAACCTCAACCCTATTCCCGGTGTGGCCGCTGGCACGCTGGGCGCCGACATAGTGGGACCACTCGAGCCCTGTGGGACCGCGCAGACGTGGTAGTCGCTACCGAATACTTTTCCAGTGGTCGAGGCGTAGCCCTAGCCAAGATAACCTCGCGCCATGCAGCATTTTTTGACGTAACATCATATGTCGCTCGACGCGCCTGTGGAACTCATCGCCGACAACTACCGCGCTTGATGCCACCCCATTCAAGGAGTTCTGGCGACGCGGCATCACGCTTGCTCGCTTCTGGCCGGCACCCCACCCAACGGAGATAATAAAGGGCGAACAACGCCATCTCTATCGCCATCAAAAAAACGCCTAGTCCGGCTGCCGAAGGGCAGGTGGCCGAGCGAAGCTTCACAGCCGTCCTCTCGTCCTTCGCACAATGGTAACACGCCCGACGGGTTCACGCCTTCAAGTTCCTTTTTGGTGATGAGGCGTGACGCTCAAGAAATCAAGGCCGATCAAGAGCGCCCGCGTGTCCTTGGACCTCCTCGATGGGGCGCGAGCGAGCGCAGCCCAACATGTCGAAAGTACGCGCGGCAGCATGCACGCATCGAGATCGGCTCAGATATCCGCGAGGGTTCAAGGTCGGGATCTCGCCTCGTAACGCACTCCACGCGAGACCGCTGGCGTTGGAGTCCGCGGGAAGGTCCATACATCGTGGTCGGGCATTACGTAGGGAGCGCATCGCCAGCCACGCTGAGGGACAAACGCCCGCCACACATGGAACGCGACAAGTTGCGCGATATTACGCCAGAAGCTGTGGCGAAGGTTATAATCGCATCGCCCCTCCTTGTACGATGCCCGCCTGCGCAAACGGGAGTTCAATAAAGCTCGCTATTTCCAAAAATAGTATTGCCTGGCCGCAATGTGCAGAGGATTACCCTAGCGTTGAGGTCCGCCTCTGCACGCGCCAGTCTACGGACTCTAAATAAAGTCATAGCGTCGAGATCCGCCTCCGCACGCGCTAGTCTACGGACTCTAAATGAGACGCAGCGGGGGGGCGCCCTTGCGCGCACTCTCCGGAGTAAAAACAAGACGTGAATCCGCAGCGACGCACAGCGCTGTTGCTGTGGCGCATTCTTTGAAGTATAAAAACAGCATACAATATTAAGAACGGGTGCTACTTCGGTTTTCCACAAAAAATACCGGGGTTACATGACCACAAGCAGGAGTGTATAGTACACCGCTCCCCTAACCAAGCACTCACCCTTCGCGCGGTCCCGATGGGCCCGCGCCGCCGTTGTAACGCTGGGAACCCTTCGAGCAAGCGAGGAGGTCCCCGCCCTGTAGCGTGTCGCATCGCGACCCGCCGCGCCCTCCCCACATAGCCCTGCATCCGCTTGGAAGTTTCGAGGCTAGGATCGATGAAGTGGATAGCGCCCGGCCAGCCGCCCGCCGGTAGGAAGATCCACCGAGGGTTCGCCACTGTGGACATGTCCGCACTCCATGAGTGTGAAGCATGGCAAGGGCGAGGCACGCACCGAGGAAGCCGCAATGCTCGCCAAAGGTCTCGCGCGCGAGAGCAATGCCGCACCTTCTCGACCAGCCCGAGCGCCTCCACCAAGTCCTCCGCCCGTGGGTAGCGCCCGCACGCCGACACACAGTCCCGAGGGCCCGGTTCGAGACTCCATTGCCTCCACGCCGACATGGACGCATTGTCCAAGGCGCCGCCCTTCTCCGCAAGAGACTCCACCACCGAGCCTTCTCCTCCTCCGAATGGCGACCGCTGCAAAAGGAGGTACGCTCTCCGCGCGACGCGCCGACCTTCTTGGTCTCCGCTGCGCGCGCCGCCGTGGCGCCTCCAAAGACGTGAAGTCGTTTCGCCCTTTGTGGCGCGGGCGCCATCCGCAGCGGAAGATCGACTCCGCCGCTTCCGCCCCGGATGCGGCCTCATCTAGCGATGGCCAAGGACAAGCGCCCGAAATAGCGTAAAAGTCGCAGTGCCCGACAAGATTTAGCAACCGCGAGCGCACATACTTACCCTTATCTCCGAGGCCCGCAGCGGCAGCGCCAGAGGTCTCCTCGCACGACGACAAAGATTCGTTGGTCAAAGCCGCCGCGCGCGTTCGCGCTTCATTAAAAGCGCGGCGCCTCCAGCGCGGAGGAAGTCGAGAGGACGAGCCCCGCCCGCCACGCCGGGCCGCGAGGCTTCGCCATGTCGATGTGAGGGGGTGCTTGTTCAACCGCCACGGAGGTGAGTACTCTGGCGGCCGAGAAGACCTTCGGCCAGACCGCCCGGCTTGCGCGCCGCAACTACAAGCACAGGCCGACAACACCGCATCGACCCTCAAAGGCGAAGGAGGCCGACTGAGGCGTTACCTGCGGGCTCCACAGCGATTCTTCCGCGACGTTAGCAAACAGAGCTCGCCGCGCTTCGGCCACTACCGCCCCGGCGCATCCTCGCGGCCGTGGGTGGCAAAGCACCGCTAGGAGTGGCGCCTCCCGGTTGGTTGGTGTTCCAGACAACGAGGGGCGACGACGGCTCAACAGCCGGCGGAGGATGCCGCCAATGGGCTCGCCGACGCGCCTCCCGAGCTGGTCCGGCCGATCCATCACCGCCGCGACATCCGTCCCACCGGCAGCACCGCCGAGGTGGTCGGGCAGATCGATGCGCAACCCCGAGCAGTGCCCCGCTGGCTACCGCCACCACGACGGCTTGAAGCCTCGCGGAGTCTCCGACGGCACCACGCGCGCGGCACAAGAATCGCGCAGAACCTCGCACGCGCGGTTTATCCGCCTCGCTTCGCCATTTTGGTCACACCCGCAGCCTTGTGCTCCTTGAGCGCACGGCTCAGAACGCCGCAACCCGTGCTCTACATCTTCTAGCCGAGCCATCGCATAAAAGGCAACAAGTTGGTCACCGGGACTACGCAAACACGGCGGGTGCGCACCAACGACCGCGTGGCTTACAAGGAGCGAGGGCGGAAGCAGTAAGACAATGACGGCGCACTCGCCCTCTCTTGCCGCCGCCCGCCGCCTGCATTTCCACCGGCGAGAGTGGCGCCACCTCATACATCGTAAACTCTTCACCAAGTCACAGATACTTAGCCGCGGCAACGCCAAAGAAGCCTCCATAGCCTCGCGCCATCACCTCCGCTTCACACTTGGCGAAATGTTGAACGAGATTGGCCCACCTCGCATAGCAGCCACTCGCGCTAGTCACGACGTAATAAAACCACCGCCGCGGCCCACCGATTCCCACCTCCAAGTTGGCCGCCGCAGGAATAGCATCGCAGACGCCAGAGCATGAAATCCACGCTACCAAAGTTGGATACAGCCCTCAACCTTCTTGGGTCGACAAAGACGCGTGCCGTGTGGTGGCGAATGTGCTCGCTACCGACGCCGACCTTCGTCCGCGTGAGCCCATGGGCGACAAATAGGCGACTATGGCGCTTACGCCAATCGCACTAGCTCCAACTCGTAGGTCCGCAGGACTTCGCCACAAACGCCGCTGAGGGCATTCGAGGTCGGGCGAAGAACGCGACGAAATGATCGCCTCCGCTTCTCGGGCTTCGCCCGCCTCGCCGTGGTGGGGTAGGCGAGCCCCATCGCGCCTCGATCTTCCTTCCCGCACAAGCCGTAGCGCCTCTTCGCCACGCGCCTCCTCAAAGACACGGAGCAGCGACTTCGAGTATTCCATGGCGCCCCATCGCTTGTCGCCACGCGAACGCCCCACAAAGACTCGCCGTAATCCTCGCGGGAAGGACAACTCGCCCCGCTAGACAAGGAGCCGCCGCGGATGGCGGAGGCACCGCCATGATCGCCATTGTTCTCTAAGATTATGGCGTAAGGGCTATCAACACGAAATAAGCGTAGCTAGGCGACAAAGCAGATAGAGCGCCTCACCACGCCGATGGCGCTTTATAAAGCCCGCTCGCTTCCTCCATGACCGTAAACGCAGCGATTAAAACCCCGCGGCTCGACTACCCACGATCGAAAGAACCGCCAGATCCGGAGGAGCGTGTCTGTGAGGTGGCCGGGCAGCGACAATGCCGGCCACATGACCGACACGCGCCCCGCTGTTTAGGGAAGAGGTGAACGCCGCGCCACACAACCGCCACATCCCACGACGCACTGTGCATAAACCGCCGCGCACCCACCCACCCACTTAAGGCGATCGCGCGACGCGACAACCTTCCCCGACACGCCAGCGTTTAAGACGATTCCACCGCCATTAAAAGCGCACTACTGCATCACGGCACAACGGTCCCGGCGGTAGCGACATCGGCGCGAAGGCCCATTTTTACTACGCCACCGCAACTCCGACTCGGTCCCCAACACCGACCTCGAGCCAAGAGGTCCGACTGACGGACGGCGCTCAGCCTGGCCAGGCGCGCCCCGCTGCACACCGAGGCGCGCCAGGTGCCAGGTGCCGCCCACCGCCACCCGCTCAAGGGTAGGGGACGGAGCGCACGCGCTGCCTACTCGGCCAGGCGCCGCCCGCCGCCACCCGCTCAAGGGTAGGGGACGAGCGCGCGCGCTTACCGGCCAGGCGCCAGCTCCGCGCCACCCGCTCAAGGGTAGGAAACGGAGTGCGCGCGCGCATTTCGGCCAGGCGCGCACCGCCGCCACCCGCTCAAGGGTAGGGGATGGAGCGCGCGCGCCCGCTTCGGCAGATTAAGACTAGGCACCAGCCCGCCGCTGTGCATCGGCCGACCACGCCTCGTTCCCGGACTCGCCGCGCACTAAGCCTCCGCAAGTTCGAGAAGTTCACGTGCCGCAGGACGAGGGGCCAAGGACTCGGCAACATGGCTTCGCCCCGTGAAGCGCCACCATGAGAGGCTCCTCAGGGGTGGCCCCACCTAAACCCAAGAAAGTCTGTTAGATGGCCATAGAGCCCAAAATGAGACACATGTAATGGCTTAAATACCCTCGACAGGAGGAACCGATGTAAGGGCACAATGGTAAAAGCACACTGTATGAATATATATATCAAGGGGAAGCTGGGAGGCCAGGATCGATCACTCTCTCCCAACTCTCCACTACCACATCTCTCTGCTTGGTCTCAGAACCACAATGATGAAATAACAAAATAACCAAAGGGCGGGTCAGGGCCTATGTTGTCATCGACTTGAGCAAAGAACAAAAGTAAAAATAGAGGAGGATGGGTGGGAGGCGTGGGGACTAGTAAATGTATGTTGGGGACCCGAGGAACACGTGGGATGTTAGGGCATGGCAAACTGAGCACGTGTAAGATCGAGTAGACCGACTAGAGGGGGTGAATCTGGTTTTAGAATTTTTTTTTAATTTATTTGGCTAAAACCAAGTCTATAATGCAGAAGCGTAAATCAATTCGGTTTAGCACAAATAAAAACTAAATCAACTAGGTCTATGACAAGGCTTACAATCCTATGATGATAAGCAATCCGTTTAATTCTATAGATATAAATTGCTTAAATATAAATTGAGCACAAGGAAACAAACCACAATGACATAGTTCATTTTTACTATAGTGTTATGAGACTTACCGGTCTCTCCTAGTCCACATTGAGGTAAGCCCAAACTGATTGGACTGGCTTCATGAATTAAGCCAAACATCTCAATCCACTAGTGGTAACTCTTTTCTGTTTCCGGGTAGGTGAGCGCCAACCTTCACAACTTGGTAGGTCCTCTCACAACCTTCTTTGAGAAGATCACCATGCATGACACCTCTTGCTTGACTCTCACCACATGCAATGAATGCATAAGCTCAAGTGAATACGAAATCCACCTCTATATGTAATAAATGCAATCTAGAGCCTTTCTCCTTGCTCACAAGGTGCAAGACATGCACAATTAAGAGGAGAATCTCATACTAGCTCAAGGGAGTGAAATGGAGTGCCAAAGGTCTTGCCCCAACCGGCCACAAGGGAGTATTTATACCCCACACAATGAAACTAACCATTGGGGACAAAAACCTATCAAATCTGGTACTATAGCCATTATAAGACCGGTACTACCGCTCTCCTCTATAACGGTCAGAAAACAAGCCGTTATAGACTAAAATCAGTAGTACCACCAACCATTGTCCGGTAATACCGCAACACAGTAGAACCGCTTGACACATGCGGAACTACCATTTTGTCGGGGAAAAGACTCTCAAAAGCTCTCTACAAAAACATAGCGCTACACATGCGCGTCGATCGCAACTCCGTAGTACCGCTTGCACATAGTCGTAGCACCGCAAGGTGTCGATCGCTCATATAGAGCCAGATACCGATTGTTGACCACACCGGTCCTGACCATGTTGTCTAGTTCGACCGCACATGTCTCCGACCATGCCGATCTTCGATCACGCTGGTTTCAACCACACAGACTTGACCATGTCGATCTTCGACAACATCTATCTTAGACCGCACGTGTCTTTGACTACTACGCCGATTTTTGACTACGCTGGTTTCACCACATCGCTTTCAACCACATTGACTCGACCACGCTAGTTCTACCATATTGATCTTCGACCACATAGGTCATCGACCACGCCACCGATCACACCGGTTCGACCAAGTCGATCTTTGACCATAATGTCATCGACCACGCCGATCTTTGACCTTATTGGTTTTACCAAGTCACTCGACTATGTCACCAACCACGCTGGTTCAACCACATTGGTTCTCGACCACACATGTCTTCGACCACCAATGAACATAGTAGTACCGTGATCCAACACCGTAGTATCGTGATCCCAACACCGCACTATCACACAACAATAGTACCGCATTTACATATCGCAGAGTTCGATTTTCCTGAAAAGTGCATATACTTCAACAGATTATACAAAACATATTTACAAATTATAGTATTATGTACACAAGGATCAAATATAATTACCAACAAGTTGTAAAACACATTGACACACTTTTCAAATAAAGACACAAGAAATAGGTACATGGACTCAACATATTTGCAAAACACATTTGCAAACCTAAGTCATATGCTACAAGAATTATGTATGAACTTCAACCATTTGCAAACATAAGCTACAAACCACAAGGAGTTGGAAACATGGACTTATAATCCCATGTTACAAGGATTCAACGCATGAGCCTCAACTATTTGCAAAACACATTCGCAAATAATAGCATCATGATTTGGAGAGCTAGAGCAAGCAAGATTGAGATATCAACACATGATAAGACTCAAACCACTAGACAAGACCCTCTTAATAGTACGACAATCTATACTAGCAATTTGATATTTCAACCCATCACCAAGACCGTAAAAGACTAGAAACACATTCTTAGCCCTATTTAGTAATACCTTTGACGACATTTAGTAATACCTTTTGCCTTGAGCATCCTCTTGAACATTCTCAACTGTAACAAGAGCATGTTTTATCTCTTTAGAAGAGGGGCATACTTCGTCGAGGTGACTGTACGGCTTGTCATCATCATAGGAGTCAACTTCGATGCTACCCTTGACCATGAAGTATATACTGGTGAAATCCTAGTTCTTTCTTCGTGCCCCAAGAGTCGTCCTTCATTACTGAGTCCACATTGTTCATGTCGATGTTCTCAAGAGCAGTAAGGACCCGGTTGACGAATTTATGGTAGTTAGGCTTTTTGGACTTCATGAGGACTTTGTGATATGCTCTTATGAATTTTGTGGATAGGAGGGCTATGTCATCCTCATGAAACTTATTTAGTTACTCAGCTCTCAAAGAATGCAAAGCTAATAATGAAAATCCGTAAGAGCAAAATCCAAAGAACTAGAAGAGCTACTCTAGGTAGGGTTAATCACAAGTGCCATCAATTCTTTCTTGGGAGACGCGAGATGAAGTTAATCTCATGCCTTCACCCTCGAGTAGAGATTATTCATGGTAAGCTCACTTATGACAGTATTATTACTGATGGAAGTGATCTTCATTCCCTAAATTTTCACATCAAGTATATCCAACAGCTAGCATTCATTCTCAGACTTCAAAAAGGTCTAACCAATAGCACATAAATCATGAATGATTTTGGTAAATATTCCCCACAACTTATCCAAGGATTCACCAGGCTTTTGCTCAATTTCTGAATATTCTTTCTTCAGTTGGTTCTATCTCACTTCCTTGATCATGGTAGAACCCTCATGGTAGTCAGCAAGAGTCTTCTAGATCTCATGAGTAGTCCTCAAGTGAGCGAGTCACTCAAACTTAGATCGACTAAGTCCTTGAATCAAAACATTATGAGCCTTGGTGTTTGCCTCTACATCTGTGTATCCCCTGATCATCGGCCAATACAACATAAGGATTGTTGGCTTTAATCCAAATCATGTGCCTTTGAGCCTAGATGTAGGATTGCATATGAGACTTCTAATAAGAGAAATCGACTTAATAAAAAATGGGTGACTTGGTTGAATACTTGTCTTATGCCATAGCTCCTAAGACTAGTCAAGATATATGAGAAGAGCTAACCAAGCTTTGCTACCATTATAGGACCAGTATGTCAACAGAGAGGGGAAGGGGTGTGGTGCATTCGAATTTTTTTCAAGTATTTAACAATCCTTCACCCCAATAGCTACTAAGATACGAAGAACAGGATTGGAAGCCAAAACCAATGCAATCAACAAAATCTAAGAGCCGGCGAACCAAGGTAGTAGCTGTCAATCTGGCTACCAGGTGGCGGTCTGACCGGTGCCTGGCGATCTAACCACTAGCCATAGGCCGATCTAACTGGTCTCCTAGTGGTCTGACCAGAAGAGTGGCGGTCTGACCGCTCCCATGTTCCAGAACTGAAAAATCAGCCTGAGCTGATACAATTTTTGGTGCAACTCAAAAAATCTAAGTCTAAATGATATGAGATTTTGCACACACCTTACTTGAGGTCTCAAGAACCTACTTCAACCAAGGATCACCCGGATCCTAATCAAAGTTCAGACCTTTCTCAAGAATAGGCAAGATTGCACCAAAATAGGGCAAAGACTAAAACTCAAATACGACTTGCTCATGGGTGGAGCTTGCCCAAGATGGCTCTAAATGTATTCTCATATGTCACGTAAAATAAGAACTCCCAAAGATTTGAGATAAAAACACTTGGATCAAGAAATCTCCCGAGAATTTTAAATCCATGAAAATCGACAACTTCAAGAACTTGCAAGACTTGATGCCTATATGGATAGGGATTGATCTCCATGAGTTATTTTCATTACTTACATGTCCTTGGCATACAACAAGATCAAGAAGGGAAAGAGAGAAGATCAAACCGACAAGATCAAGAGCAAATCAACCAAAACAAGAGCACTCTATGAGAGATGAAAAGCCGATGCGTTGCTATTTGAGGATAAAGGTTTTATAGCTACTCTATCTGGATGACAAGACAGCACACCACAACACTCATATTTCTCAAATCCTAAGCCCATAATACTTGCTATAATAAAGATGGTTGGATCGTCTTTAACAAGTCTCCTTCCTAATCCATTAAATAGATGAGGTAATCAGCCCACATCTAATTCTAATAGATACTATCCAATATCACAAATGGGAAGACTCGATAACCTAACACAATACGAGTTTTACTTACACACTACACTCATGCACTCTCCAAAGCACATGGGGCCGAATCCGCTAAGTCCTTAGCCTTTGATCTAACTTGATCACCTCAGCTTCCCCTTGACCTTAACTACTTTCCCAAGTGTCGTGGTTTCAATGCAAGATAGTTTCTGGTATTTTGGGCAATTTCCCAAAATACCCTTTCTTAACCTGATCTTTATCTTCCCTTGCAAGCAATGCCATACTTATTACGTGTAGGTGCATTATTGGTTTGCCACGCATCGGTAAGTATCTTCTGTTTTGGTTCTATTGTCTTCCGGGGGCATTTTGGGAGTTTGCCAATTGAAAAGGAAAAGGATTGCAGGCGGGGCCCACCTGTCGGTGAGCCGCGCGAGGGGATAAGGGGGAGGAAGACTTCGTCTCCTCCCCGAGCCCGTCCCGAGCGCATCTCGTGCGTGCGTGAGTGCGGAGGCCCGTGCGGCCGTTTTGGTGCTGCCCAGATCTGGCGATTTCGGTGCGCATGGAGGGAAGAGAGGGGGAAGAAGTGGCAGCGGAGGCGTGGGCTGGCCCGGGTTCTCTGGAGCTGGCCGCTCACACCACCCCGCGGCTCACCCTATCTCCTCTACAAAAGTCCGGTTGGCTCCACGATTTGGGATATCTCCGATCTGATTTCTCTCTCTTGAGTCTTCTTCTACCTCTCGGTATTTTGGGTTGAGCGGAGGTTGTAGGCCTCGGCCTCATCTCTGATTGAGGTTTTTAGCCTTTGTTTCAACCGCCCGCTTGTGGGGTGTGTGGAATCGGGAGGCTGAAGATTAATCCGAGGAGAGGGACGAAGAGGGTGTTCGGCTCTCTACTGTTCTTGAACGCACTAGGCCGGTGTGTTCGTTGACGCCTTGTGCGGTGTTACTCTAACCTCGACTCGGCATTGGGCATCCGAAGTCGGTGTGGGCTTTGTATCTCTGAAGGCCACACCCCTCTTCTTCATCGGCACAGAGGGGCGATAGGTTTTCTGGGACAGTGATTTCATTGTGCCTTGCCCTATTTCATCGAGTACTTCTTCGGCTTGATTGCTCCTGGGCGGTTTTGAGTACCGTCTGATTCGTGAGTATAATTGTTTCCCTACAAATTCGGCTACTATTCTTGATCTGTAAGTTGATTCAAGCATTTGAGGGTAGCTGTGCATATTTGTTGGCTCGATATATATGCTCTGTGATGATAATATCGAATACTGAGATTAATCTGATTAATTGAGTTAGATTTGAGCTCATTTGGGAGATCTACTGTTAATTCTGTTGATTGACTTTATTTCGGCTGAGGAGATAAGTTTACGTTCAATTAGAATTATTTATGGTGCAGTAATAATCTTGTCCAGTCTTGTCTAGAGCAGATTCTTGTTATTCTGTTGTTCATTTGGTTATTGTCAGTTTCACTAGATAATTGGCTAGACACTGCATGATATTTCATTACTTGTGAACTTATAAACCGAAATCTGCATTCTTGCTATTGTATGTCATGCGTGATGAGAAAACCTTTTATGAGCTCAAATCTCTGGTTATCAGATTATTGATGATGAGTAACGATATTAGCATGAGAAGGCCAAGATTTACAATCTTGCGCAACTCTGTTCTGAGAGCCAGGATTAAACAACTAATTTGCTTACTGTTGGAATGAGTTGTTTTACTATTGTTAGGACTGTTTTATATGTCATTTCCAGCTGCCTTGAAGATATATACTTTGAGTATATATAGGGTTTTGAATGGCAAGATAGAATTTCATGGTTATATGCAATTAATGTCATTCTTAATTTGCTGGAAATACATTGATTATATGACTGTTTTGGCTGGAATTAAATATATAAATATACTTATCCCGCAATATTTACAACAGGTTCTACTAGACCACACCACACTTAGACTAACTAAGCCACGTGGTGCAACCCGTCGCTCGAACTTCTCTTCAATATTTCTCATCTTTCTTGTGCCATGCTTAAGCTCAGTTATCTCACACGATATTCTTCATCATTCTGAGTCTCGGCTCCTCCATGAGCGTAGTCTCAAACTTCACTATTGATTATGGTTGATTACAAGCCTCATTGCACATCTAAAGAAAAAAATTGTCGCCACAAGTTCTTCACGACTCAACCCACATTAGTCAAAACACGCCATACAACACATATGCAATCGATCTAGGTCAAACCAAAACATACAATAAAAATCTCAAAATTCCAATTTTCACTAAAGTAACTCGCCGGTCCGGTTAGGATCACGCTCAAGCCAATCGATCGTTAGTGGTTGTTGGTCAAATCATTGAGCTACTGGTCTGATCGCCACCTCTGGTCGGTCAGTCCGATAGATCTGAAGCAAAATTTGAAAACTGTAAATTTGTAAAATCAAAACCTCAATTCCTTCAATTTAAACAATAATCCATCACAACAAAGTTCTAAACCGTCACACATGCTCCTTCACAAGACAAACTGTAATCGATGGTAGAAATGTGAGAATACGTGGGACAGATGGTAGAAATGTGAGAATACGTGGGACAGAGATGAGGCTCGCATGCTGAACCCGAATCGCGGTTACCGTCGTGCTGGACGGCGGAAGTGTCAGCATGCGCACGAGAAGGCGGCAGCAGGACAATTACTACGTCGTTTCTTTCCCTTTGCTCGGAACAGCAATTAAAATCTTTTGGCATCATCGGGTGCTTTTGGATTGCTAACCTTTTTAAAGAGTATAAATACTGTCCAAGACGAACGGAGGCTCGTTAATTGTGCGGTACTGCTTCGGCATAAAGAGCTCTCGTTGTTTTGTACGTACCTTGATCCCCGTGCAGGTTATATTTCCAGTATTGCCCCTGAAGTTTCTTTTGGTGTATTTTACTGCACCGCCTATTCCAGTTTTAGCTTCTAAACTTCTGATTTATTTTTAACTATTCATAAATTTCATCTTTTTCTGAACTTTTGATTTTTTAATTTTTTACCGGTTCGTTTTTCCCGTATTCGTTTGCATTGTTCGTGTTGAGCTAGCATATTTTTTTATTTTTAAATTTTTTAGATTTAATTACGTCAAATAAACCACTTCCAGCTACAGTAAAATTTCAGCCGTTACAGTGTAATTTTAGCTATAAGCCACAGCTTTTCAGCCCAACTGAGCGGGGACATCAGTCCAATCAACATTTTTCTTCGAAGTTCATTACCGTGAGTCAACTCAAAATACGCTATAATCAATGGTAACCTATTGAGTGAGAAATATGCTAGAGTCCGCGTAACAAGAAAACCATTAGATAGAGATAACTGATGGCGGCATAATACAAAAGGTGGTGAGAGAGATGAGCGAGCGAATCACATGTTAATCCATCCATAAGAAAAGTGTGTAATTACTTGTAGAAGAACTTTCTCTCTCTCTCTCTCTATGTATATATTCCATGTTGCACGTAAGCTAACGAAATTGTAAAGTTGACCTTAATTGTTTCATCCAGGATCCCAACAGCCTCTACTCCAGGTTCCACAGGACTCGGTGTAACGGTCGCTACTTCAGTATTATTCCCAGTACACAAACGGAGGACGCGGGGGCATTACGGTCATAACACACACAAGGAAACAGAAACAGTGATCCACCCTCTCCCGGCGCGCCCGCGCTTCTCTCTCCCTCCCCGGTTGGCGTGCGTGCGTCCGCCCGTGCTAATTAACCCCGCCTCTTACTAGTGCGTCGTCCCCTAGTCAAGTGTATGTAGCGTGTGTTGGTGACCCGACCACGCGAAGCATCCAGCGCTCTGCTCGCCACTGCCACCTTCCATGCCCCACAACCTCGCCACCTCGAGACCCCAACCCTAGCCGGCCCCAATGCCTCCCCGCCGCCACCGCCTCCTCCTCCCGCTCCTCATCCTCCTGGTCCTCGCCGTCTCTGGCGAAGGCGCCGACACGGCCCCGGCCCCCGCCCCCGCGAACGCCACCACGCCGCCGCTCGCCTGCTCCGAGCTCTCGCGCGTTTGCACGGCGTTCATCGCCTTCCCGGCCGCCGGCGCGGTCGCCAACGCCAGCGTGCTCGAGTCCATGTTTGACGCCTCGCCGGGCGACCTCACAGCCGACGCGGCCGCCAGCCCGGGCTACGCCTTCGTGCGCAAGAACTGCTCCTGCCTCGCCTCCCGCACCTACCTCGCAAACACCACCTACACCGTCCCTGCCGCGGCGCCCCCCAACGCCACCGCAGCCGGCGTGGCGGCCGCGGCGTACGCCGGCCTCGCCGTGCCGCCGCCGGGTGGAGCGGCGCAGCGGCCGCCGCGCCCCGGCGCCGTCGTGGCGCTCCACCTGCTCTGCGGCTGCTCGTCCGGCCCCTGGAACTACCTCCTAAGCTACGTCGGTGTTGACGGCGACACGGTGGAGTCGCTATCGAGTAGGTTCGGGGCAAGCATGGACGCCATCGAGGCCGCCAATGACATGGCCGGCCCCGACCCCATCACCACGGGGAAGGTGTACTACATCCCACTCAACTCAGGTGACCCAATGTTTAATGATCATTTCTACAATTTGATCAAAAGCTTCTATCTTTATAAATTAGCGATTCAGTTCTCTTCCCTCGGCTTGTTGGGTTGCTGCAAGCATGGATGATGGATCTCTAATTACTGCTCGTTACGAAGTTCGGATTCTTTGGTTTTATGGATCTCTAATTGCCGCAAGGCAATCGCGTTTTTCTTCTTGTGGCTGCACCCAAAATTTACCAATTGTTTCATTAAAATGGTGAATCATTTTTGTGTCAAGTTATATTTCTGATAGCGTATAGATACGTGTGTGTTCTTTAGTGAGGTGGCACAGACATGTGCTCATTAGTCGGCTAGAACTGGGCTTGAACAGTTTATTCCTTTCTTTTGATCATTCAAACCGGAAGGAGTAGGAACACAATCTGAACCTCGTAGTGTATTTAGGATCAGTTTGTTTCAGCAAGTTTGTGAAAAATGCTATCAGAACAGAATAGCATGATTTGACTTGATTGCCTTCAGAACATATACAAAATGGAGTTAAATAATCCCTTGACTGATTCGGTAGCATCTCTAGATGTGCTGCTATGTACGAGTGTGGCACAAGGAGGCACATTGTGACATTTAGTTATTACAGTTAATACATGCCATGCAAATTTTCATTTAGGACCCAACGTAATTATATGGCACCAAATAAGGTATCAGTAAGTTGAGATATTTAATAGCAGAGAGGCGGCATGGACCGCAGTGTGCTCATTTCTTCAGAACTTAAATGCTGAGCTGCGCAATATCAGGTGATTTTGGCCTGTTCAGCCGGCGAAGATCTCCGATTTATTTTTCTTATTTAGCGGAGTTGCCTTTTCTTTAATGTTATATTCATACAATATGTTCTTGGCATGATTACAATGAAATCGTGTTTGGTGTCATCAACTTTCTTACTGTTCCTTTGCAATGTCCCTTCTAGTTTGTAATGAAGTTTATTATCGAAAATAGCTGCTTCCACCTTTTTTACTTAATTCCTGTATACCCATGTGCAGTTCCTGGCCAGCCTTATTCTGCGATGTCTCCCCTGCCCCTGCTCCTGCACCAGCACCCACACAAAATACATTATCAGGTACCTGTTACAACGCATTCCTTGATGTTTTGAGTACGTTTTATTTCATGTCTCTGCAGTAATATTAGTATTGATGCATTTTGTATTTTTGGGTGATTTTTAGGTAGATATATGATATTTTGAGAACAATCAGTGACAGGATTGTTTGCAATATTTGTGCCATTCTAAGGGCCCTTGCCCTATAGTTTTGTTCAAGTATTAGCGTTGAAAGTGTCAGTTTTGTTAGCTAGGAGGAGTATCTCCAATCAACATGTTCCTTATTATGATAACGTAACAGAGTATTTGTCTGACATACAACTGCAGAGATATCAGAACATCATTCCACAAAATTCCCTTATGGATGGGTTATTGGCAGCATGGGAGTTGCACTTGCTTTGATTGCTATTGCTCTCCTTGCACTTGTTCTGTGCAAGTTCTTCCAATACAATCTCCAAGCTTCAAATAACCAGAGAAAGAGCCCAGACCAGCCGACGTCACATAAGTTTCAACTTCTTAAGAGTGGTAGTTTTTGTTATGGTTCTGGAAGATACTTGTGCTGCCAATTTGGAAATGCGAAACAATCAAGAACGGATGATGGAGATCATCATATGAATATCCCGAAAGGTCAGTTCACATTCTGTTAACCATCCCTGAGCTCCACATACTTATAACCCTGGTGGGAAATGGGTTTTTGCAAAGTTCATTTCAGGTGGATGTATTTAGTGACATTAAATTGAAGAGTGGTTTAATAAAACTGGTACTTTATAAAAGGCATATTACTGTTGGACATGTTGTCATGCAACTTAAATTCCTGATGGATGCGTATTAATATGAGGGATTGCGTTCTCGCTGATCACATTGTGCACTCTTGTCAACATGTTATTACATAGAACACCCATGCCAGCATTTTATTTGCATTATTTTGTTACCTGTTCTGCAATGGTTTAAGCAAGAGTACAACTTTCTTAAATTCCTGATGGATGCGAATCAATATGAGGGATTGCATTCTTGATGATCACATTGTGCACTCTTGTCAACAAGTTATTACATAGAAAACCCATGCCAGCATTTTATTTGCGTTATACCCATGCAAACTTTCATAGCCTATTCAGTTCCAAATGGGTTCAAGTAACACCAAATAGAAATAAGCATCTGCAACCAAGTACTTTGTCCAAACAGAATCCAAGAAAAAACAGTGTTGATATGGAGATTCACAATTAAAATACCATTTTAATGTCTTGGTAATGACGAGCTATTGCTAGCATAAACTAATGGTGATTCCTTTTATTTTCCTTTTGTTCCTATCATATACAAGCTGTTCTGAGTCTTCCTGTATCACAGGTATGGTAGTAGATGTGTTTGATAGAGAGAAGCCCATTGTGTTTACATATGAAGAAATACTCACATCAACTGATTCATTTTCTGATGCAAATCTTCTGGGCCATGGTACATATGGCTCTGTTTACTATGGTGTTCTTGAGATCAGGTCTGAGATCCGAGCTGGCCATTTCTGTGCAAAACTTTTATTATGCCTTGCCTTTCCAATAACAAAAATGCTGTTTACAGGAGGTCGCGATAAAGAGAATGACAGCAACTAAAACTAAAGAATTTATAGTAGAGATGAAAGTTCTTTGTAAGGTTCACCATGCCAGTCTGGTATGACATTTTACAGTTCTCATAAAATCCTTAGTCTAGAATGTATCTTAACTTGCTATGTTTTTTGAACTTTCATTTCTGTGATCCATGTTTTGTCAAAGGTAGAGTTGATTGGCTATGCAGCAAGTAAGGATGAACTGTTCCTGGTTTATGAGTACTCTCAAAAAGGTTCACTCAAAAATCATATTCATGATCCTCAAAGCAAAGGTATACTGTCATCTGGCACTTTTATGAAAGCTTTACTTAATCTTAGATATGACTCTCACCTTTGCAGAATAAGTAACTTTCACAAGCCATTCATAAATTTAATATTTTGAAACCCGTACCTTTGCTGTTTAACTCTGATAACTTTTACTGGTTCCAGCACCTTCAACATTGTATATTTGTATTTGTGGAGTACATAGCAACCAAAAAACCTTTATGCTCCGTTTGGATCCCTGAATTGAATTGGGTTTTTGGAATTGAAGTCCCAATTCAATTTCAGGTAAAAATGGCATTGAGTGTGATTCAATTTTTTTTGGTTGTCAATGAAAGTGGTGCATAGAAATGAACTCACAAGCCCATTTCAATTCTTGTTTGGTTGCCTTTTAACTGGAAGTCTGGAAATGCATCCTCTCGTCCTCTTTGCCCAACAGCCATCCAAGCCATCCTCTTGGGCATGGCTGTCACTGCCTCAAGATCCAACCTCACCGAACTCCACCGACGGCGAGGGCCGGAGAGCACTTCCTGAGGCAATGACGGTGCCGGCCATGAGCTCCCGCAGCGTGAAATCCTCGAGGGCACTGGCAAGGCAAACGGCACGAGAAGGCCGTCCGGGAAGTGCTCGCCAAGGACGGTGGAGGAGGAAGGGAGGAAGCTTGTCGCTGCCACCCTTGCCAGCGGTGTTCCAAGTGACTTCGTTCCCCAAAAATCTCGATCTGGACTCCATGGAGTGGAGGCTTGAGCACGAAGCAACCTTTGGAGGTGTAGAGCACCAGCAGCGCAGTATCGACGGCCGCCGGAGTTGAGGAAGATGGCTACAGGAGATCTGGCTTATCCATGGTGGCGGCACTAGATCTAGAGCGGCGAGGTCAAAGAGGGGGAGCTTGACAGCGGTTGTGGTTGAGGGAGCTCGTTGGCGGCGGCAGTTGGTTGTCGGGAGACACTGGAGTTGGGGAAGGAGCCATAGGAAGGTGGGGAAGACAGCAGTGGATTTGGTTAGCGGAGCTCGGCACCGGCAGGTGGATGGCCCTCATCGGCGGCGGTGGAGGTTCGCCGGAGTTTGCCGTTGGACTGGAAGGGAGATGTGGAGTGGAGGAAGGAGCCTGCGTTCACGGGGAAGAACACCCAATTTCACTCAAATCGGAGAGGTAGAGCTCCGAATTGCGGGAGGGCTCTTTAGTTGTCCTCCAATTCAGCAATTCCAATTCAAAAGACATCCAAACAACATATATATTCAACTAATCCAATTCCATGCCCAATTCTGCAAACCAAACGGGGGTTATGTAAAACTTCAGCAAGCTTACTGCTTGAGGACATTTGTCAATGGCTGCTAACTTGATTCTGATGCCTCACTTCTTAAGCTTTTTTTTGGTTTGCATATTTATTTATACTTTTTCAACAGGATTATCATTATTGATTGATTTTGTTTTCTTCGTCCAGGTTATACATCACTTTCTTGGATCTGTAGGGTCCAAATTGCTCTTGATGCTGCTAGAGGACTTGAGTACATTCACGAGCACACAAAGGACCATTATGTTCATAGAGACATCAAATCAAGTAACATCTTGCTTGATGGTTCCTTCAGAGCGAAGGTTAGGTGATTTGAAATTGTTCTTTTCATGTTTTACTGCATCAATTATACCAGTTTATGGACTGTCATGGAATTGCATTTCTGTCTCTGTAGATTTCAGATTTTGGCCTTGCAAAACTGGTGGTAAAGTCCAATGATGCTGAGGCTTCTGTTACAAAAGTTGTGGGTACTTTTGGTTATTTGGCCCCTGAGTAAGTACAGTTTGCCGGTAGCCTGGTACTGATTTAAGAAAATCAACTTGTCTCTAGCTTTGATATCCTAACAAAATTTCTTTGTTCTTGTAGATACTTGCGGGATGGCCTGGCAACTACGAAAAGTGATGTTTATGCTTTCGGGGTCGTACTGTTTGAGTTGATATCCGGAAAGGAGGCAATCACAAGGACGGATGGAATTAGTGCAGGTTCAAACTCTGAAAGGCGGTCCTTGGCATCAGTTGTAAGTTTTCTAAGGTTTACACGAGCAATTGAACATTTGGTAATAAATTTTACAGCTTATGGGTTTAGAATGATCTTCTCATCCAAGTTTACATGGTTTTCCATTGACTTTGTTCGAGTTTCAGTATATTTTACTTGTTTTACACTTAAACTCCAAAAGATTTGAACAGCTTTGGTTTTGACTCCGCAGATGTTGACTGCACTAAGGAATTGTCCTAATTCAATGTATATGGGGAGCCTGAAAGACTGCATTGACCCTAATCTAATGGACATGTATCCTCATGACTGCGTATACAAGGTATGAACAATAAACACCTGTTTTACTTGAAATCAGCATTACATCCTAGTTTTCTTGCCTGCACATTTCACATTACCTTTGCTTGAAAGCTAAATCATCACTGAGCACTCTAAAATTCGTCTGCTAAGATGGCCATGCTAGCAAAACAATGTGTCGAGGAAGATCCTGTTCTGCGGCCAGACATGAAGCAAGCGGTAATCACGTTGTCGCAAATACTGCTGTCGTCCATCGAGTGGGAAGCGACGCTAGCTGGGAACAGCCAAGTGTTCAGTGGTCTTGTGGCTGGGAGGTGATCCTGTGTAATTGGTGGCTTGCTACTCTGTGCTGTTCGGTAATCTCCTTTCCTGTTCCACTAGAGGCATGTTCTCCTATATAATCTTCTCCTGTATTTTTACTGGTGCCTTGTCCGGTTGAGCAATTTTTCTCTAGCTTCTATTGAGAGCATCTACCACAATGCAATATATTTCTTGGTGGGTGTTACAGTATGTAACTATGTATGTATACCAGAACGTACTCTCCAATGCAGTGGTCTTGTATCATTTCCTTTGTTTTGCTGCTGCTGCTGCAGCAGCAATGTTTTGGCTTGTCTCTCTTATCCAGGGATCCTCGTGATTCGGTGTGGATCCTCATCGAACCTTCTTGAATCCTCCTTTCATCTACTCATATACTCCCACTATCCAAGTTTACAGGACATTTTTTAATTGCATTATCTATAAATATAAGACGTATTTGATACTCCAATACAAAATTAGTGTAGTGTTTTCTTTATATTTCTAATAAATATACAGCTTTATTTGTTATTCTCTACATATATACATTAAAATATAGTATTTAGAGATAATAATTAGGGGTAACCTAGTTGTTTTCACTAATTTTTTGTCTATGTGTTAAGAGTAAATACGTCTTATAAATTTGGACTATAAACTTGAACGGAGGGAGTATTCATTCAGCACATAGATCAATAATGACTTCAAATGACTAAGGCCCTATTTGGCACGGCTCCACTTCACAAGTGGAGCTGTTTTTTTTTGCTTCAGCTCCACGAACAGCTCCACCGGTGAAGCTGGAGCTGTTTTGGTAGACTGTTTAGCAAAACAGCTCCATCTGTTTTATCATGCATGGTTGAGAGATGTCAATTGTCCAATATACCCCTGTCTATTTGGCTTGTAGTAACATCAAGAGCTGTATGTTTCTACATGATTTTTCATCCGAGTAAATTTGAATAAAAAATTAAAATTTAAAATAACACAAAGTATTAGCAACCAATATTTAATGCGTTTTTTTTTTGCATAGGAATAACCTGTTAAAACAAATATGCATGTGCAAGTCATGATATAATGCAAACAAGGGCAGTGGCATGCGGGAGAATAGAAGAGCCGGTGGCAAATCGCGTAAATTCACGAAAGTACAAGGGCAGTGGCATGTGGGCCTGCGGATGGAGCCGGGTGGAGTTACTTTTTTCAGCTCCATCTTGTACATATCTTTTGTCTCAGCAGGTTTTAAGGGACTCCTTGGGTGGAGCTATTTTGTTTTACCCCGTTTGGCACAAAACGGCTCCAAACAGCTCCAGGAGCCGGTGGTGAAGCTGTGCTAAACGGGGCCTAAATAGTCCTTAGTTAATCCCTTAAGTATACCTTAAATATGTTACCTCTTTTCTCTCACCGCTTAGAGCAAGTATAATAAGAGGCTATTAGTAGGCTGTATGTTGAGGTGGAGGAGAGAGAAGAGAGGTGGGCTGTAAGTTTACAGCCAGCTGAAGCACAAGAACTAAGAAACTTTGTGAGAGGAAGGGTGAGTTATACACCTTGTTTGGTGTAAACTACTATATGAATGAGCTGATAAATGGGCTGTAAGTGTCCATACAGCCAGCTGAAGGCTGTATTATTAACCTTGCTCTTACAGCATCAGCCAATAGCCATGCATAATTACTACTAGCTAAAAAATTTAATGCCATACATGCAGTCGAAGAGTTTGGAGAAAAAAAGCCCAAAATTTTGCATGAAAATGTGTGGACGCCCCGCAAATCTAACAACAGGGGAAGAAAAGACGTCTTGTAAATTGGACGGAGTATGGTTATCCAGGCCCAAATAAAGACATTGGTGCATTGCTGTTGACTGTTGGTATTTGGTTGCATCTGTTTAATTTTGTGGTGACGTTCTGCTGTCTGGTTCCTACTACGATGCCGACGAGGATCTGAGTGAATCTTGTTGTCAATTCCAAGCATCTCAATTCGTTTACTATTAGATCTGAGTGAATCTTGTTGTCAATTCCAAGCATCTCAATTCGTTTACTATTACGACATCGATGAGGTCGGATGGTGAGCACTCTTCTGTCTTCCCCATTTTCCATTTGGAACAAGGTCCTAATCCTGATACAGTACCCTCCAAGTTCCAATTATTCTCGCTCTTGCACACCCAGAAATAGCCGAATTGGACAACCAGACCGGCACCACTGTTTAACAGTAACCGGAATCTGGTCGTCTTTGATCTGAATAAACCAGAAGCCTGAGCTAGTGAGTTGGACCTGCTCATGATGACTCATGGATCAACCAAACTGACTAAAGGACAGCACTACTAGCCAGTATATAGATATAAATCTATCTAAAATATCGTAAATTAAAGCAACGTAATCCTAGAGCCTGAGCTGTGCGGCAAGACAAAATTATTGATGCATACTGCCCGGTGCAGATCCCATGAATTTGTGGAGTTAGAACGTTGCTCACGAGTGAATCAAATTTCTACGTGGAAAAGTACTCGTCGGCATCAACAAAAGCACTAATAGCAGACACGGCTTGCCTTAATTTTCTATCGTTAATCGTCAATCATTGCCATATTTTTGCAGAAAGTATCACTAATGGTGTTTTCGTCGTTGCTCCGCGGGGGTGTTCGTATCGGCTTTTGCCGATGGCTTTTAGTTTTAACTAATAAATAGTGATAGCTTGTAAGGAGACTCGCGTACAGTTTTAGATGATATAAATGAAGTCACTTAGTATATACTACAATTGACTAGTAGATATCATCTTAAAAAGACATTCCTTTTAAAAGTTAGGTACTTTATAAAAGTCATTTATTATAGAAAAACAGTTTTTAGAAACAAATGCAAACATGGCGTGCATTGTTTGTGGGCAAGAGCGGTGCTACTAAAAAATATAGACGATAGACCGCTTTGTGCCGACAACTTTGACTCATGTCTGTGCCCTTGTCTCGCTGCGGCAAGCAGCAGCCGCTCCTCCTCTCCCCCACGCTCGCCATTGGCGACGGCAGCAGCGGCATGGGAAGGTGCAGGTACCTCATCTTCCTGGGCCTCGTCGCTGCATTGGTCACCTCCTACCACCTCCTCCTCGTGCCCGCCCCGCCATCGCGCTACCACGCGCTCTTCCTCACCCTTGGCTCCAATGACTCCGCCGCCGCCCACCTCCGCGTGCTCACCCTCCGTACCCATGATGTCGGCACCGAGGCCAACGTCATCGCCGCCGAGTACGTCCGCGCCGCACTCTCCTTCCTCCCCTTCCCCACCCGCGTCACACCCTACTCCGTCCTCCTCCTACCCCGTCCACGCGCTCTCGGCCTCCTCGTGGCACTGACGCCGCCACCATCTTCTCCCTGGTCCAGGAGACCTACCCCGGCGACACCTACGATGAGGCAGCGGCAGAGGTCATTCTCACTGAAGGACCATGTGAGAAGGTCTATGGTTTTATTGTGATGAACTATTGTTATTTTAGAGGAGTACAAATTTGTAATTTGCAAATTTCTGATTTTTACGAGCAGGTTGTAGAAATGGATGATTTTGAGAAGTTTGAGTCATGGGGTTGATTTGATAACCTAGGTCAGTGGTTATAGATTGCATGAGACAAGTAATTGCTAATATTAGGCAAGTTGTAAAGAACTTGTGCTAGGAAATAATTTGTTTGTCTTTAGATATGCAGGGTCGTTTGGAGTCAATCATGGTCAACGGCGAGAATCGAGGCTACGCTCATAGAGGAGCCGAGGCCTAGAACGATTAAGGATGCCGGGAGAGATGGATGAGCTAAAGCATGACACAAGGAAGGCTAAAAATATTGAAAGGAATTTTGAGCGATGGGTTGCACATGTGGGTTGGTCAGTCCAAGTAAGGCATGGTCCGGTGGAAACGGAACGGAAGAGATATGCTGATGCATGGTAAGCCAATGGTGCACCCACATATGGTAAGTATGACGATTGCTTGCAACAAAAGGAGATAATTGGGTCAAGAAAGGATATTTTGGTAGTTTGACCAAAATACAAGAAACTACCTTGAAGTAAAATCATAGCGCTTGGGAGAGCAATTTAGGTCAAGGAGAACATGAGAAAATCAAATTGGATCAAGGCTAAGGACTTAACGGATTCGGGCTTATGTACTTTGAAAAGCGTGCATAAGTGTAGTGTGTGAGTTAAAACCTGTGTGTGAGGTTTTCAGATTTCCCCCATTATACTAAATAGATAGTATCTACAAAGTACTAGATGTGGCTTGCTAGCCCATCTATTTAAAAGGTTGGGATGTCGTCTGCCACTCGCTGATCTTAAACACCACTGATCATCGTTGATACACGGGAGTCTTTGACCATGGTGCTACGAGTACTACTTATGACCATGAGGCTACAACGCTCTACGAGTACGACCTTTGTCCTGTGTGCTACAGTACTTTACGAGTAAGGCCTCCGACCATGGTGCTATAGTACTCTACGAGTACAGCTTACGACCATCATGCTACTATACACTACAAGTACGATTGTCAACCGATTGCTACAGTATGCCACCGAGTACGACTATCGACTGTGTGCTACAGTATTCTTTCGGTATGGCTTCTGACCATCACGGCACGGCACTTCTTCGAGTATGACCTCCAACCACGAGGTTGTAGTACTCTTCTGAGTACAGCTTTCGACCATGATGGCACAGTACTTCTTTGAGTATGGCCTCCGACTACGAGGCTATAGTACTCTTTTGAGTACGGCTTCCGACCGTGATGGCATAGTACTTCTTTGAGTATGGCCTCCGACTATGAGGTTACAGTACTCTATGAGTATGGCTTTCGACCATCACAGCACAGCACTTCTTTGAGTACGACCTCCAACCGCGAGGCTACAGTACTCTTTCGAGTACAGCTTCCGACCATGACGGCACAGTACTTCTTAGAGGATGGCCTCTAACCATGGTGCTACAGAGCTCTACGGGTTAGCTTACGACCATGATGCTGCTACACCCTATGAGTAAGATTGTCGACCGACTGCTACAGTATTCTGTCGAGTACAACTATCGATCGCGTGCTACAGTACTCTTCCGAGTATGGCTTCTGACTATAACTACATAGTACTTCTTGAGTATGACTTCCAACCACGAGGGCTTTGACGCGGACAACCTCTCAGTGGTTTTCGACTATCGGCTATTGTTGATGTCGGTGGCTTTCGACTCACGCCGATGCACAATGACTTTCGACCATGGATGGCTCCCGATGGGTTTCGATCACGATGGATTTTGACTATGCATGATTCCTGATAGGTTTCGACCACGGATAACTTCCGATGGATTTTGATCAGTTGATCACATTGGCTTTCGACCGCGGACAACTCTTGATAGGTTTCGACCACAATGGTTTTCAACCATGGATAATGTCTGATGGATTTCGACCTATGATGGCTCTCGACTACCAATATGTCCATGATACCGATTTTCGCTGCCATTATCGTCAGATCCGGTCATGTTTGATGCGACCCATGCACACTCTTAATCACCCATTCTCTTGTGTTGCTCGATACTGACGACATCGAATAGCATAGGCGAGCGCAGCCAGTGCAAAGGCTACGTTGTTGATGGCCCCATAGATTGACAAAGCTATAGATAATGCCAACGCTTGCATTCATATCAATCATTCATCATATGCATGGAGAATGTAAAGCAAAGACCAAAGATGACGACCAATGCGTAGCTTAATCGGAGGTATTCCGTGGGTTCGCCCCGCGGATGTAATTAACTGGGAGCCTTTTGAGGCCCCGTAAACCAAGACACCACATCATCTAAGTCAGGTCTGCTATGCAAAGCATGCTACGGAGCGCAATTATGTAAAGGGAACTTATAATTTTGTTATTCTTAAATGAATGAATAAAATACATGTTTTCCCTATCTTTCTTGTATTTATGTATTTTTTGTGTACTTTAGTATACTGGCACACCCACACCTTATACACCGAGGCAAGAAATCCGTGAGCGATTTCTCGCGTCAAACACTCACGTGCAATGTTAGTGGAGCCTAGTGTTCCTAGAGTCAAAACCACTCGTTATCGAACATACATTATTGAATGGTACTCATCACAGGGGCATTTGTATTAGTTTTTTCTGATGACTTTTAGTTATGATTTATGCCTTTTGGTTAAAAATAAATAGTAGTGTCTAAAAAAGTGGCTTTAAGAAGAAGAGTGTGAGTAGAGGGGAGAAAAAGATGCGAGCGCATGACAGGAAGCCAGATGTTAGTATTGATTTTAGCTTCTATAAGCAGAAACCAATACAAATATGCCTATATATTACTACTGTGACCAGCAGGGAAATGACACCTTAGCAACCATCGAAAACGTCTTTGCTGTGATCGAAGGAAAAGAAGAGCCAGATAGGTAACTACTCTCTCGTAGACTATGCAGTTTTACGTTAACATTTTTGCCTAGCTTTGGTCAACTGCAGTCTGCAGAATACGAGATGCAGTGATGCACGCTATGCGTTCATGTACAGTTGTACAAATAACACATGCACGTGAGTTTAGACTAACTTTTGAGAAATGTATGGACATTTGATCGTTCTTAGTTCATACCCTGGCCCTGCAGATTTGTTTGACCAAGTTTAGGGTTCCTACTTCCTAGGCTCGTTATTCTGTTAGATCTGAAGTCGCATGCGCAAATATGTTAGTGTTCGTTAATGACGATTAGTCAAATTCGAGATGTTACGGCCAGAGCAGTCTTTTGTTGGTCAACGTTAATAGTTAATCATGCAGAACCAGAAGGGTAATAGCTACATTTTACAAGGAGATTATTTCTGTTTGGAAATTTTCTAGGGGCAAATGTGCGATACCCTTAAGGCACGGCCAAGGCAAAGCTGACAAGGTTAAATTTGTTTTGTATAATTGCAGATATGTGATCATAGGAAACCATCGTGATGCCTGGACATTTGGAGCACTTGATCCCAACAGTGCAACAGCAGCCTTGCTTGAGGTAATTACTCCTGCTTATCATGGTGAAGCATTTGGAGCAGTTTTGAAGTTATCTTGAACATTTGGAAAGGTTATGTATCTAAGCATACGTAGTACTAAAGTATTGTCTCGTTCTTCAAAGAACAAATTTGAAGGCATGATTTCTTTTTCAAGAAATAAAGACATCTTTGGTAGATTGAGGGTATAATGTCACTTTCCCAGCACTTTTGTATATAGATCTTGGAGAGGCTGTCCAAGCTAGAAAAGAAGGGATGGAAACCTAGATGAACAATCATCCTGTGCAGTTGGGATGCAAAAGAGTTTGCTCTGGTATGTCCTTGTTCACTTGTTCTCAAACTAAGGCTTGTTTATTTGCGGACATGTGTGCTAATGCTAGGCAAATCCAATGTCTCAGATAGGGTCTACTGAATGGGCCGAGGAGAATATGGGCATGCTAACTTCAAGAGCTATTGCTTATCTGAATGTGGACATATCAGTGTTTGGTCCTGGAGGTCTTATGCCCCATGCAACACCTCAACTTGATGAATTGATCAAGGAAGTAAGTCGAATGGTAATTAAGCTCTACACGCTCTTTCCTATCTACAAATTGGTCATGAACCGGAAATAGTTCCATGCAACTGCAAAAACACAAGTACATTTCCAAATTCATGAGTAGCAGCGAGTATCAGAGTCTGTTGGAGTCATACATCCGCACCAAATTCATTTTTTCCTCCTGTATTTTTTTTGAAAGTTGGTCCTGATGATCCATCTCAGACCCTGTATGACTATGATTCGACATCATCCGCCGGTGTGTACAGTGGCGAAATGGTCTTATAATTCTGTTCTGGCCCAAATGAGTGATAATGAGAACTCCATTCCATTGGATCTGAAATATTGTTATCATGTGCTGAAGTGATAAGCTGCTATTTTCAGATTACTAGTGGCTGGTGCAGGAACAGATTTAGCGGCTTTTGTCCAGCATGTTGGAGTCCCGTCACGGGAGATTGGAGGATTTGCCCCATGCATAAACATGGAATTTTCCTGTGTTGTGATTTACTCAAAGGAATTCACAGGCCTAGGAAGTAGGGACCATATCTTTGCAGTCTGTGCTGTTATTACTCCTGTAGCATCTGCTCTAAATGTTCTTGCTTTTGCATTGAGTACCCTGTTTACCACTCACTGTACGATGATTATGTTTGGATGGAGAGGTTTGGAGATCCATTGTTCCACATACATGTAGCATGTACTGAACCAGCTATTGTTTCAAAAGCTTTTGCATCTCATCCCAAGCGCTGACTAGTCCATTTTCGTTGTAAATCATTTGGTGGCAAGCGTTTGGGGTCTGATTGCTTTGAGACTTGCAGACGATAAGATCATACCCTTCAATTATGTTTCTTACGCGTCTGAACTGGAGGTACTTTTTTTTTTTTTTGCAATTGAGATACAGTTTTTAGAATCACAGGGCAAAGCCCCAATTCCATTGTATCAATTAAACTGAAACAGAATTGAGATATAAAATTCACTCCTTGTTGATTGGTAAACGTGTGATTATGAAATTATCAGCACTGTTAGGGGTAGCTCCAACAAACGCTTGACATATGAATTATCTGCCGTCTTGTTTATGTTAGGATTCTCTATAGGATCTCCTAGGTTAGATCTAGCGGGGTTTCTTTACGGGTTCGGATTCTTGAGGTAATACCGAGAGGGAGAGAGGGGACTAACCGTCCGATGTGGAGGAGGAGGGTTGGCCATCGCGGTGCGCTTCGGTGAAATCTGCGCGCAGGCGGCGGTCGGGAAGAGGTGCGGGGCTCCTTGGCGGCGGCGTGTCCGGCGGCGGCGATCTCCCTGACGGCGGCGATCTGGCGGTGGTGCTTCCCGTCGCTGGAGCGCCCCCTCTTAGATCGGATTAGGATTTTGTCGATGGGGATGGTGGCGGCACGGTGAACCTCGTCGTGCGCGCGCGCGCCCCACCTCTATTTATATGGCGGCGCGACGAGGGCTCACCGACCAATTGGTGGCGCCCCGATCGAGGCGCGGTCAAGGGGTTGGCATTTGGTCGTTGGGCCAAATGCCTGAGATTACCCTAACATTCTCCCCTTTGATTTCAATCTATGCTTACTTTAATTACTTTTGACTTTACTCATTCCATCGTAGATTAGTGTATAGAACATGTCTCATCGTCACGGTCAATCGCCGATAGATTTAACAGCTACAATACACCTCTCTGTTCTGAAATAGTTACTTTAATCTTTTGGGCCATCTTTTAGTCCAGGAATCATAGGCTTTCCCTTAAACCCATGCCGACTATATGTTCTCTGAACACGTTGGGTGGTAAGCCTTTAGTAAGCGGATCCGCTAACATCTTTGCGGTACTTATATGCTCAAGACTTATAATTTGATCCCGAACTTTATCTTTCACAACATAGTACTTTATGTCAATGTGTTTGGCAGCACCACTTGACTTATTGTTGTGGGCATACATTACTGCGGGTTCATTATCGCAGTACAACTTAAGTGGTCTATTGATGTCGTCAACCACTTTCAAACGGGTATGAACTTCTTTAGCAGTTCACCTGCCTGTAGCCTCATAACATGCTACAAACTCGGCATACATTGTGGGCGATGTAGTGACGGTTTGCTTTGAACTTTTCCACGATATAGCTCCTCCAGAGAGTGAACACATATCCGGATGTAGACTTTCTATCATCTCCCATAAAATCGAATCAGTATACCCCACTATATGGAGTGAATCGATCTTCGTATGTCATCATGAGGCCTTTTGTTCCTTGCAAATAACGCAAGACTTTCTTTATCAATTTCCAATGTTCTATTCCAGATTGCTCGGAATCGCCAAGTAACTTCAAGAACAAACGCTAAGTCGGGCGTGTGCATACTTGAGCATCTTGTAAGCTTCCGACATTGAAGCATATGGAACCGTTTTCATTTGATCGATCTCATCTTGGTTCTGGGGCATTGAAAATCCCCATATCATGCGCCCTTGACTATAGGTGCAGGTGAAGGACTACATTTATGCATACCAAATTTCTTTAAGATTTTCTCTATGTATGTCTTTTGCGATAGTCCCAATGTCCCTTTGTTTCTATCCGGTGAATTTCGATCCTAGAACGAACGAAGCTTCACCAAGATCTTTCATATCAAAGTTTGAGGACAAAACTTCTTTGTCTCGATGTGAGACTAACATCACTACTAGCTAGTAAGATATCATCCACATACAGGATTAGGAAGATAAACTTCCCATCTTTAAACTTTGCATAAACACAGTTGTCCTCTACATTCTCTTTAAACCCAAATTTTCTTATTGTACTGTCAAACTTCAAGTACCACTGTCTTGAAGCTTGCTTTAACCCATAAATCGATTTCTTTAGGCGGCATCCCATTCTTTCATTTCCTTCCACGACAAAACCCTTCGGTTGTGCCATGTAAACATTTTCCTCCAAATCCCCATTAAGAAATGTCGTCTTTACATCCATCGATGTAACTCTAAATCATAATGTGCTACTAATGCCATTATGATTCGAAGAATCTTTACATGAGATTGGAGAAAAGGTCTCATTGTAATCAATCCCTTCTCTTTGCGTAAAGCCTTTTGCCACAAGTCGCGCTTTGTATCTTTCTACATTCTTTTGGGAGTCAAGCTTTGTCTTGTAGACCCATTCTGACCTCTTGTTTTGGCTCCTTTAGGAATAATTTCTAAGTCCCAGACTTTATTAGCCTTCATGGACCTCATTTCCTCTTCCATGGCCTCAAGCCATTTTGAAGAATTTTCGCTTCTCATGGCTTCTTCAAATGAGGTGGGATCATCCTCCATTTGAAATTGCTCTGTATGATAAATCTGATAATCATCAGAAATAGCTGATCTTCTTACTCTTTGAGACCTCCTCGGGACCTCCTCATTTGGTACATCTTCTGTTTGAGGTCTCTTTGTTGCTCCCCTCATCTGTGGCAATAGGTTCTATAGGATCTGAAGAACAGGTTCCTCATTATCATTCATTGTTGCCACGGGAGGAACAATAACAGTGCGGCACCTGATGTCTTGCACCATCGGTGCTGGCGGCGTGAGGTAGTGTGAAGAATGGCTCTTGAATCATCGGGTGGGCGCATACACCGCTTCTCTTCAAGATCAATCTCGCGGTACCATACTTCCTTTCATCATTTCATCCTCTAAGAAGACAGCGTGTCTCGTTTCTACAAACTTTGTATATACATGCAGGCGGTAGAAAGCGAAAACATTTTGACTTTTCGGGGTAGCCAATGAAATGACAACTCACTGCATTTTGGGATCAAGCTTCCCAAGGTTTGGGTTAAATACTTTAGCCTCAGCGAGACTCCCCACACACGTAAGTGGTTTAGTGAGGAACTCTTCCATCCACAACTCAAATGCGGTGTTTTGGGCACCGACTTACTAGGCACTCTGTTGAGAATATGAATGGCGGTTTTCAACGCCTCCATCCATAAACTCAATGGCGGTGTGGAATAGCTCATCATGCTTCGCACCATATCCATCGGGGTATGGTTGCGTCTTCACTTCTCCATTTTTTGAGATTCGCCGGTGTAGAATCTTGGGCCACGATGCCATTTTCTGTAAAAACCTTGCAAAGGTCCAGAACTTGTCCATATGGGGTATGTCGACCGTAGTACTCCCCCACGATCGATCGGACTATCTTAATCTTTAAATCGTGTTGGTTTTCAACTTCAGCCTTAAATATCTTGAATTTATCAAGGCTTCATTTCTTTCTTTGATTGGATAAATATATCCATAGCGGGAGTAATCACCCGTGAATGTTATGAACGAGTCATATCCATCCACACTTTTCACGGAAAAAGACCACAAATGTACGTGTGAATAATTTGTAGAACTCCTGTGCTTCTTTTGGCGTCTTTCTTAATTTTCTTTACATATTTTCCTTTAATGCATTCTCTGCATTGTTCTAAGTCGGAGAACTCTAATGGAGGAAGAATATCATTCTTAACTAGTCTTTCTATTCTCCTCGAAATATGGCCTAAGCGACGGTGCCATAATTTCGACGACTCATCGAGTTCTCTTTCGTTTCCTGTTTACATTCGTAGACGAGGATTCAATCACTTTCTCGCACGCGACGTTCCCATTATCGCATCATCACATAATGATAACAAATAAAGCTCATTTTGTAAGATGGCAAGACCAACACATTCTTTATTAAACATTATTTCACACTTACCATTTCCAAAATTACAATCATAAGCATCATTGTCCAAATTTGAAACACTAATCAAATTCCTCTGTAAAGAGGGAACATAAGGGACATCTCTAAGTAAAAGAGTGAAGCCATTAGCTAGCTCTAATGAAAGATCGCCAACGGCTTCAACTTCAGCTTGGACTCCATTTGCGACTTTAATGCATCTTTCTTTTCTTTGTGTAGTCCTCGTCAAATGCGGAATCCTCAGAAAGAATTAGCAACATGAGCAGTTGCTCTGAGTCAATCCACCAAGTAGATTTGAATATTGCACATGAGGATTCATTTATATAGGTAATAATGTTCTCACCTTTCTTTGCCATTATCATCTTTAAGTAATCGGGACAGTTCTTCTTGTAGTGTCTGTCTTCTTCTGATGAAGACAACGATCTTTGTCTCTGACAAATTTATTCTGTTGAGGTGATGGACAAGGGCTTTTCCTTGTTCTTTGAGAAGAAGTTCTTGTTGAAGTTCTTTTTCTTGTTGTCCTTCACATAGTTGATAGAACCACCATGTGAGGATTTAATTCTTTCCTCCTCTTGCACACACATAGCTATGCACTTTTCCAAGTCCTATTTCTCGGGCTGCATATTGTAGTTGACAACAAAAGTGTCAAACTCTTTCGGCAAGGAAGCAAAAACCAAATGAATAAAGAACTCATCCTTGAGAGCCAAATCCATTGGTTTAAGTTTGGATGCCAAATTGCTCATCCTTAGTATGTGCTCTCTTATGCCACTGCCATTACCAGAGTACCTTTCTGTCACAAGCTGCTTAATCAACTGTGTAGCATAAGTCTTTGAAGAGCCAGTGAACTGACTCTTTATTTTATCAAGGTACTCTGTGACAGTGTCACACTCTGCGATTGAGCCCACAATTGCAGGCTCAATTGTGTTCTTTATCACAGCCATACATTTCTTGTTGGTGTGGTCCATTGTTATGATCAAGATCATAAGACATCGTAAGGAGCATGATCCTCTGTCTTTTCTCGCCAAGCGAGTATCATCCTCATTTTGATCCCTCACTTGGTGCCATAGGCTCGGTGGGACGTCTTGTAGTGAGGACCAGTCCACCTCAGCCAAGATAAACGCTAAGTCTATCTTTTTCTTCCACTCTACATAATTATCTCCTTTAAGAGTGGGGATCTCTCTGATACAACTCATCAAGTTGTATCCGCCTGAAAATTTAGTTCAAATAAAGTGAGAACGTAACAGCAAAATTATATGTCTTATTTTCAACGTTGGTCAAAAATACGACATACAATTAAATCAATTTTATCTATACATTAAATCTACATCACCGTTGGGCAGAAATAGAAATAATGCATAAAAACATCAATTAAAAATTATAATACTGTTATTATCAACGTTGGTCAGAAAATAACAATATCATAAATCTTTGGAAATTATATCTATTTTTCCAAAATTAAATTCTCCCGTTGGTTCGAATTTAATAATGAAAAATCAATCAACATTAACTTTTGCAGCGGAAACTATAATTATTCTAAAAAAATAATTCATTATTCAGAAGCATTATACTGTACACATTTAATCTCTGAAAAATTAACACGTTGGTGTACAATTTTACAGAGATTTGAATCAAATTTCATTGAAATTCATCAAAAATTACTTCTAAAAATCAATAAATATCAAAATCGGGTTTACTGTTCATACGGCCAAATCGGCCTGTTCAGCCCGGCCACGGCCCACGGCGGCTGCTCTCGACCTGCCGGCGCGGCGCTGCCTCGCCACGCGCGCCCGCTCGGCCGGCGCCGCGCGCGCTCCTTGGTCCATCCCGCACGGCGCGGCCCGGCCGGGCCTCACGCGCGCTCGACCTCACGCTACGCTTCTCGCGCCGTCGGCCGTCGGATGCGAATCCGGCGGCTCGCTCCTCGCGGCCTCGCGCGCTCGCGCGCAACTGGGCTGGGCGCGAAACCTTCGCGCTGGGCGACCGCCTCGCGCGAATCTCGGCCGTCCGTCGCCATCGGCGGTGGCGCGTTCGCCGATCAAAACCAGCGCGGCCGGACGCCCGTAACCCTAGTTCATTCCTCCTCTCTCTCTCGCCTCGCGCCCGCGCGCCTCTCGGCGGCGGCGGCGACTACGTCCACGCCGCTGAGAAGGAGAATAAGACCGGCGCCGCCATGGGCCCTCGCGGCGTGCGCGCTCCCCATAGAGGCGCGCGCCGCCGTCAGCGGCTCCATGTCGGCGCCCCTCAGCAGCGCTCGGATCTGTCCGCGCATCGACGGTGGCCCGCTGCGTGGAGCGCCGGCGAGCCAAGGCTCGGCCGATCTCCCGCACGCCGGCGGCGACGACGGCGGCGGCGGCGGCTAGGTAAGCCATCGTTTCTTTTTAGGGTTAGGGTTAGCTCTTACCCTCTTTTCTTTCTTTTTCTTTTCCCCATCTAAGATCTCGCCTAGGGTGCTCGATACCATTGTTAGGATTCTCTATAGGATCTCCTAGGTTAGATCTAGCGGGGTTTCTTCTGAGTTCGGGTTCTTGAGGTAATACTGAGAGGAGAGAGGACTAACCATCCGATGTGGAGGAGGAGGGTTGGCCATCGCGGTACCTTCGGTGAAGTCTGCGCGCACGGCGCGGCGGTCGGGAAGAGGTGCGGGGCTCCTTGGCGGCGTGTCCCGGACGGCGCGATCTCCACGGCGCGGCGATCGGCGGTGGTACTTCCGTCATTGGGCGCCCCTCTTAGATCGGATTAGGGTTTTGTCGGTGGGGATGGTGGCGGCACGGTGAACCTCGTCGTGCGTGCCGCCCCGGCCCCCACCTCTATTTATATGGCACTGGCGACAGGGGTCCACCAGCCAATTGGGCTGGGCGCCCCCGATCAGGGCGCGGTCAAGGAGTTGGCATTTGGCCGTAGCTTATTGCAGATGGATGCTCAGGTTGTCCCGTCAGCTTCACTCCGCAGCACAAGTCAATCCAGCAACTTGAGAAGGCAGCCACAAAAATTCACAAAGAAAAGAAGGTAACACCTATCAATTCCAGTGTTCCGCTGAAATTTCCAATTAAAACATCTTGTTTATTCATTGCAGATGCTGCAAGCAGAACATTGGGGCCTAAAGACGAAAGAACACACACTAAAAATCAGAGAGATCAACGACAGATTGATGATGGCAGAGCGAGCCTTCACCAACCGAGAAGGGCTGGCCGGGAGACCGTGGTACAAACATATGGTGAGTACCAGGGCTGCAGGTTGCAATTTGATCCACCTTTCTGAAGTGAACTCTGAAGCCGACACAGCGACAAACTATGTGCAATGATTTTCTTTTGGTAGATATATGCATCGTCGGACCAGGACGACTGGGGCACCAAAGCATTCCCTGGTATCGTCTCGGCCATCGACAAGGCGAAGAAGCTCAACACGGCTGAATCTTGGCGGCTCTTGTAGCACGAAATTTACAGGGGTGCAAGGGCTGTGTCCAAGGCTTCGGCAGTCCTGGACGGTAGACTAACATGATACGTACAAGTATGAGTATCCTTAAAAAAAATGATACACAAGTTAAACATCACTACAGCATTTCACTTCGTATAGTTCACAGTGCTGGATACATGTCAGATAGGCAGTTCGCCACGTAGCTATGGTGATGAGATATGACTTGAATGTGTACTTGTGCAAGTACTGAAGAAATATCCACACTTGGCATCATAATGATTGATGAATCACCCCCTTTGATTCTCTTGAGAGTACTACCAATAAGTTGTTCTAAGAGTTGTGTACATATCCTCTGCATTCTCTATCACAGTGTAGCTCAGCAAAATGAACAGTACAACAGTATCTGTTTTTGAAATATCTCGATAAAGTTACGAATCTCGCAGCTTATTGGCATGGTGTCGCACTAGTATATCCTGCGTCAGCAGCATGGGCCTCTAGAAGAACATCTTCCGATATCGCAGCTTATTGGTTAGTTTGCTGGGGGGACTTGTCTGTGTGGAAGTAGAATATACACGAAGAAACGGGGTACACGCCACAGATTCCATGAAGGCGACGTCTTCAGGTTGATCCAGTGATTTGTTAATCAATGTACACACGTGAATTGATTGGCTAGTAAACAAGTCGAATACTTTTCAGCTAGAATTGCCTATCGATTCATCTTGTTTCCGCGTACCTTACCATTGCCTATACAGCTGTGCATATTTTTGTGGCACGGCGTGTGACGGCTGCGATCATTGTGGCTGATGCTACAGTGGTGGAGGCTTATTTGGCACTATTCACAAGTTTCGTCTTTTTCTGAAATTTTGGCTTTTTGTTGAGCTTTTTTGGCGGTTCTTTTTTTCCCGTATTCGTTTGTATTATACGTAATGGGCTAACATATTTTTATTTTTAAATTTTTTAAATTTAATTATGCAAAATAAGCCTCATCATTCTGATGCTTTTTTTCACCAGCTCTGTGTTTTGACCATAAGCCACGGGCTTTTCAGCCATGTTGATCACAACCATGTGTTGGGGACTTTTTAGGCCTTGTTCATTAAGAATTTGTATACTGATTAATGATTTTTTAACTAGCTAAATTGTCTACACAATCACGCAACTAGATACTACAATATTTATATTTATATCTAAGATACAATTATATTTATTATACAACTTTAATACTTACAAAGCTTTTCTTTATTCAGTTACCGTAGCATCATTAGTTTCAATTGATCAGTGTGACAATTTTCGAATATTTTATTTTTAGGTTACCGTAGCCATCATTAGTTTCCATGCCCAATGGAAGCTGGTAGATAGTTAGACTTGCGGGTGTGCACTGGCTTACTAGGGTTCAAGTCTCAGATTTGGCGCTAATATCTATTGATTTTAGGAGTATATACACGTGTACACTTTCAATAGAAAGTATGTACCTGTGCTCCGTGGTGCCTTCCATAAATTTCAATCTAATGTAGGAGATGCCTACGTATGTATGTGTATGAATGGTATGAATATGGTGTGCCTTGAGTGTGTGGTTTGCATTGTACTCTAAAAAAGTTTCCATGCCCATTTAGTTCCCCACTGTTATTGGACATAAAAAAAACCTATCATGGTCTTCTCTTACTTGTAGATGCTATCCAGTATTTTTTTAATTTATACTATTATAATCTAGACTCGCTAAAATAAATGGTATGGCATGAAACTCTTTTTTATATTGTGTGAATATGTTGCAACCTTTCACGTATCTAACTCTTTCCATAGTATATAACAGTTACATGACTATGACTCAAATTTAATCCCATTTGCGAGAAACAAAAGGACAAACACAACACGTAATAGTGCGCAACAGTGCTAAACAATAATGGACACTTCTCGCAAAACGAGATTGTGTTCTTGGGATTACCTATAGATGACAATATTTTGAGAATTTTTAAAACTTGCACGGGCATGTTTAGTGGAATTCATACCATTTTCACAAAGTGCCCATTTTCACCACATATCCTCCCAGTAAAATCAAATTCCACTAAAATTCCTACCCAACTCCAGTTGTGTTTTTACTGGTACTCCAACCAGTATCTATTCAGGCCTCACTAATACAAGATTTGGTTTAGGTGGAACCCAATAGAAGTAAATTAACAAAGCTCAAACAGAGTAATTAAATCTAGGGCACATTGGCCAAGAGGGCGACACGATCCCACTAGCACTATAATTTCTTTTCCTTACAACAGGAAAACGCATGAGTGAAGACGATCCGGAAGTGACAAACCCTCGCTACGTGACGAGCATACGGTTACGGTTATTATTGCCGAAGTCGCAGCAATTGGCCCTTTGGTCGTATCGATCTTGTTCGGTACTGCACCGCTACATCACATTGTGTCAACGTCTGGTTGGGAGGTCCAAAGGAACAACACAAAATTCATAATGCCTCGCGTTTATAATTGCATCGATTATGGGTATATATAAAGAGATTTGATCACATAACATCTGGTTTCTACAGTCTTATGTTTGTGCTTCTATCTAGCTTGGCTTAGTACTTAAAAATTCCCAATCTCAGTGAAATAGAATAAACCAAAGAATAGTAGTCTATCTGGCCATGTGGATAGAAGCAGCAGTTGTTATAGGGGTATCAAAACTATCAATGCGTTAAAGAAAGAGATCGAAATACACGGGTATCCCGCCTAAAAAAACATTTTGGCGTACTAATATGGGTAACTGCATAAGACTTGAGTTCTCATTATTTATACCACAAATTTACTTGTTGATGTCCCATGGGACAGTTTAGTTGTTCACCTAACAGTGTGTTAATTCTAGTCTAACATCCTTAGAGAAAGATGGTCACATAGTGTCGACACACCTAAAAAGGGGCCAAATTTGGAAAGTAACAAACAAACAAGCAAACTTATATTGGTAAATAATATCGAGCTGCATAGTGCGTGCCCCAGATAATCTCCGAACGTTTGGATATAGAACGCAATGTCCAACCTGTGACGACCCGCATTATTACCATAGGGTAATAACGCTAGTCAACGGATTATTATTCGTTTTAGCCGATAAAACATCGCTTTAACGAATAATAGGCCTCTCAGAGTGTTGCAGGAGAATAATAATTAGAGACAACAGGATATTACAAGAATATCGCCACGCAGGGCTAAAATTATTACAAAACCTCAAAGGCTCAATTATTTCACCTTTCACCTAACCTTCGCACGGATGCCCACCTTGTACCTATCGAAATCCGAGTCCACGGTTTTCCATCAAGGAAACTTCCTCCGATCTTAGCCATCCTCACGATCGACATGCTCCTAAGCAAAGGGAGATAATAGCAAGGGTGAGTCTGAAGTACTCAAGAAGCGTTATTAACAAAAATGCATAAAATGCCCATCCTTTACACTTGTAGGACTCTCAATTCCTCTCTTCAGTCTCGTGTTCATTCTTAACACTCTTTTTCATCATCCATGTCATTTCCATGACTTATAGAAAATAAGGTTCGTTGGTTTTGAAAGAAGGCTGATTTATTAATTTACAAAACTACTGAGCATACGCATGAACAGCAAAAACCCCCATAAGTTTCCGTAATTCTCCTTTCCCGGAGACAGGCATGAATTCATGATTTGGATAGCATTGCGCAAGCTTGTATCACTTTACCCATCACCACTCTGATCCTGTTGGCTTCCCGGAACTTCACAATTCCTTAGATGCGGCGCTCAGATCAGAGTACAGTACGTTTACATCTATCTCAGTAATTATATCTCCACCCGATTACTCTGGCGGCGGCTGGGCGGTGTCAAAACCCTCACGCAGACCCACCGAAAGCGACAATAACTGTTGGCTGGTAGGGTTTCCGACCCTCACCCAGCCCCCTTCCTGCGTAATATAACGCCTTTGCGTAACCTGCCTGTGGGTTCTCACGCTCCGGTCTCTTACCGGTTCCTTTGGGGCTCATCCCATAATTAAAATCAACCCTGTGGAGAATATAATACTTTGATAGAGCTACTAGTCTGTCCGTCAATACGGGATGTTGGTTGATACGGTGTGGTACGGTCTGTTCACACGGACGAAGTTGGTAAATTCCTTATATTCTATTCTTATGCAGAGGTCCCACACCTGCCCACTTGTCCCTTACCCTGGCAACCTTTGCCCACCTTCTTACTTGCTTAGATGGCCAACTGCTCCATCAGTTGCCTTCTATTTCATTTGCTCATGTCTCTTATCTCAATTGTTCGATTTAAATATCTTTTAATTCTTTCATGTAGGGTGATACTAGATTAATACCAAAATACTTGTTTTACAAAATATACTCGATGCTTTGATCAAAGGAATGCTTGCTGAACTTTAACCATATACTCGGATTCACGTGGGATCGGATGAAGCCATCCCCGTAGCTTGGATTGTCGCTTTGCAATTAAATAAATCGACTACGACTTAATTTACGAGAACATAATAAAATACGATGTGTCGAGGTGCTTGTGCTCCTAAGGTCGACGTCACTCCATTTAATTCAATCGCGATGAGTCGAGGTTAATTTTGGTACACTACTCGTCGTTCGACATCATCGCACTAACGTCATGAGATACGGTCGATTTATTAGGTATGCCCGGCGTTTTATTAATTCCTAGCAATTTCCGATTATACGTGATTAACTAAATGTGTGACTAGTTGCAACGGCTAATATTAATTTTAGCCAAATTTCGTGTATGCCAATAGGCCTATTTAATTTCCCTAGGTGTATATGGATTTATCTCCTTTTCTAATTAATTCCTTCTTTATCGATGCTTCTATCGCATTTAGTACGTGATAGGTTCGATTATAGATCCCAAAGAAATGGTTTCTTAATTAATCAATATCTTAATTTCTTAATTGAGCTATACTAAGAGAGTCCTTAGGGATTCCTAAATTTTACTTTAATCATTTGCATATTTTTACTGACTTAACTGTTATTTAAATCATTGCATATCATTTTAATGCTACGCGCATTCCTAAATTGATGAGTATTATTTTAACTCAGCACGTGCTATTCTAATTGTCGCAAACAGTACTAAATCTTCGGACAGCTATAAATTATAACTCAAACTACTTATTAGTAGAGCCTACAGTTTATAATCAACTAATAGAATTTAACTGGGCATTTAAATGTGCAATAGAATGATCTAAATGACATTGATAATTTACTTCGCGAGCGTGCAATTGCAGCCTACAACATCATTTAGTCTATTTCTGATATTCAAGAATATTACTAAGAAAGTTATATGATTTCACACTATCTAGATTAATTAGGTATTGAGTTACAATCTCGAATGATTTACTTAACTATACGTTTGTTAAATCGGTACTCGCTTTTATTTGACAGATAGTAATTCATTTACTCAAGTTCTTGTAAATACAGATTAATGGTTTTCACTATTTAGATGAACTTAGTCAATTTATCTACGTATTCAAATCTGCAACAAAATGGTCTTGAACTATAGTACTTTAATTTAACCCATACATGTATAAGCTTAATCGATTGGCTTCTTTTAAACTATCGGATCCAATTAACTTGTTTTAACGACCCCAAGTAATCGAGGGTGGATTTCTGTAATTATCAGAAGTGAATTTCTATAGTTTAAATATTATGAACCAAGTTGTCTGCGTAGTTAAATATACCATGAAATGGTTTAAATGACAATATACAAATGTTAATGCACCCACATACTATTTTTAATCCATTGACAGTATTATATTTATTATCTGCATTTGAGAGATACTCTGAATTTCTGTGACTTAATCTATGACGTTGAATACAACTCGGGTTTAAGTAATTAAACAAATCTTGCTAGATGTGCAAAAGGGATCTCTATGTTCAAATTGTCTTTTCTAGTAATCAGGTATAATTTATTCAACATTTGTAGCTAATTTAATTATTTACACCATTTGCTAAAACTAAAATTACCACAATGCATGCATATGAGGATCCTTAATTTTTAGTAATACTAGCATGGAATCCCTTAATTCCTAATCTATTTTCCTCTCTCTTCTTTTATTTTTCCTCCTTTTCTTTTCTTCCACCCCTTCATTTTCTGGCTCCCTCCGGCCGAAGCCGCCATACCCCCTTCGCCTGGCCCTCTCTCTCTCTCTCTCTCTCTCTCTCTCTCTCTCTCTTTTCTCAAGTCCCGCACGCCGCCGCCGCACTGCCCCTCCTCCCGCGGCTCCTCCCGCTCGTGCTTCTCCCTCCTCGCGCCGCCGCTCAGTTCCTCCCGCGGCCCCTCCTCCGGCCTCGCTGCGCCGCCGCACCTCACCGGTTTGGCTCCCCACCCCGGATCTCTCCCTCTTCTACCTGCCTTCTCCCCTCGCCGCATTAGTCTCTCCTCTGTTCATGGTGAGTTTTCCCCCCTTTTACTCTCCCCCAGTCCCCCTACTCCCTTCTTCTATTCCCGATTGTCATGTTTGGTGTTATCTCGTGATAATAACTAGGGTTTGCTTACTACCTCTATTTACACAAGATTGATGTTTAATAGTTGACTACCATTGCTATAAGGGTTGTATGGTGCTACCTTTGCCTGTGGATGGTTGGTTGTTTTGGAAGTGGATGTCGACTTGTAGTGGTAATGGTTTTCTTCACTTGGCCGTGGCTCGATGGTGGTGGTGGTCTCCTCCTACGGTTGGTGGCCGTGAACCGGTCCCAAATCTTTTCCTCCCTAGGCTTGGTGTTGCCCGGTGCTTGGGACAGTTTGGCTTGCCTTCGGCCTCCTGCCGTGCGATCGCCGTCGCCGTGCTCCCTTCGCTCACCCGGCCTTTGTCGCTGGGTCTCTCTCTGGTTGGCTTGTGAGGAATGGGAAAGGTGGTAGTGGTGTGTTATGGGGCCTCCTTTCCCTTTCTCCCGCCTCTGTGTGGTTAAGCTGGGATATTTGTGGGGAGGTTGCTACTACCCCGGTTGTTGCTGTCTCGGTTGTGCACTAGCTCTCATTTCGCCTTGATTGTGATTGTGACTTGGTTATGTGCTTGTGCTCTCGGTTGGCTATTGATTGCTCGGTTGGTTGCCTTCTCGTTGGTTGCGCAAGATATTTGTTGGGGCTGTGTGCTCTCGGCTATTTTCACTCTGGGGGGTCCTGTGAATGCAGAGGGCACAACTGGGCTGTTGCTTCACCGGGGAAGGTGGTTCTCGGACCATTCCCTGCTGGTTTGCTTTTGCCTGGCTACTGTTGGCTTGAAAGAAATTATGTGGGCTTTGAGGGCTTGAATGAAAGATTTACACTTGTGGGCTTTTGTGGGTAAAAATGCTTATATAATAGTGGCTTTGGGCTGAAAATAATGGGCTGAGGAAAGCATGAATTGAGGGTTTGGGCTAAGGTAAGTATTGTAGGTTTTAATTTCTGGAAATCGCCGAGTGATGACACCCACAGAGACGAGAGGTGCCGACCGGCTCGGGACGGTCTGGGGAGCCTCTAAGACGTTCTCGCATTGGCCCTAGCAGCCCAGGGGTACTGACGGCAATTTCTATCCTTTTCTTTATGTCGTTTATTTTATTAATTCTTTTTGTTCAGTCTTTTTCGGTATTACAATTAATAACTTGCTCACAAATAAATTGGCGATGGGGTGTAGCTCGATGACATCTTCTAGTGTATGAATTAGCCTAGATTGTAATTTGGCTTTCTCTTAATATTGATGTATACAATTTAGTGTAACTTCTATTCTTCATTTCCCTATTGTAATAATTATGTATGAGATGGACTTGGGGTAAATTGAATCATATACTTTCTGACGGAATACCATTGTATTGCAAACTCTTAATTGTTGAGATGGTTATTTGGTTGAGATATGGAATTGTATATTTGTTGTAATTCGGATTGTCGCTATCATGTAATGCAATTTGTAATATTTTTATTCGACTTGATATACATCCTAATTGTCGTTCAATGGATGTTATTGATTTTACCATAAACGGATTGTAATTAATTACTGTTTTACAACGACTGTTATATATAATTTAATTAAGTGGACTACTTCTACTAGCCGCGCAACTAAATTTCCTTTCTTCTGTAGTCTATACTGATTTAATATCCGCCTCGTCGATGAAATGGTAAAACAACGTACTATTTTATCGCTCGTTGATTTCGATTTATACGGCTAGGTAGAAAATTTTAAATTCCCTCGTATTTTTAGATTATCATTTATGTAATTAATCCTACTTAACATCCTAATTCGCTAATTAGGGTTAATTAACGATGTGGGTTGTTACACAACCGCTATCATACGGAACGAAGGGTCTGTTTGGTTGCTAGCCACACTTTGCCAACAAAAATTGTCACACTTGTCTAAGTTGAGGTGTTCAAATTCTTTGCCACACCTTAGCAAGTCTAAGGGAATCTTGCCACATTTTTTTGAGTCATTAACACGTGGGATCTAGTTTGCTGGAAGGGAATCTTGCCATAACTGTAGCTGCAACCAAACAGCTTCTAAAGTTGGTCAAATTTACCTAATCTTAAATATGGTAAACTGTAGCTAGCAACCAAATACCTCCGAAGTGTCAAGGAGAAAGGGACTCGCGTGGGGTACGGTGTCCAAGTAATTCCAAAGCGTACGAGCCAGCTGCGGCTTGCAAGTTGATCTTCGCAAGTCACTTATGGGCTGTGATACATGTTAGCTAGCCAACAATCCGTGCTAGCTTCTCTCTGGTTGAGGAGAAAAAGGGTAGAGCTGCGTAAAGTAAAATAACGATACGGTTACTACGGCCCGTTTGGCAGAGCTCTAGAGCTGGTCATCTGTAGCTCTAAGAAATTCTGGACTTAAAGTTGCAGACATGTTAAGTGTATTTACGTAACTCATTTTATTTATATTATATATTAAATAAAAATATTTAAATCACTTTAATTTAGTCAATAAACTACAGATCCAGCATAGATCTCAGAGCTAGAGCTGTGCCAAACAGGGCCTACATACTGCAAAATAGAACGGGACGACGAGGGCGAGGAAATTAACCTGCATTCCATCCCAGATGCTCCCCTTACGTGGCTCCGGCACAACATCGACACGATTGCTGGATGCCGCCTCGCCCCAGTCGTCCTCTTATCTTGCTTGCTGGCCTACTGACTCTGCTTATCACCCACCAATTAACCGATCTACGGCAGGTGCCGCCCTCGCGACTTCGCTGCCTAGTGCACCATTGCCGGCCCTCTGCCTCTGGGCTAAGGTCCGAGTCCAAGTCCATTAAACCCTGCAAGGGGAGCCGCCATCAAACACATCACCACCTGACACCCTCTATCAGAACGGGGTTCACCGCTAAGCTTGTAAGCTTGATCCAATGGTACCACCTTCTATTTAGTCTATAAATAGAGAGTCTCAATCATTGTAAAGGTATTTGAAGGAGAAATTAATAAAAGAAAGGAGTTCCCCTATCTCTCTGTGTTCAATCTTATATTTTCTTATATTATTCTGTGATTGATTCATCTCTTTTGCCTAGAAGGAATTGCTCGGGCAAGACTCACCAGCAGCAACGGTTCTTCATTGCTCGGACTGGACTCACCAGCAGCAACGGTTCTTCAACATGTTATTAGCACGAATTGCTCCAGTGGATCGCAAGGTAATCACTCACAAATTAAATTACCTATCTAGATCGTTTTCAATTCTGCAAATTTTTGCTTTCCAAATTATTTTCTATGGTGCAAATCCGCTCTAATCTACAACGAGCAGACTTGAAGTCGATGACACAATGCCGATCGGTAGATTACATGAAAGAGTATATGTTAATTGTACTGTTCATTGAAAATAAAAAAGAGAATGAAGCTGGCCCTATGCGGCCGCTGGCCCTGTACGGCCAAGCCGTTGAGGCACCGTGCCTCTAGCCCTATATGGTGCTCCATGTTGAGCCACCACGCCGCTATCGAAGCACACGACCACCAAGCCGTGCTGTCCGCACACGCCGCGCGCGCCATCTCTGCATGAGACACAGGCCACCATCGTTGGCCCCACAAGTGCCGTCGTCGGCCTCGAAGTGCCGTCGCCGCACGAACTCGCAAAGCGCGCCACCGCTACTTGGCCCCGAGCAACGTGCCACCCCGATGGCCACAAGGCGTTGCATTCACCTCCCGAGGTGCGCTACGATCGCCAGCCCGCATGGCCGCCACCGCGTTGCATGCACCGCCATGCCGCGCACCAACGCCGGTGGAGCTCTACGCCATTGCTGCTCGGCCTGGAGCCATACCGCCGCCGCTCGGTCCCATCTGCGCCAACGCTGCTGGGCCCGGAGCCGTGCTACCGCCACTCGACCACATCCACGCCGCTCGCCCCGCAAGGTACACTGCCACCGCTCTGCCCCTACGCGTTGTCGCCGGCCCGAGGTTGCACCATGCCACCCAGCACGGGTCCCCACCGGCACCGCCCAACATGGCCTCTGCGCCATGGCCTCCGGCCCTTTTTCCCTGCGCGCGCTGCCACAAAAGTGAACAAGGGTAGGGAAACCATACCCCCATTTCCTTTTGAATCGGCTGATTGGACCAGATGGGTTGGAGAAATGGGCCCAACCCTGGAAGGAAAGAAAAAAAATGGAGAGGGTGACCGGTGCCTGGATTGTTTTGCAAATAGGCCCTCAGAAAATTAGAAAATTATGTGAAATTTTTTCTTAGAATTGAAAATTAGTGGATAAGCCCTCGAAAGTTGCAGACTTAAATGAAAATTCATATTCCAATATAAAAAGGCCTCGAGAATTCAAATTTTGGATCATTTTTAACATTTGAAGCATGTTTAGCATGGTTATTGTTATTTTCTATGTTTTTTGTTTTTATTTACTGTTTTGATTAATTGTAATTATTTAAATTGCCTTTAATCACTAACATTAACAGTCAAATTGTAGAAAATACACAGAAAATTTTTTGGAACATTATGAGAGTCTTGATACCATTATCCAACTTATTCCATGTAATTTTTTTCCTGTAGTAAATTGATATATTCCTTTTATGCACATGTAGATGACAGGCATCATAAACTGGGAATTCGAGGAGCTAGCCTAGCATGGCCAAATTTACTTGAATTGGGCTTCCGATGTCGAGATTGTACTTGGAGCCAAGAAGCTCTGTACTGCCATCGAGATTAGTGTATCAGAAGATGCCAAACCCACTCCTAAAGAAAAATAATTAGGCACTTCATTTCCTTAGGCACCACCTCTATCTCACTCTCAGAATGAGTACATGGCAGAGAAGCGCGTGCTATCCTTATGGACTATACTAAAGAAGCAGTTCGAGAAGATAAAATATACCATTATTTCTCAAGCAGAGAAGGAATGGATCCGACTAAGGTGTGACTGAAAAAGCTGTAGTTTCTACAGTGGTCTAACTGGCCCACTTTTTTTAACGGCTAGTTACTATGCATTTAATGCGTAATATTTGACCATTAAGCTGAGGGGTGGTTCGATTGGCCTTGTAATGGTGGTAGTACCGCATCTTGGTGAAAAATGGGGATTTCGTCCCCAACGGCTCCTTTAGGGTGTGTTTGGTTTGAGGGATGGAATGGGATGGTTCCTTTGACCAAGCCTATCCATGTGTTTGGTTTGAGGGATGGGGTGGGATGGAATGATCCAAAGTGGGATGAGCCTGTGCAAATTTAGAGAATATTCTTCTTAGATGCTGGACCATGTGGTTCCACCTTTTTTGTGGAACCATTTCATCCTATTCCATCCCATCCCATTCCACTTTCATCACTCCAACCAAACACATCCTTAGTGTAGGGATGGCAATTCCCTCATGGAGACAGGGCCCCGCGGGGATAATCTCCATGTGGAGCGGGGGCAAACTCCTCCCACAGGGTTACAGGGACAAGCCTTGTTAGTTGACTGGATGGGGGCAGGGTGGGGCCCGCAGGAACTCGATTAGAAAATGTATTACTTTATTTGTATAATGTAGATTTTTAATAGGTAATATGTATTATTTTTGCATATATTTGGATAAAATGTGCATTTATATATTATGGTTTATGTTTTGAAGTTATATTTTTATGAAAAAGTATGCATAAAATACTTATAAGTAATTAATAAAGCCATTATAATATTTTTAAATATGCATAAACACTATTTTCCAATCCCTGCAGGATCCTCATAAGGTGGGCCCCACAAGGGTCGGGACAGGGCCCATTGTCCCCCATAGGGTGGGGCAGAGGGGAGCTTAGTAGGGATCAGGGCTAGGCTCCCCCCCCCCCCCGCGCGGCCCCGTGATCCCCTGCCCCATTGCTATCCCTACTTTAATGGTTGGGGATATAAATACCCCTTCTCTTAGAGCAAGGAGACTCTCTGGAGAATCTCTTGCACCTCTATTGAATACTCTTGAGTTCTTGCACCCTCTCAAACCTCTAGTTCATTCGGTTATCTCATTTGAGCTTGTTGAAAGCATTCAAATGTCTTGCATCTATTGTTTGAGCTTTGTGGTACTTGGTTATCATCAAACAAGTGTTATCGACTTGTTACTCTTGGAGGTTCTGCCTCCTAGATGGCTTGGTAATGTGGAACCGATGATCTCTTTAAGAAGATTGTGAAGATGCATGGTGTTAGTGTGAAGGTTAGAGCTCACCTACTTGAAGCGGGAAAGACATACCTAGTGGATTGAAGAATGCTCACTTTGTGTAGAGCTAGCTAGATTTATTGAAGCTCCTTCAACATGGATTAGAGGATTTTGGCAAAACTCCGAGACCATGGGAAAAGGTTCTAGTATTCATGGTGTGGTTTTCTCTCTAGCTCTTTGCTTTTTGCATTTACATTCCTACCAATTGAATTGTATACTTGTCACCCTAGGATTTCAAACCTTGTTTAGACTTAAATTGTTGGTACACTTAGCAAGACTTAAACTATTTAGGATTTGAATTGTGTAAAAACAAATTTCAGTTCCATACTAGCTCAAAAACTTGGTTTTAGCCAAAAAGATTTCAAAACCTCCTATTCACCCCCTCTAGTCAGTTATCTTTGATCCTACAATGGATGAGTCCATCACCGATGGTGGAGCAGTTGATCTTCTTGTGGAGCTCAAATAGTGCGGCCAACCCTTCTACCTCTCTCCCTCCTTCGCACTCTATATTAAAGCCTAGGACAATGGTGGGTCACCTTGATGCGAGTTCCCTAGTTGGATCTTCTCCTCTCCCTCTGGACGATCATGCTTGTGATGAATATATGACACTAATGAGGATGATTGTGGTGAGTTTGAGTTGTCAAAAATGAAATTGAACAAATCTAAGAGAAGTCACAGGAATGGGTGGTCTGACTGATTTGTAGGGATGGTCTAAATGCTAGGCAATGGCGGTTCGACTAGCTACAACATGGTGGTCAGACTACCAGTATGAACTGGAACTAAAACTAGATAGAAAAATACAAATTTTAGAGATGTTGTTTTTAGAGAAAGTTAATTGGTCTGACTAGCCTTGCCATGGTGGTTAGACCGTGGTGGTCTGGCTAGCATGGTGGCAGCAATTAGACCAGCCATGGAATTTTCAAAGGGAAATGCTTCAAACTGAAAATTGAGAATTAAATATAGAAATGCTTCTTGAGCTATGTATCAAGTTGAAATGAACTTGTGCTTGAAAATGGTTTGCTTGGTTTATTGTTGTGCAAGTGGTTTGGGAGTCAACAATTGTCAACCACGAGGCGACGTGACATGGTTGGGAGAACCAAGGTCCAATGCGATCGTGAAGGTCGGGTGAAATGGTTGGACTCAACTAAGGCGCAAGATGGACAAGGACCATAGAAGACACAAGTGGTCAAGGAGGTGATTGAGACACATGATGCACAAGTGACTTGAGCCCATTTACAAACAAAGACGGTTGGTAGGGATTCGAACACATGAGAGACTTGACGGTGTGTTATTAGGGCCACATGGAGGATGGTGGAGCATGGAATGCTTGAGGCTATGCATGGGCAACATGTCGGTTGAGGGTAAATTGGTATTTTGCCCAAACTTGCAAAATTGGTGGTTTGCAAAACCGTGGTGGAGACTTAGGCAGATTAGGTTATTGCATCTCCAAAGAGGACAAGTCACGATGGTTTCAGGCTATTGGAGCTAAGGATGAAGATGATGCTTTGAAATGCATGCATATGTTTAAAAATTCATGTGGGTAAGGGGTTATCGGGTTCCCATGAGTGCATAGTGGATAGTATCACTTTGTAACCTAGTTTAGGTTTAGGTTTGTGCCTCCACTATGTAAGGGGGCTTGTGAGAAGAGAGGTGTAGCAATTTTGACAAAGAGAGTACTCATATATTGAGAGAAACATAAGGTTTGAGGAGCATGCTTGTGATCTATCCTTAGGGCTTTGCCCTCTGGTTGAAGTGTCTGTAATCATTCCTCTCTAAGTGGTAATAGAAGATCATACTTTGCTCATCATGTCTATCTTGCTCTTTGGTTTGGTTTTCTTTTCTTCTTGAAGTTGATTTGGTGATTCTTGATTCTTGAGATTTTCTCTTGGTTTCTTGGCATGGTTTGGATTGCTTGAATGTCTTAGAACCTATCTAAGACCAAATTGGCCATCTAGAGTCCACGAGCTAGCTTAGATCATAGTTTTCCTCCTTTGCTTATTCTTGGTGCAACTTTCTATATTTTGGATAAAGGTTAGAACTTTAACAATGATTCTTGAAATTGTTGTTTAGAATAAATTCTTGATATCCTAGAAATGGTGTGTATCAAATCTCACGTGATTTGGAGCTTTGGATCACAAGTTCGACCAATTTGTGTTGTAGGCATCGTACTGATTTTGGGCTCTGGAGGCCTTGGCGGTCAAACCATAGGCAACCTAGGGGGTCAAACTAGTCTTGGGCGGTTAGAGCGCACTACAAGTGATGGTTAGACTGCCCTTGAGAGGTTTTGCTGATTTTAGTTGTTTTCCATTATATAGAGGATTTTTTATGCTTGTGTAGGGTAGATTTGATCCCAATACATTCTTATAGCTATTTAGGTGAAAAGTCTTGAATACCTTGGGAAATTTTTCTTGAATTCATTCACCTTCCCCCTTTGAGTGCCATACCCCGATCCTTCACCCTCTCTATCCAGAACAGCAGGGATCTACAAGAAAAAACGTGAGGTTGCAAAACCCTAGAAATTGGAGAAGAAGAGGAGGACGAGGATACTAACTAGAGAGAGAGCGTTGCCGTCTCCGTTGCCACTAGACTAGGAGGAGTCACCAAAGTTAGGGGAGGGAGAGCGAGGCGGTGGCTTCGCAAGGAGAAGGTAGCGACTCACGAGCGCAGGCCACTTGAAAAAAAACCACGCCTCGCACAGGAGTCTTCTTACCCCCGTAGATCAAATTGGAACTGGCCAAGATTTCCCCCTTCGTGGCCTCATCCAAATGCACTTTTGAACTAGTCTGGAAAAAAATTCAAACCAGGGATGTTCCCCATGGATTGGGCCAAAATCCCGACCGATCCAAACAAACCCTAAGAGCAACTCCAAGAGTTTAGCCAAAAGAAGTATCTAAATTTAGTGATTTAGCTATTCTCTAAAATGAATCTCACCAAAAAAACAAGATTACTCCAACAAAGCTATCTAAACTAGAGGCGCGCGGTGGGTCGCGTCTGTGGGAAGAAGAAGCCGACCGCGCCAAGAGGTCGGATGGTGGCGAGGTAGGCTATCCAAAAATAGAGAGCGAAGGAGGAGGGATGGAGAGCTACTAAATTTAGAGAGTCATTTACGAGTCTATTGGAGACGTTTTTCTCCAATAATAACCAAATTTACTTTTAGAAAATGATTTAGCTCTTCTCTTGGAGTTGTTCTAAGGAGGAAAATCCTATCCAAACATGCAATCTCTGATCCGAGAGGTCCCTTAACCGTGCATGGTTGCCGCACAAGTGCAACACAAAATGCACAGCCAAACTGTCAGTCCAACGGGTACTAGTATCACACTAATCAGTGGTCCACACTTGTCACCAGGAAAATTAAGAAACGGCACGGCCAAGCAGAGCACCCACTTCAAATTAAACCCATCACTCTTCCCATCTCCTGCTCTCCCCGCCACAACTACCCCACCCCGACTTCCCGCCATGTCCCGCCTCGACGCCGCCTCCCTCCTCTCCCCCTCGCCGCCGCCGCCCAAACCCCACAGCCGCCGCCGCCGCCGCCGCCGCCTCCTCTGCATCCTCTCCTCCGCCCTCGCCGTCCTTGGCGCCATCCTCTCTCTCTCCTGTTCTTCGTCCCCCTCCGCTCCCCGCCGAATCCACCTCCCAACTACGGCTCCCTCTTCCTCTCCCTCGGCTCCAACGAAACCGCCGCCCTCCACCTCCGCGCCATCACTCTCCACCCCCACGTCGCGGGCACCAAGGCCAACTCCCTCACGGCCGCCTACGTCCGCGACGCGCTCTCCTCCCTCTCCTTCCCGGCGCACATCACGCCCTACTCCGTCCTCCTCTCCTACCCAGTCCACCGCTCCCTTTCCCTCTCCACGCCCGGCCGCGCCACCACGTCCTTCTCCCTGTCCCAGGACACCTATCCCAACGACCCCTACGCGTCCGTCGCGGCGGAGGCGATACCGACGTTCTACGCGTACGCCGCCTCCGGGTCGGTGTCCGCGGAGGCCGTGTACGCCAACTACGGCCGCGAGAAGGACTTCGCCTACCTCGCCTCCCGCGGCGTGGACGTCGCGGGCAAAGTGGCGCTCGCGCGTTACGGGAGGATCCACTGCGAGGACATCGCGCACAACGCGCGGACGGCGGGCGCCGCGGCCGCGGTGGTGTACACCGACCCGCTGCAGTACGGCGGCGCCCCAGGGGAGGGGTGGTTCCCCAGCGTGCGGTGGCTGCCGCCGAGCGGCGTGCAGGTGGGGAGCTTGTTCCGGGGCGTGGGCGACCCGACGACGCCGATGTGGGCGTCGTCGGAGGGATGCGAGCGCGTGAGCGTGGAGGAGGCGATGGCCACCGACGACATGCCGGGCATCCTGGCGCTGCCGGTGTCCGCGCGGGACGCGATGGAGATCCACCGGGCGCTGGGCGGGGCCGCAGCGCCGGCGGACTGGCAGGGCCGGGAGGGCAGCCCGTGTACCGCCTTGGCCCTGGGCCGGCCGTTCTGAACCTGACCTATATCGTACGAACTCAAGGCGCCTTTCGTCTCGTTTACTGAATTTTTACAGTTCAACTCTTCGCCTCTTCGGTGCAATAGTAGTGGATAGTGATGCTTTTGTTTTGGAATTTGCAGGGGAATGATACGATGGCAACGATTGAGAACGTCTTCGCGGTGATCGAAGGAGCAGAAGAGCCGGATAGGTAACTACTACTACCTCTTTCTTGTGCTGCATCAAAGTGCAGTTTTAGTGCTAAAATCGCTACTCTGTTTTTGTCATCTTAGCTTCAGCCATAAGTTGTAGACTTCGTAGCAGTACATGCATGATCCATCCCACTTGGGCATTTCCAACTCTCGAGCACTGCTTTTGGACCATTCCTCCACCTTCATGAATAGTAAACGAGGAGCTATTATCGCCGGCGTGATAATTTTGATAAACCAGAACTGGTCGAAAACGCCGTTGGTGATTTGAGAGGGTCAAATGCGGAATTTTAGCAGGAAAAAAAATATATGATATCCTGGCAGGTAGTGCATGGCCCGTTTGCTTGCTTGTTGCGTCCAATTCTATGTCATGTACCCCGACAATTTTCTATTGCTGCCATATCCCATAGGGCTCCACTTTACAGATCAGAAAAGTTCTATAGCTACACTTTTTTATACCAAAAAAATCGTGTATCATTTATCTACGTCACGTTGGTAGCGGCTTGGATTGGGTAGCCTTCAGTGCAATAAAGCTATCAATAGTAAACACTGTTAAACACGAAGCTCAAAAGTCAAACGCATTTATCTTGTCTTTTATATTTGCTCGACCCCTTTTCCTTGGAAGCTGAATTTTAAGCATTTGTGATCCAGATATGTTATCCTGGGTAACCATCGTGATGACTGGACGTTTGGAGCAGCTGACCCCAACAGCGGAACAGCAGCTATGATAGAGGTAATTGACCAGTAGGCTGTGCTTTTCTCTTTACACTAGCTGCGCCATAATACTGCTCCACTAGAACAGTGTAATCGACCTATCAGCACAAATCTTAATCATGATCATGTCTGACATGTAGTTTCACCCGTTGTCCATCTAGTTAGCTCAAAGGTTTTCGATGCTGCAAAAGCAAGGATGGAGGCCTCGAAGAACCATCATCTTCTGTAGCTGGGACGCGGAAGAGTACGGATTGGTAGATAGCGCTCTCTCTCTCTCTCTCTCTCTCTCTCTCTCTCTCGCTGCAGTCTGCACCACATTCAATTACAATAGTGATCTCAATTTACATTTATGCAGACAGGATCAACTGAGTGGGTTGAAGAAAACCGGGAAATGCTTTTTTCGAGAGCTGTTGCTTATCTCAATGTTGACGTTTCAGTAGTCGGTCCTGTATTCCGACCAGCTGCAACTCCCCAACTTGATGAACTACTCCAGGAAACAATTAAATTGGTATGTATATTTGTTGTGGTTAGGACCTCGCCTCCTCGTCTTCGCCTCCTCCTCCAGATCTGGCCCCCCTCCCCCTTCTCCGGCGGGCTCGCCGGCGTCGAGGGGGGAGGGTCCCACCCGAAAATTTCGGATCTGAGCGGCGGCACCCGCATGGAGCGACGGCGGGACGGGGCGCAAGGCGCGGCAGCGCGTGGCGGCAGCGCCCGCGCGCACGGAGATGGATGGCGACTGCTCCCACGAGCGGCGGCGGCGGCCGGCGTGGCGCTGGCGCGCCGAGGCGCGGCGACCCAGCCGAGCGCGACGCAGCGTCGGCAGGAGGCGGCGATGGCGGCTCCACGTGCTCGGCCCAGCGGGACGGGCGCACGCGCGAGCAGCGGATCCCGCGCGGCGGCGCGCATGCGCCCGGCTGCGCGACGCGGCGGCGCGGCGGCACCGCTGCGCAGCGCCGACGGCGCGCGATCGCCCGGTGTTGCGGCCGCGGGCGTCCTCAAGGTCCTCCTCGATGCAGCGCGTAGAATCGGATGGATGGCGCGGTTGTGCGCAATGTGGTCACGACGGTGTGATCATGGGCGGGTGAGCAAGCGCGCATGTCGGAGGATGCGCTCAAGATGTTCGCGAAATGCTCAAGAAGAGATCGTGCCAGTGTGAAGCTCTTCGCGATCCCCGCTCTCGTCCCTGTGTAAGCGGGGAAGTTGGAGGACGCGGGCGGATGATGCGGTCATGGAAGGAGAAGGGTGCCGCCGGACGAGGCAACGAGGTGATCGATGGTGGCGCATAGGCGTCGCTTGTGGTTTCTTCGATGGCGGTCATTGTAGGGAGCGACTCGTCGTAGAGTTCAAGGGGTGGCTATGCCATGGCCTTGAGGCGTGCAGATCCCGTGGGTTGGTGGCGGTCTATTTTGTGAGTGGGTAGTACGTGGGGTCTTTGGGTCTTTGGCGAAAGCCTTACAGGTGATCTTACCGGTCTCGACAACGATGACGCGTCTTGGACGCCATTTTCCTTCCCGGAGGTGTTGTCATGGTGCCCTTTAGCCCTCATGTTTACTTGATCTCGGTGAAAACCTTGCCTCGGTGAGGCGGGCGGCGGCGACGACTCGCCGCCTCTTTGGAGGCGTCGTCTCGGAGGTCCTTCTTCACGCATGAGACCAAGGTTAGAGGGCACGATCGGAAAAGGATAGGGATTGGTTGAAAATAAGGACGGAGAAGAAGTTATGAAGCTTAGTCTTTCTAGCTTTTATAGTCCTTAAGCTTTATTTCTTGTTGTTGTATGCTCCTCAGGTTTTGAGGAATTGAGCCTAAGAGCTCGTGTATCTGTTGGCTGTGTATATCCCTCGTGGATATAGAGGCCGGATTTTATATCCTTTATCTAAAAATATTTGTTGTGGTTACTGACCAAACAGTATATGAGGGGACTAACTAGAGAGAGCTGGTAAGTAAGAATGAGTGGATCTGGGTATCCACACCCCTCTTGGGGGTTTATATACATAAGTGGTGTAGAATGAAAAATTCACATTCTACCCCTTAATAATTATAAAAAGTAGGGGTACATTGGTACATTCTTTTATATTATTAGACCTATTATGTATTGAGCCAGTTGTAAGGTCTCGTCACAGGGGGTTGAGCCACCTTTACAACAGTACTCCTTCGACAGTAAACACGGAGATCCTGATGGGCGAGCTAATGTGACCAACTATCCCAACCCCTATCCTCCGCCAGCAAGCACGAAAGTTCTGATGAGCGAGCTGATGCAATTGGTAGCTCTAGCCCTTCCAACGCCGATGCTCCGGCCATGTCGTCGAGGTTCTATTCCAACGTGGGCGACACATAAAGGCAGGGTCGTGGTCGGACCGCCCCATTGAGGCGATGCCTACGAGTAGGGTGACGAAGTCTCGCGACGCAGTCGATGGAACCCCGTCGAGGTCGAGCTTTTGAAGCGGAGTCAAGGGCCGGACAGCCCCTATGAGGCGATATGTACAAGGAGGCCAGCGAAGTCCCGCGATGCAATCGAAAGCGCCTCGTCGAAATGGTGCTTTCGAAGCGGAGTCATCGGAGTCTCAGCCACGAAGTGGTCGAACGAAATGCCTATAACCACAAGGTGGTCAGAGTCGGCGAAGGCGACGGCAAGACGAGGCTCTAACATCCGCGGTCGGCCCGTCCCCCACCCTTCGGACTTGGGGTCGACGAAGTCGGAGGTGAGACGAAGCTCTGACATGTGCGGTCCGTCCCCCACTCTTCGGACTTGGTGTCGACAGAGGTGGCGGCGAGATGAGGCTCTGCCTCCTTTGGACTCATTTTCGGCAAAGGCGACAGTGAGACGATGGTCTAACGCTCGCAGTCGGCTCGTCCCCTACCCTTTAGACTTGGCGTTGGCGAAGCCGGCGGCGAGACGAGTCTCTACCTCCTTCAAACTCGGTGTCGGCAAAGGCGACGGCGAGACGAGGGTCTGACGCACATGGTCATTCCGTCCTGGGGACGTGCGGAAGCCGAAGCCCATCTTTGCTGCGCACAAAAGCCGACTCCTTAGTGTCGAGGCGACAACGCAATGGCTCGAGGCGAAGGTGGTTGATGATGAAGGATGTGCTACAGATACCATTGAGGCGCGAGCGGGCACAGCAGAACACCATGGATGAGGAGGTAGATGAGTACAACGCTACTCCACTCCTGCAACTCGGAGCCGATCTACATCATGAAAGGAGACGAACTCCCTGGTGTATGGCAACAAGAAATATCGCTCCACCTCTGCAGGTGCGATGGGACAGTCGCCGGAAGTAGCCCTGGATATGGCAGCATCTGGGGTGCTCGCGTATGGCGAGATGAGCTTATCTGAGGTGCTCGCGGCACGAGCAGTCTGGTGATAGCCTTCTCTAGCGTCTTCCCTTACGTAGCTTCTTGTATTGTCCCCACGGTTGATGCTAACTGTTGTGACTACTGACCAAATAGTATGTGAGGGAACTAGCTAGAGAGAGCTGATGAGTTAGAATGAATAGATCTGGGTATCCACACCCCTCTTGGGGATTTATATATATAAGTGGCAGGATGGGAAATTCTCATCTTACCTCTTAATAATTACAAAAAAAGTAATGATACATTGGTACATTTTTTATACTATTAGGTCTATTATATATTGGGCTAATTGCAAGACCCGTCAAGGGGGGTTGGGCCACCCCTACAACAATATCCTTCCTGAAACAAGTAACATATTCACATAAAAAAAATAAAGAACTGAGAGTCACAGACAATTGATAGTGTTCTTTTTTTTTTTTTTGAAACTGACAATTGATAGTGTACTCTATTTGCTTTTGGCCACAATGTTGTAGTAGTGGTCAACAGTGGGTGTCTCAACTTTCAAGCACCTGTCTGAGACAGTTTCATGTTTACGGCATTTTCCTTGTGTCATGTTCGAAAAGTAGACAGTTTCATGTTTACGGCATTTTCCTTATGTCATGTTCGAAAAGTAAAAACGTTCTTTTCTCAATCCATGAAGGTTCAAGATCCTGACAATTCATCTCAGACGGTGTATGATTCATGGGTCAAATCCAACATTTCTCCCATGGTGAGTTTTCAGATGACTTGCTTATCCAATCAACAACGCTATTACTTTATATAGTACTAATTGCTGTAAAGCTCCTAGTTCCTTTGTGAGTAAAATAAAATTTTTAGCTTCTGGGACTTTGTGTTCTGATATCTTCAGCTGTACATTTCAGTTCCAAGTCTGAAAAAAGCACGTAGTTCTTTCCATTTCAGCTACTGTAGTTTAACATATATTGTTGCTGATCTCCCGCGCGAAGATTGGAAGACTAGACAACGGAGGATCAGATTTTTCAGCCTTCGTTCAACATGTTGGTATTCCTTCAACCGACATGGTTTTTGGAGAAGGTAAGGCACCTCCTGTTCTTTATTCTAACGATTTTTCGTCTTTTTAATGGATGATACTTGGCGCCTTGGCCTTTGCAGGACCAGGATATCCAGTGTACCACTCTTTATATGATGACTTTGTATGGATGGAGAAATTTGCAGATCCTGGGTTCCGTAGGCATGTTGCAGGTGCTGCTCTGTGTTCTTCTTGTGCAGTGCGTTTGTTGCGGCACTTGCTGAACCGCTACATGATAACCAGCATTTTCACCTTGCAGCTGCTAGCATCTGGGGAAGTATGGCTCTAAGGCTTGCCGATGAAGAGATCCTACCCTTCAATTATATGTCCTACACAGTTGAGCTTGAGGTAACACTGTCCACTGAATGCAACAACATCTGGAGGCATAGGGCCACACTGAATGCAACTACTACTAAAATTTTGTTTATTGTCAGGCATACACAAAAGTAGTAGAGAATGAAGTCAGGGGAACCCCTGTCACTTGTTCCCCATTGTACAACTCAATCAGAGCTCTCCAAAGGGCAGTTACCAAAGTAAACAATGAGCGAAAGGTAACTTAGTTGCTTCAGAATTGCTGCTCAACCATACAATCTTGCAGACCAGATTTTCATGATTACTACGATAAATGATTGTTTTTAGGAACTTCAAGGACAAGTGTTGAGCAAGCAGCTGAGTAAGGATTCACTGAAAATCCGACAGATCAATGACCGGCTTATGCAGGCAGAACGAGCGTTCACCAACAGGGAGGGTCTCTTCAAGCAAGAATGGTTCAAACATCTGGTGAGCGAATAGTCATCCACACTCTTTCTTCTCTAGTATTCAAATTGCATAATCTTGTAATCTTTAGTTTGTACTTTGTGCTAATTTGCCAGTGTCTCCTCCCATAGGTCTATGGACCTTCAGAACAGAACGACTGGGACACTGCATCCTATCCTGGTGTAGCCGATGCAATAGCCACCGCTAGGAGCACCAACACTTCACAATCCTGGAAGCTCGTACAGCACGAGATTCACAGAGTCGCCAGGGCCGTGACACAGGCATCTGCTGTGCTTAGTGGTAGCCTGACATGACAGAACTGAAATCGATAGACATGGAAGGAACACGTTGTTTCAGTAATTACAGGATACAGTCCGTGGAGAATCATGTTCTGCCGACTATTGATAATTTGATTCCGGACGGATAAGAAAAAAGATGTAGCAATGTAACATATAATTCATGGCGATCAATTTACAAATGATGTGATTTGTGTTTTACTGTACAGATACTTTGGATAGATGTATCATGTATGCACATACTTGTATCTGTATCCTGTAAAAAACTTCTGCTTCATCATGTATTGCAATATCAATCAGGGCGTTACAGAATGACAGAAGTTTTGGTGAATCTACTGATATGTTCATGAACTTCAATTCCTCGTACCATTATTCATCATGCTGTACTCATCAAAGTCCCTATGTTGGTCAAGTATACTTAATATTGAACCAAGTACTAATCTTTGCAGAGATCTTTTTTTTGGGGAAATCACTGCACCCCAAAAATTAGGTCTGAAGCAACTTCCTGTTTTGCTAACCGGGCAACTTCCCCATCTAAATTAGCTGCTCTTATTTGGCACGTTGGTCGTTGCCGTTATTGTAATTTCTGTTTCCTTCTCTTTAGCCAAAAATCTCGTTGTACACCTCTTTCTCCTTAACGAATGAAACATAAATCTTCTGCGTTTTCGCGAAAAAAACCGTTTCTGTGTTCTGATCAACATGATTGAACATTGCAATTGATCAACACGACTTTGAAGTTGAACATCGCAATTGCATCTATAACTAAACTATTCAATCTTTCGAACAAGATGAACAAATAAGAACGCGTATACTAGAAATAATCGAATAGAATATCGCAATGAAAGAATAAACACACTCCGTTCGGTCTGTTCTTGTGATCCGACCCAGCCTAAACTAAAAAACAGCCACAGGCCATCACTTCCACAAGAAGCAATTAATACTTGACTAAATAATCACATCACATAACGCAACATCACCAGCCAAACCCAAGAGTTCACTCATCATTAGTTGCAGGCACTAGCTGTAGGACCGACGGCGAAGATCATAGCGAGATGAATAATCTTGTTCTCTTTTTTAACTAGTACAAAATTAATCTCTTTTGGCATCTTCACTCAATTAACTATAAGAAACTAATAAGATTAAATGCACAACGAAAACAAGCACAAAGTAGCAGCCAACAAACCAAAGGAACAAAAAAACAACAAACGGGCCAAGGCATTAGCGGGCGGTCTGACCACAGGCATCACACCGATCTGACTGGGCCTAGGCGATTTGACCAATCGAATCACACCGATTTGATCAGTTTTGGACGGTCTAACCATTCGGGTCATAGCGGTCTAACCAATCGCTGTTCCAGAACAAAGGACAACCCACCGCCAAGAACTCAAAATGATCTAACTTCTAATCTACTCAACCAAATAAGTTAAAACTTGAAATGTAGTTTTCTCAAGGTCCTATAAACATATTCCATCAATGGATCAAAAGGCTATTCAACAAAGTTTTAACCTTTGTCCAAAATAAGACAGTTTACATCAAAACCAAGGCAAAAACTGAGAGTTTGCTATAGAGTTGTCTAGATGGATGGGATCTAGCCTCTAAAAGGTTCTTCCATCATTCACGCATCCTTGGAAACCAGCAAGATCAAGGAGAGAAAATTCAAACAAGAAAACCAAGCAAATCAAAAATAAAAGAGAAATCCATAGTAAAACTCACTTAGATAAAATTTAAATCTTTATTTCACTTAAAGATGGATGTTTAAAGTCACTCCACTTGTGGATGACAGAGCTCTCTCTCCATGGAGCCCACACACAAAGTTTTCCTCTTGAAAACCCTAACCCTAACTTTCAAAAGCTTAACCATGACTTCCAAAGCTTAGCCCTAGGCCAACACCTGTCCCTCCTTATATATGAAGACCCACAAGAAACCATAATTAGTATCTTTAATTAGGTTTCATCCACTTACATAGGCTAACCTGTTATCCTAACACAATACTAGGTTTTACATATATATGCACGTTTTTTAAAGCAAATCATCCAAAGGGATCCAATAGCTCGAAACATCAATCCAATCTATCAAAGCATCTCCACATGATTTGACATGTAACCCGTAGTGCCCAACAAATAGCCATCACGTCTTCACACATTCAGACTCTCCCAACCATCTTTACGTGCATCGACCTCATCACTTGGTGCACCACATGCACTAACTCACCTCATCGCTATCCTCATCTCTTTTGTGTTTCCCACTTGAGCTACGTAACCTCACCCAGACTTACCCGACCACACAAACCTCAGCTCTCCCCGCCTAATCCTAGTCCATTAATGTTGAAGCTTCCATTCTATAGGTCACCCTGCATATCCAAAGACCAAGCAATCTGATTCTGAGCATAAGTTCCACAAACTTAACTCACGTTAGTCAAATCGTGCATTATGTAACACAACATAACCATCCAACGGTTCCTATATCGTGTACACTCACAAATCACTCAATTCAACCCAAAACTTACTCTGAACCTATAGGGCCGATCTGACTATCAACCACAGGTCGATCAGACTGTCCTATTCCTCTCAATCTCACCCAGGTAATAGGGGATTGGTATGACCACTTAAGACCACCAGAATATATTCTCTTTGAAATTTCAGTTAATCTCTATCTAGTTTTATTTTAGAATTCTAAATTGAATGACTCCTAGTGCAAACACATCCTCAAACATGCCTAGAATGTGTTTGGTGACCATTCTCTAAGAAGTATATAGCTGGTCTAACCACTCCATAACCATCGTCTAACCCAGCATGGCCAAAATTACTTGACTTGGGCTTCCGATGTCGAGATAGTACTTAGAGCTAAGAAGTTCTGCGCTGCCATTGGGATTGGTGCACCACCTCTGTCTCACTTTCAAGAATGAGTACATGGCAGAGAAGAGCGTGATAGCATTGTGGACTGCACTCAAGAAGTGGTTCGAGAAGCTATGTATACCATCCTTACTCAGGCAGAGCAAGAATGGATCCAACTGAGGTTGGCTGATTTCAAAACGGTCGGGGAGTTCAATTCTGCTCTGCACAGAATTTGTACCAATCTTCAACTTTGTGGTAAGCAGATCATAAATGAGCAGAAGATTGAGAAGACCCTATCCACCTTCAACCCTACTGCAGTGCAGTCTGCGCGCAACTATCATCAAGACGGCTACAAGGAGTATGCTGAACTGATTGATATGATGCAGGTTGCAAAGATTCCAGATGAAGTTCTCCGTAAGAATTTTGTCGCACAGCCACCTGGGAGCTACGTTGGATGTGAAGCCAACGCTGGGAGCTACAAGGTGCAAAAGCCTATAATGAAGAAAAGGAGAAGGAAGTGCAAGGCCGCAGCCCAGAAAGACAATCCAGATACTCCATGTGAGAATAAAGCAAGCAAGACAAAACGGGACGACAGGCCCTATGGTCAGCAAGACCAAATCTGCTACAAGGTGCAAGTGGGGACACTGGTCGCGGATCTGTAAAGAGCCGCAACACATTGTCGATGCCTTCCAAGCTAAGAAGAAGAAGGGTGGCAAAAGGCAGCATGAAACCCACTTTACTTCTATTGAGGGGGAGAGTTCTGAGTAGCTGCCAGCACTGATGGAGGTTCACTCCATTCTGGTAGCAGCACCCCCTCTTGACATTACAGCTACCGTTGCTATGATTTCTCTAGAAGAGCATATCACCTCTGAGAAGATAGCAGCCAAACTGTCTGACTACTTAGCATATTTAGTCTAATGCAAAGAATGCATTTAGACTTTAATTGTCATTTATTTTATGTGTGGAAGGAATAAGTTGGATTTTGCATGGATGGTACTCAAACAATTTATTTTCTTGTAATGGTTGGATGATATTGAATAATTCGTTCATTTATTTAGTTAATAGTGGCATGATATGTTCTGCTATTTGAAGTATTTTATTTATGTGTTGATTCCCTTCTACTACATATTAATAAAATACTTTATAACATGTGCGGTGCCCTATGGAGGAAGTGTGCTTAGCTGACAGCGACACAATGAATACCATCGTGAGAGATACAAAATTCTTTCAGTCAATTAGCAAAATGTTTGCAGCCTTACAACAATTGTCGGTACCGATACTTGTATAATAGGTTCAGGGAGAACCACAATTATACTCCCAATGGGCACAACTTTGGTCATCCAAGAAGTCTTATTGTACCTAAAATTAACTAGAACTCTCCTAAGTTTTAAGGATATTCGCACCAACGGTTTCCATGTTGAGACTGAAGAAGAGTATGGTAAGGAATACCTGCTCATTACAAAGCGTGAAGCAAATGAAAAAAGGGTATTAGAAAAACTTCCTTCAGTATAAACTGGGCTATACTACAATAATATCAAGGCACCCGCAGCCTACACTACCCTGAAAACAATATTTAGAAGTTCTGAATTCTTCTGTCTCTGGTATGATAGACTAGGCCACCTAGGTATTAGGATGATGACAAATATAATTAATAATTTACAGGGACAAAATATTAATGTAAAGAATTTCCCGAATCATAAAGATTTTGTGTGCCCCGTATATGCCACCGGAAAATTAATTACTAGACCTCCACTCTAAAAGTAAAGGATGAAGTCCCTGCATTCCTAGAGCGCATCTAAGGAGACATTTGCGGTCCCATACAACCACTATCAAGGCCATTTAAATATTTTATGGTGCTCATTGATACTTCCTCGAAATGGTCGCACGTATGTTTATTATATACGAGAAACCATGCTTTCGCAAAGCTGATCTTACAGATAATTCGCATTAGAAATATTTTCCCTGATTATCATATAATGTCCATCAGAATGGACAACGTCGGAGAATTTACTTCAAAAGCATTTGATGATTATTACATGGTAATGGGAATTACAATTGAGCATTCTGTACCGTATGTCCACACCCAGAATGGACTAGCAGAGGCCAAGAGAATTAAATTTATTGCTCGATCACTTTTGCAGAATTGTAATTTACCAACTACATGTTGGAGACACGCAATCCTGCACACATCAACTCTCATCAACTTTAGACCATCAGCATATAACATCCATTCACCTATGCAACTAGAGCAAGGGTTAGCATCAAAAATTTCTCATCTCCGGAGGTTTGGATGCAAGGCTTATGTACCTATACCCCCTCCACAGCGTACTATAATAGGTCATCTCTAAAAGACTGGGATATATGTTGGTTATGAGACAGCATCCATAATAAGGTATTTAGACCCTGTGACAAGAGATTTGCATACTGCCTATTTTGCTGATTGTATATTTCATGAGGATAGTTTCCCAACATTAGGAGGAGGAAATCAACTCTTCGATGAAAAATATCGGGAAATTACGTGGCAAGCCACGGGAATATATGCACATGACCCGCGCACCAGTGAAACAAATAGAGAAGTCCAGAAGATCATTGATTTGTAAGCATTAGCAAACCAACTACCTGACCACTTCAGTGATTTAAAGAGCGTGACCAACTCGCATGTGCCTACACGCAATGCACCAGAGAGAGTTCAAATACAAAAAAAATGTAAAGGTATCCCTAATCTCGTCCAGAGGCCTCAGAATAAAAGGACGAGAACTCCGGCCCCTCGAATCTTAAGTAACCGGGGACGTATGGTGAAAAAGGATAAGAAAGACTTGACATAACCAATCACTGACGTTCTCCAGAACCAGAAGGAATGCTAGTTGAGATCTGGCACCAGTATGACACCTTCAAAAAAGGGCATACCGGAACTAAACATTCCCATGGAGGGAGAAAGACAACTTCAAAAAAGGACATGCCGGAACTGAACATTCCCATGGAGGGAAAAATCAGCATGGATGATCGGAGCTGAAAAACTAAAGGGACTTGCCACTGCAACTGGAAGGAGCGGTGAGCAGGTAGAAGCACAAGAATAATCAACTCATGATGAAATAGCTATAAGCTATGTGCACATGGGAGAATCCATTAATAAGATAACAGCCAATGTTAATATCTATTTTGCAAAGAAAATTACCACAATTATCGATCTTGATCAAGAGCCCACATCGCTCACTGAATGTAAGAAATGATTAGATTGGAAATATTGGAAAAAGGTAATGCAAACTAAATTATTATCTCTGAACAAAAGAGAGGTGTTTTGACCTGTAAGCTGCACGCCTCCCCATGTGCACACTGTAGGGCATAAGTGGGTATTTGTTCGAAAGAGAAATGAAAAAAAATAAAGTTGTAAGATATAAAGTAAGGCTTGTTGCACAAGGTTTCACTGTAGGTTGCAGCTCGAGCATGTCCCTAAAGGAATATTAGTACATCAATCAGCCTACTCCTAGAAGGTGTTAGAAAGGTTTAGCTTTGAGAAGGCATACCCATCGAAAGTACCGATGATCGGGAGATATTTACAGCAAGATAAGGATCCGTACTGACGTAGGAAAGAGGAGGAGCAAGTCCTAGGACCAGAATTCTCATACTTAAGTGCAGTAGGAGCACTTATGTATTTAGCGAACTACACTAGACCAGACATTACATTTGCCATAAACCTGTTAGCAAAGCATAGCGCAGAACCTACCAAAAGGCATTTGTAGGGAATAAAGGATGTTTTATGATACCTCCAAGAAAGCAAGGACCTTGGGTTATTCTACAGAAAGAACCAAGATTTGAATATAACTGGCTATGCAGATGCAGGGTACCTGTCGGACCCGCATACCGCAAGGTCACAAACAGGCTATATATTCCTGTGTGGTGGAACTGCAATTTCATGGAAATCATTTAAGCAAAATCTTGTAGTGACTCCGACAAACCACTCAGAAATCATAGCGCTATACGAAGCCGCACAAGAATGTGCTTGGTTACAACGAATGATTCACCATATCCAGTAGTTATATGGGTTGAATATCATGTAAACCCCCACAATTATCTATGAAAATAATGTAGCTTATGTTACACAAGTGCAAACAGGTTATGTGAAGAGTCATCTCATAAAAAATATCAACCCCAAGTTTTTCTATGCTCATGAATTGTAAAAGATGGATGAAATTAAGGTACTGCATACTAAGTCATGTGAAAATCTTGTAGATTTATTCACTAAGTCACTCCCAGCATCTAGTTTTGAAATATACGTACGAGGAATTAGAATGATGAGACTTAGATGTGCAGAATTCAGAGGGAGATTTTTCTCAAGCTCGTTATCATGAAGATCGAGTACCCAAAGAATAAATCATGTAGATTAAATGAAATTGGGTGGATTATACTCTTTTTCCCTTGACGAGTTTTCCTGAAAGTTTCTCAGCCTAGGTTTTTCATGAGGCAATTTGTGCAACACAGCATAATATGTATCATGTACTCTTTCTCCAAATTTTTTCCATTGGGTTTTTATGGAGTTTTGATGAAACATGAATGTGTCAGATGAGTGCCTAAGGGGAAACGTTAGGAAACATGGGCTTGGGTTTGAAGTTTTGGCTTATGGTGGGCACCTCACCACTAGGCTATATATAGGGAATCCCATTGGCCATTTTGTATATGTATGAAAAGAAAGCAATAAAGAAAAGAACATGAGTTCTTCCACCTATCTCTGTGCTTTCAATCTACTATTTGTATTACTCTATAATTGATCTGTCTCTTTGCGTAGAAGAGAAATTAATCAGATTAAACTCATCAATGACGGTTCCTCAATAGTTTATGCCGGTTGTTGGCGATTGATCGACGCGATCCGATGCTTTCAGGGTTCAGATAATCGGATCGTGCTGCTCGTTGGACGGCTACGTTCCCCAACATATGCTAGACTAGGCATACTGATCGAATCAATCGATGATGCCAAGTTGATCATCGTGCATGCATGCAACAGTCAAGCAGTCTACCTGCCATGGCTGAATGCTGACAATACATGTTCATGTGGATCCGACTGCCTCACTTAGTTTGTAAATTTGGTCTCAGAGGTTGGGCCTATTCTTTTTCAGTTTTTGACTTCAAATTTTAGCTTTTCTATAGTAACTAGTTTTTAAACGGAGTGTCTTTTCAAGATAAGGTCTACTAGTTAATTATAGTACATACTGTGCCAACTTCATTTATATCAGCAAAAACCGCACGTGAGTTTCAGTTACTCTATAATCTCTCACACGAACAGCCCAAAAACCATAAACCGCAGTCAAAAGCCATAGGCCTCAGGGCCTGTTCTTTTTGGCTGCGGCTTGTGGCTTTTAAGCTATTCGTGCGAGAGATTACAGAGTAACAGAAACTCACGTGCGGTTTTTATAGATATAAATGAAGTCGGTACGGTATGTACTACAATTAACTAGTAGATTCTATTTTGAAAAAAATACTACGTTTAAAAACTAGTTACTGTAGAAAAGCCGAAAAGCAACTTTTAGAAACTGAAAAGAACAAGGCCGCCAAAAAGAACTGACCTATTGATCCAACCAACTGTAATGCTCTATAATGGGCCTTAAGCTTCCCCAAATATCCCTTCTAGCTGCACCTTGTTTGAAGTCTACTTGGTTCTAAGAAGCTCTTAGACCCTCTCAAATTAACAGGACTTAGTAAGTCTAGCAGATTGTTCCATAACTTGCTGAATGATGGACCTGCGGAGGCGTAGATGACTCCCATTGTAAGCACCATACATGTTCTGGTAACCAGAGGCTGCAGGATCGGAGGTTGCTGCGTACTGCCACCCACCCACTAGCAGCAACCACCGGCAGCTGGTCAAAGCTTGGATGCGGTTTGCCTTACTGTGCCCGCCTGCTGCAAAGAATGCATGTGCACAAAGCTCTAGAATTCGACTACGATTTCTACTAATATATCAAAAAAATCACTATAAAAGGTATCACCAACTTTGCGTGCCATGTACAGTATAAACAAGGAACAAGTTGGTACAATAATGCAGCGTTTACCAAGAAACTGAATAAGCACAGATAAAAAAAGAAAAAAGAAACTGAATAAGCACCTCATCGTGGACCTTCTGGACTGGTGCAGACTATTGGGAAACCGACACCCTAAGGGGTGCAGCCGGCCCAGTAGGCACAGCCGGTTTCTTTCTTCTTGGACATATATCAAAATGAGTCTTAGACTATAAATATAAGAGAGAAGATCAAAATAACTCTAGACTATAAATATAAGAGATAAGCTATCTATTATATACACAAAAGATTGTTAGAATAAAGAAGATTACTGAATTGCTCTCTCTACATCTTGTGTCTATTTGTTTTTCTATTTTTGTATTGTCTAATTGTGTGATTGTTCTTCCTTTTAGTTGTGTTGATTGGTTATATGCATTGCTCAACGCCACTAGTTATTCAACATGTTATCAGCACGACTGCTCCACAAGCCACGATATGTCATTGAATTGACCTTCTAGTAGCGAGTTTAATTTTGTAGATCGTTCATCTCAAGTTCAATCATGGTCTGTGCGAACCCTAGGTGTGTTTGTCTATTCATTTTAACGTAAAAAAAAAGTCGGCATTGGAAGCCGATCTAGCATGCGCACTCCTGATGCCGTTGGCCCAAATGCCAGCATCGCCGCCAGTCAGCACGCTGCCACTCTAGACCACAGTGGCCCATCACCACCATGCTCCACATGCGACCACGCCCGCCCGCATGCGCCCGCGCCATCAATCCCATTGCTGTCACCCGCATGCACAGATGCATAACCGTGAGCCTCGCCAACACTTGTCCGCTGACCACCGCCATCGCGTGTACTCGTAAGCGCCACATCGTCCCCATCCATCATCGCCGCCACCTCCATGGCTTTGCCATGCCACCGCCGCTTCAACTCCACATGAGAAGTGCGTTGCAGCTGACATTCACCATCGTCGCCTCGGCCTCGAAGCTGACCGCTGCTGTTGTTGCGCCTGCAAGCGTCACCACTGTTGATCGTAGATCCGCACCATTGCGGCCAGATCATGTTGCTGCATCGACCGTCACGCAGTCACACATGCATCCATGTCGTCATGCTGTCGTCGCCTAGTATAACCCGAGAGTGTGCCAGAATGTGTAGACTGGTCGGATTTGATTTTAACCCAACAGCGGAAAAATAGATTGGACCGAATTCGGTTTGGTGGCAATTTTGTGAAGAAACCCTTGAAGTTTTTAGTAAATATGATAATTTCTGCCAAATAAGGAAATATGCGAAAAACCCTTAGACTTTTGAGAAATTAAAAAAATTGGTTTTTAATATATTTTTGCAAAATAACCCTATTGTTTTCCATTTTTGTGCCAGATCGATATAATATAAGGTTTTTAGGTATACGAGCTTCCACAAATTTGTGAAATCTTAGACTTAATACTTCTCAAAATCATCGTATTTTATGGTTTTTCTTTCTTGGAATAGTGTGTTGGGCAGTTATTTGTGGGATTTTTAGTAATTCAGAAAATTGATAAAATTCATAACTAATTGCTCCCAGATGTAAGGTTTCGAGCATTCTTGGGCACGAGGTCTCTAGCGTTCTATCAGACCCAGATTTTACCATCCGGAATCCACTGTGATTTTACTGCACTATTCCCTGGATCAGTAGATAGTGTTCACATTTACAGTAATGAATATCAAAATATATATCATGCGGAAGCGTAAATAAAGCAATAGACTTACTCATGGGCCGATTAGGCCGAAATCAATAAATTGCAGCAGCGGAAGAACGAAGCACCCAGATGGGACCTTCAGGACATGCCCACAGGCAGCCAACTGGAGGTTCGCGACCTAGCCCTTGACATCTCCATCTTCTCTGCCAGCTTGTCCAATTTTGTTGCTGAGGCAAGGTGATTTAATTCCTGATTCTGAATTTTTGTCGCAAAAGCGAGTGTGAGCACTCCAACCCCGTGCTCCGTGAGCCAATACACAGAATGCAAATAAATAGTATGCATGGCTTAACAAAGGAGAGGCTCGGGTTATTTTATTTGCTAAAAATCGCTTTTAGTAGCATTATTACTATTATTTAATCAAAGTGTTACTATTGCTACCTAACTCCACACTACAATTGCCAAAATTGACTTAATCCACTGAAAATGCACTTTCTTTATTGACTGCTGTCTAAAACTCCAAACAGCAATTGTCATCATTTATTTAATCCACCGATCATACTTTGTATTTCGAATTACTAATAATCCAATCCTGTCATTACTCTTCATCAGCTCTTCACCTCTGAATTCTAATGATTCTCTAACATAATTACTTTCAAATCCACCGATATCATTCGTATTCAATCCTTTTTGTCATTGATTCAAAACCATAATCCAATAATCAATCTTATTTTCCATTATCTATCACTAGCTAATCCACAAATATTCCTCCACCGAAAATTCAATTTACCAAGATTATAATCCACTAATTGTTGTGAATCCTCCAATCTTCTCAGGAATTCAATTCATCCCTCTAGCAATTGATCAACTCCTATTAATTCCCATTATCGCCAATATCTTCTAAGAATTTATATTAATCATTAGTGTAGTATTCCAGCAATTTACCTTTGCACTCCCTAATTCTCCAAAATCGATTCACTATTATATATCCACCAAGAATATCACTAATCAAGAATTATACTCCAATACTTGTATTATTTCTCCAAATTCCTGAAAATTCAATTAGATCATTTATCTAGCCTATCTATTCAGTTGGACCCCACTAATTCATTTCTCCCAGAACCCACACTAGCATTTCCTTTTCATAATCGACCTGAATCCACCAATACCTTTATGTGCATACTAAAATCATCCATCTCTTTTACTCACAACCCTGTTTATTCCACTCATATTTTAGTTTGTAAGATTAGTAATGCCACTATTTGAAATACAATACATAAAATTTTCTGAGACCTAGCAGCTTTGGAACAAATCATAATGTTCAAGGAATACTAACTTGATTTTCCATACATATGGCATCACACCATATGCCTAATATCACCATAATGTTTCCATACATATGGCATCACACCATATGCCTAATATCACCATAATGTTTCCATACATATGGCATCACACCATATAATGACTTTCAAATATAGCCGCTTAACTTACCATGGGACGACACCGTGACAATTCAAATCGAGCTTTCTCCGCCCTTCCACTTTTCCATTCCCATTTTTAAACATTTTTAAATAGAACTATATCTAGTTAAGTTCCCATGTTCGCCCTTGACCGTAAGTACGGCTATTCGAATAGTTTTAACTCGCAGAGTTTGTACACTTTCACCACAAGAGACAATCAACTCGTTGTCCCACACGATTCCTTAGTCATGTGGTTGAGCAGACCATCACGTGACTTTTCAAACTATCAAGTCCCTTTGTCATCTCACCCTATGGCCGCTCCCACTTGCAATGGGTCCCATACGTTGCACGGATGTTCCCCACGCTACTAGCGCACGGGCTTCCTCCTCCGCGCTAGTACGACCGGAAAACTTCACCTTTCCTTGGTGTCCCTTTGGCCTACTAATGCCCTTGCATATCCACTTCTAACCTCCCGTGAGATGAGTCCGGGCGCCGATAAATCTACTTAGCCAAGATGCACTTTGCAAAACTTGTGGTTGTACTATTTTACAGGTTGACATGACAAGATTCAGTCCTTAAGGTTACCCGGATGGTTCTACCACATTTCACATTTTGTGCATCCACTGCACCACATACCAGCCCCCACACCATCCATCCGTATTTAGCAGTGTTAAGAGTTTTGGGAGCATAAAATAACCATGTCAAATATACCACTATTCTCACCATGACTGCCCAAACCATTTCTCATGATTTAAAATGACAATGATGTTTGGGGCATTTCAAAGGTGCCCGAGTATTTATGCAAGACTAAGCATGGCATATAATTAGGGACTTATTTTCGAAAGTTACCATTATAATGTTGATAGGGCAACAAGGTTCACATATTCAAGTATCCCAAAGGAGGTGTAATATTAATCAAGCAAACAATGGGCATATAACTAAAATCTTAAATTAAACATGCATTTGCATATAAAATAACAGCATGCAATTTAATAATTTAAACAAAAATAATTTGCAGAAAATGTAGGTTCAACATGATCAAAGTATTGACTCGCCTGGCGCGGTTTACCACAGTCTTGAGTTCACTCAAAGCTTTCTCCTATGATGGTTTTGAGCTTCCGGTCCTTATCTTCACCTTGCTCTTGATCACACTTGATCCATTGATTTTTCAGGGCTCCAGTTTCTAACTATGCGATAAGCGACTGAATCCAAATAAAAGCAAATAACTCAAGAGATCCAAATAAATCCAAATACTTTAAATGCCCAATTTAATTTAATTTATACATTTATTACGATTTGAGAATAGAAGGATGATTCGGTTTAATGTGTTGCCAACACAGTGGTAGCTGGACTTGAGTGAGAGAACGAGTTATCTGAATAGCTTTACCGTGAGGGAAAACTTTTAGGATAATAAGAGATCAAAAGTGAGGAAGTATCTACAGGAATTATTTACTTTGGAAAAGAAGTGGCCAAACATAGCTGATTGGAGAAAGCCGAGGTTCGATCTTTTTATTACTAACCTCTATTATAAGTTTCGCATTTATCAAGGAAGTTCCATGAGTTGGGTTAGACCTATAGATTGGTGCAGGAGTTTAGTGTACAAATTTTATCTTTAGAGTATGCATTCCTTGCAACTCAGGTTATGGTACAGGCAAACTGGACTGATGGATGAGATCTGTACTTATTCTATAAATCTTTTAGTCAAAGGTATTATAACACTTGGATATCTTTATTATGTTTTAGAATAATCTCCGATATAGGCCTTTACTTACTAATTAGATTAAACGTATTCATTGATAGATAATTTTAAGCCTATTATTTCTTGAATGGCATTAAGTTGTACAAGCCACGCACTCATAGTTTAAATATTAACAACTTAGCACCTCAGTTTATTTAAGGGTTGTTTGTGAAAGTATTTTCATGACTTCTCAAAGATATAGTAACGATAGTCATACTTTAAATGGTTAATTGTGTATCACTTAATTATATACCGCTTTTGTTGCGCAAATAGTTTTTACAATTATTCTATAGTCATTTTATGTGAGGTGTTAATCTAAACACCTACTGTCATTATTAACTAAACCTAGCGTTTGAGATTTATTTATCGGCGATGTACCAAAACTAATGGTGGGGTTTATAAATCATGACTTCCTAATTTAAATATGTATTTCATTTAATTTGGGGTTAGCATGAATCAAGAATTATTTAAAGTTTAACCATAAGTCAATTACATACAATGTAGCCTCTAATTCAATTTGAAATTTCATGGCCTAAAGGTTGGTGGCTTCATGTTCACATTATTAATAGTTGAAAAGGGTTCTCCTAATTGCTAGGGTTAAAGGCAATAATCTATGGCTTAACTTTGCAACGGCTAATTTATGTATCCCTTACTGACTTATTATTTTTATGAGAGCATAAATCTTCACCACATGCTTAAACCATATCTCATATTGTCTTTAATTTGCATTTAATAAGCTTAATATAGAGTTCAAATGCACTTTACTAACATATAAGAATTAACCCATGACTAAGTTTTTATTGAGCTCATTATACCCTAATAAATTTTTGCATCATTGGTGGATCAATTTCTGGTTTTTCCCTCATTTTTCTGCACTAAAAACTGTTTAGTAAAAAGAAGAAATTATTCGAGCGAAGCACTGCCTCGACGCTGCGGAGCGGGGGCTCGAACGCAGGCGGCCGAGGCGAGCGCTCGCTCCGCTAGCAACGAGTCCCCGGGTGTTACCTGACTTAGATGGGCGAGTAAAGCAGTTAAGCCAAAACTGCAGGGTGGTCTGAACAGAGGAGCTCCGGGCGGCAGGTTCGCCGGAGAGGGACGGCCGGAGGGCGGTCGGTGAGGGGCAAAATGCGACCCTGGCATCACGGGGAGGCCGAAGGTGGTGGCGGTGGGGACCGAGGGGCGCCGGAAGTGGGTCGGCGGCGGAGGCCATGGGCGGCGCAAGCGTGTGCACGGCGCCGGCGAGGTACCGGCGTTGGGAGGCCCGGGCGATGGTGGTGGAGAGTTGGCGGGGCCACGGCGGAGCTGCAGTGCAGAGGAATCGGCCGGGGATGGCTTAAATCGGCCAATCCTTCGCCGGCCGGAGTTGGAGGGGATGAAGCCCGCCGGTGAGTAGGGGTGTCGGGGGATCAATTCCCTTCGGGGGAAGAACGAGGAGGGGATCGAGTTGCAAATGGGAGCTATGCCGGCTTATATGGATGACGGGAAGGGGGCCGGCAATTAGCGGTGTCGTGTGGTCCTATCGGGCAGGCGGAGGGAGGTCCGTGCGGCGGGGAAGAACCGCCAGTTATAGACCGGCGCGGGGCTCGGTGCGCGGAGGACATGACGGGGCAGACCTGGTTGCGCCGCGCATGGCAGGGAGCATGTAACATCCTGGAAAATATAAATATTAAATTGCAGAGCTTTTGGATTATTTTATTTGCTTTACATTTGAATTGGAGTTTATTAACTTTTTGTAAATATAAAGGAATTTTAAAAGTAAAAAGAGGGAAGAAATCAACACATAAAATAATAAAACATGAGCATCAAATAAAGAATCTGAAAAGATGATCCATAAGATAACAAGGGAGAAATGTAAATAAGCATGAAATATCATTCCTAAAAAAATTATGGCAAGCAAATTAAAGGAGGTTAACATTTATACATATATGTAGACACATAAGAATAACAAGGGAAGCAAATAAACTAAATACCAACAATAGTTGCAAATATTTTTGATAAGTCCAGAAGGTCCTCATGAGCTTCTGTAAATTTTTTTGAAACTTTTGGAACTGGTTTCATATTTTTCTGAGGTTTATTAAATTAACTGCGCATTTCTGAAAATCCTTAAGAATAAAGAAATGGAAATTCCTCCTCTTCCTCTCGGGCCGCCACTGGCCGCCCGATGCACGACACTCGCCCGCCTCGCCCATCCACCGCGCGCCACCCGCCGCTCATCACGCGGGCCGCGCCGCCGCTCGCGCCTCTCCTCCTGCGCCACGTGGCGCGGTCGCCGCGTTGTCCCGGCCGTCGCCGCTGGACCCGCTCCTCGCGTCCCTCTCACTGGCCGCTGGGCCCGAGCCGTCGAGCTCTCCTTCCCAGCCTTCTTCTTCTCCACGCGCCCATTGCCGCTCTCTCTCGCTCGCGCCTCTGCGCAAAGAAATCCCTCGCCCTCTCTCACCTCGCGGCAATTTAAAAGAACCAGCCACAGGAGGGGGACTCACCTCTCCCGCCACCTCTCTCCTACGAAATCCCGGAAGATCTCGCTCATCCCCGCCGGAGTGAGCATGGCGGAGCCGATGGCGCCGCCGCCGGCGCGCCTCCCGGCTATAAAGCCCCTACTGAGTCTCAATCGCGCGCCTTGCTTCACTCTCCCCCCCCGCCCGCATTTGGTCCAGAGTGCCTCACCTCGCCGCGCCTGTCTTCCCGAACTCGGCGATCGCGCCCACCACACCGAGCCACAGAGCTCAATTCCATACTCTCGAGTCATCTCCGAGCAAGGCGGCCGACCCTCCTCCTCGGGTCTCCTCGCTGAAGCCGCGCATCGATCACCTCCCGAGCGCGCCGCCGTGACGCCGCCACCTCTCCGCCACCGTCTACTCGGCCGTCTACACCGAGCATCGCCATCACGCGGAGGTTACATTCCACGCAACCCCGAACCCTTCCCGCAGCCCCGCCGCCGCCACCGCCGCTCGACCTCCGCCTCGGCCGCCTCCGCGAGCTACCTCAAAAGGGTGTTACCCTTATGGGGTAGCAAAGCCTCCCGCCCACTTGGTTAACGCAGCTGCCTCTTTCCTCGGGCTCCGCGCGCTGCTCGAGCCGGCCCGCACTGCGGCCGAGCATTTCTTTAAAATCTCACGATGTGTGGGCCCCACTGTCGGCCAGTAACTCAGAGCGCCATCGATCTGGCCCCACCCTGGCCGATGGCACATCTCGCACAGACCCTACCGAGTGGACCCCATTGAACGATGGCTGGGCCCCACTTGTCATCGCACAGCAAGAAAAGAATTAAAATAAAAGAAAATGACATGTGGGACCTATCTGTCAGAAATTTCATATTTTATGGAATTAATTCAACCTGAGAACTTCAAATAATCATAACTATTTCATCTTAACTCCAAATTGAATGAGACAAATTTCTAAATTCATCTAAATTCAAGATCTGTCCAATGGAACTAAAATCATAATTTTAGAGTTCATTTGAAATTTTGGTGATATTTTGTTGATTTGATGTTTTTCTTTTATCCAAATTTTCGCGCACGATTACAATAGCTTACGAAGCTCAAGAGGAAGAGTTCGAGGCCGCAGCACTAAAAGCTTCGGATAATCAAGCACCCGACCACTGTGACCAAGGCGAGTCAATACTTTGATCATGTTGAACCTACATTTCATGCAAATTACTTTGTTTTAAATTAACAAATTGCATGCTGTTATTTTTATGCAAATACATGCTAAATTTGATATTCTAGTTATATGCCATTGTTTACCTTGAATAATATTACCCTCTCCTTTGGAATATTCAATGTGTGAACCTTGTCGCCCTAGCAAAATTGTATTAGTAATATTTTGAAAATAAGTCCCTAGCTAAATGGTATGCTTAGTTTTGCATAGATACTCAGGGGGCGCTGAAATGCCCCAGACATCATAATCACTTTTAATCATAAGAAAATGGTTTGGGCAGTCATGATGGGAATGACTGGTATATTTTGGACATGACTATTTTATACCCTCAAAATCCCCAACTTGCTTGAATATCCGGGCAAAGTTGGTTTGAGGGTGTGAGTGTGGTGCAATGGATGCACAAAGTGGGTTAGTGGTAGACCGCCTGATACCACTAAGGACTGAATCTTGTCATGACCTCCGGTAAAACAAAGACAACCACAAGTCTGTAAAGTACAACTTGGCTAAGTAAATTTATCGAAACTCCCGACTCATCTCACCGTAGGGGTGAAGGCTACGCTATGGCAAGGGGCTGAAGGGACACCAATGGAGGTGAAGTTTTCCACTGCCCCACGCTATGAGAGGTAGAAGTCCGATGCAGAGTGGTTGTGGAAAACATCTCAGCGCATAGATGGGACCCACCGCAAATGGGCGCTTCCCATAATGTGAGATGACAAAAGGGCTTAGATACTTTGAAAAGTCACCGTGATGGTTCGCTTCAACCACATGTCTAAGACATCATGTGGGGCAACGAGTTGATTATCTCTTGTGGTGAAAGTGTACAAACTCTACAGAGTCAAAACTATTCAATAGCCGTGCCACTGTTAAGGGCGGACATGGGAACTTAATCGATATAGTTCATTTACAAAATATTGAACAACCGAAATGGAAAAGTGGAAGGGCGATGGATCGCCTGTTTGGAATTGTCCCGGTGTCGTCGATGGTAAGTTAAGCGGCTATAACGTCAAGAATTGCTATATGGTACAGATGCCATGTAACGATGGATGGAATCTGAATCACTATTAATATTGCATATTCTCGAACATTATGCTTTTGTTCAAAATGCTAGGTCTTGGGATTTTTATATAATTGTATTCAAAAGCACCCTTCGCAAAAATAAAATAACCTAAGCCATCCTTTGGTTAGCCATACATGTTACATATTGCATTCTGTGTATTGGCTTTGTCGAGCACGGGCCTGGAGTGCTCATACTCGCTTTGCATAAAAATTCGAAACAGGAACCCAAGACCACTATGCCTACGAGGAAGCCCCCGCTACGGAGGAGAAGAATGACGAAAGAGACTAAAGGCGTAGGTTTCGTTGATTAGACATGGACAAGTGGACATCCGGCGTTGTGTGCACGTATGTTACTAGTTAGCTGGTGACATATAATGCACACAATACCCTTCCAGTCGCTTGCCTGTGGATTTGGGTTTACTTTTGCTATGTTTCCGCTGTGCGTATTTGTAATAAGGATATTTGGCCCGATCGGCCCCTCTTGTAAACTCTATCACCCGATGTGGTGTATTTCAATTTATGTAATATAATGAATGAGTATGCGATGTATGAAATGATTCAGCAATGTACCTGTGTGCACTAGCTACTGATCCAGGGAATAGTGCAGTATACACAGTAGATTCAGATTGAAAAATCCGGGTCTGTGCATGTAGGTTATTTACTCACTAGTTCTTTATGTGCATTGATGCCTAGTAGGCAACAGGAAATAGAATTTCCTAGCAGCACATGAACAATTAGAATTTATTGGTCTCATGTTGACCTCTGAAGAATCATTTTGGCTAAGCTAAGTGTATAATCTTCAAACAAGTATAGAATAACTTGCACCCTAATACTTGAAGTCTGTATGATTCCACCCATTATAACATTATTTCTTATTTAGTAATTCTATAAGCCAAAAGTTATAGCATAGAGGCAGAAGCAAAATAAGCCTGAAGCAATTACGTAATCTAGATTATTTAGGAGATTAATAAATTTGCATAATGATTGTCAATATCTCATAGATATAAAGAATGTCATTCATGTTATCTTGTTAATGGCCATAATATTTGTAGCCAATGGTAGGGTGGTTGATTTATACATTCAGCAATATGCCAGCTATTAGCACATAGGTGCATACATGGCCTGATGCCACTGTGCCACTAAATCATTCCTCACTGTTGCACCAAAAGGGCAGCTGCGTCGCCGCTACACATGAAGGGTAGTCGCTCATTACAACACAAGAAGTTCTACCACTTGCTACATGTGGCACACAGTGAATCAAGCCATACTTATATGTCATGACACATGCATATTGGTACAAGTGGTCTGAAACCACATCACCATTGACAATTATATTATTTGGTAGGAGCAAACATAACCCCCAAAATAAAAGATAAATGACCTAGTGGATTATAACAATCCAGAATGATCTAAATTGGCCATATTTACTTTGGCATTATAAATAGAAGTTAGGCATATTGTTTATCACCCACTTAACTAAATTGTCGTATTCCTGCAGAATAGTGAATATTCCCGCAGAATGGTGAATCTTTTTGGGTTATTCAACTAAGGTTGTATTCAAGAAGAAAATTTATTGTTTCCATGCAAATTAATTATTGTCAATATTTTTATGTTGCGGTATTATATTTATGCTCTTGAAGAGCATCCTATAAACCTATATTATGTTGTTAGAACATACTACTTGTGACCATAGAAAATATGTTGTGTATTATAAACTTGAAGTTTGAATTATCCAAATTAGCCTAAACATCATATGAGTAAATAGGTCAAAATTTGGGAAAAGAATATAAACAATAGAACAAGTCTGCTGACTCTCGAACACCTATATGAGATCTTGGTTGCAGAACAGTAATCCACCAGGAGATGGGATAATCTACAAAATGTTAAGGTCATGCAGTTTTCATACCACCACATTAATAAAAGTCTAGCTCACTACATATAATGAGTAATCGCCCCCCCCCCCCCGGCAAAGTGAAGTGCCTATTAAAAGAATGAAATATTTCCCACATAATATCACTATCATAGCATACATCTATGAGCCTCCACTTGTAGTTGGGGACATATGTTGGATTTGAAATTCCACTAATCTGGTGCTTAATAAGGGATTTTTATAGTATGCTGTTAAAGAAAGATCTAATCTCAGCATTAGGGGGAGAAAACCCAAAGTTGTTGAATGTCTTTATTTTTTTGGATGAATAAGATCTTTAGTATTTAGATGCACGCACTAGCCAAGCTAAACTAGATGTTTAGTTGATTCTCCTATAAGACAGAAGTGAGAGCTTGCTAGATAATTGTTCAAGAAGTTATAAAGGAATAATCAAGTTGTATTTGTAGGAAGTTAACTCATCGCTAAGAGTGCTATACCCAGGGTTTTGAATAATATATCCACCTACGTGGAATGACTTATTGGTCAATGATCTAAATATGAAGGGACGCGTGCGGGTTCTATTGTCTAAATGACACTAGTCAAATAACGGTTAAACACTCCTTAATACTCCTAAAGAGAATTCACCTAGGAGGTGTGAAAGACCTCACGAAGAGGTTCATCATGAAGATGAAAACCTAGCAACATAAGCACCCGCAAACCATAACTCTGGAAATGTGGAACAACAAAAAATATTTCATTTCGGGAATGTGGTAGATTTGTTTAACAATAAAATAACCTCAAATTTTCAGGATATAGGAGAAATAAAATAGTTGTTGACAATGTTGCCTCTAACATCACTAATGTTTCTCTAATAAGAACCCAGATTCAGAACCAAAGTCCATGGCAAGAGACACTTGAATGGCTCATATGGGGTCAAATCAAGAAAGTAATTAAAGCTAAATTATAATTGTTAAATGTATGTCTTGTAACCAGCAAGTCTAGACTCAATAGGTCATCATGAAATAATGAGATGGCAAAAAACGATGGTTCATAGGTCACTGTAGAGACCGATACTCTCCTATGATAAAACAAAGTATATTCCACTACATAAATATTTCTGTTAGATGGAATGAATGAAAGTTATGCAGTTAATGGATTATGAATATTCGTACGAATAGATCCTTGAAGGTCTTATGATTCCTAATGAAAACTAAATAAAATCGCAACATATATAAATAGTCTCAACCAAAAGAATGAGCATTTTCTTTGAAGGGATAAGTCAATAAGCAACTTACTAGTCGATATCTGAAATCACACCAATGACTATATGATCCCTAGAAGTGGACAAAGAGTTATATAGACCTAAGAGAATGAAATAAGGAACCAAAAGATGGGATGTGTGCCATATAAACACTTATAAAGTGCATATCTAGCAAGAAGATAGTGAAATGGTGGTATCTTCTAGTACCATGAAGGTACAAGTATGCTTGTGATAATGGCAATCTAATTTATCCATAAATGCCAATTTTAAATAGATTATATATTACTCTGTAGTGGTACAAGCCAATTCTTATAGATCTGCATAACGAACTAATTAGTTGTAACTTTGAAAATCCACTCAGAAATAGTTACAAAGTATTTGGCCCAAATAAAAAGGCTTGATAAGTATATCCAGAAGGTATGTGATAATCAAAATTGAATAGTGGCTACTCAAAATTGATAAGCACATTTATAAGTTCAAACTCCATTAAGTTAGTTTTAGTAATAATGATAAATATAATTATGAAACTAATATGTTTATTGATTATAATATTGCTTAGTCTTATTTGGATGAAAAGGTGAAAAACATAAGAGATATGCATTCAATATCACATTCTTATCTTATTGTATTTTTCGGATCCAAAATATAAAATGAACTTCAGCAAATAAGTCAAACTTGAATATGTGCATATACTTTCACAATACATGTTGTATGCACACATTTAGGGGGGTTCACTCTATGTTTTGTGGTTTCATTAGTATTGATCAATGTTCTATTTTCACATATTAAGGATCTTTATTTTAAAATATATCCCTTGAGTATATATAGCTTATGTAATTCATATATACTCATAATCCGGTTGTCATCTAGTTCTTTCATTATGTATTAATTATTGGATGATTAATGACAACCGGATAAGTAAGATTTGCTTTAAAAGCTTATTTTAAAGTATACAAGTGTTGTGTACATATTGTATACTCGTAATTCAATTTCTATCGCGTTATTTGTTGAGATTGTCATGAATTACCAAAAAGGGAAGATTGTAGAATCTAGTCCCTCCATTATGTGTTAATAGTGAAGTTTGGTAATTGATGACAATTGATTTATGGACTAACATTTTCCATGAGTTGGATAAATAGGCTAGATTCCACAAATGAGGATAACTTGGATGACTTCATGGGTTGAAGATCATCAAGTCAAGATGGAAGATGGCATCATGTGTTGAAGGCCATTAAGAAGAACATGTATCATGAGTTGATGTATGTCCAAGAGGAGATAATCATGTATAGATCATCAAGTCAAGTAAAGATCCATCATGTATTGATGGAGTTGAAGTAAAGGTTGCATCATGAGTTGATGCATTTCAAGACTATGACTCAAGGCAAAGGTATGGCTAGCTAGGGCTAAGGAAATGTTCTTAATTTTTTTTATTAGTCTTAGTGTTTGGTTAGAAGACCAAGTTGCTAGTATAGGTTGCCATACTATTAAGAAGGGTCATGTCTAGTAGCTTGACTTTCATCATGTATTGATAGCTCAACCTCACCTTCTCTAGCTCTCGTTGGCATGAGGCATGTATTTGCGAATGTGTTTTGCAAATTGTTGAAACTCATGTTTTGAATCCTTGTAACATAGGATTACATATTGCAAATGTATTTTGCAAATGATTGAAACTCATATATATATATATATATATATATATATATATATATATATATATATATATATATATATATATATATATATATATATATATATATAATCATTGTGTCATAATTCTAAAAGTGAGAAAATATATTTTACAACTTGTTGGGAATCATGGATAATCCTTGTGTGCATAATACTATAGTTTGTAAATGTGTTTTGCAAAATCTATTAAAGTATATGTAACTCTCAGGGAAATTAGAACTACTAAGTGTATTCTGCGGTACTACCACTAGTCGAAACTACCAGCATTGTAATCACAAAACTACCGCATCTGTTGATTGTAAGAAGACCTGTGTGGTCGAAGACCTGTGTGGTCAAAGATCAATATGGACAGGAACCAGCATAGTCAAAGCCGACGTAGTTGAACCAACATGGTCAAAGATCAACGTGGTCGATAACCTGTGTGGTCAAAGATCGGCGTGGTCGAAGATCAAAGTGATCGAAACCAGCGTGGTCAGAACCGACGTGGTCGATATCTGTGTGATCAAAACCAGTGTGGTCGAAACCGACGTGGTTGAGATTTGTGTGATCGAAGACCAACGTGGTCGAACCAAGATAGTTGGATCCAATGTGGTCGAGATCTGTATGATTGAAACCAGTGTGATCGAAACAGGTGTGGTCAAACCAGCATGGTCAGAACCGACATGCTTAAGATCTGCGTGATTGAAACTAGCATAGTCGAATCAATGTGGTCCAAACGGACATGGTCGAGACCTGTATGGTCGAAATCGACATGGTCGAACTGACGTGATTGATACAACGTGGTCGAAGATCGAAAAAGTGGTTAGAGATCTATGTGATTAAAGACTAACATGGTTGACGTAGTCAAGACCTGAGTGGTCGAAACTAATGTGGTCGGAGACCAACGTAATCAGAGACCTATGTGGTCGACCCAGACAACGTGGTCGAAGTCCAGCGTGGTTAGAAACCAATGTGTGATCAAAGATTGACGTGGTCAAAAATTGACATGGTCAACGTGGTCGAGACTTGAGTGGTCAAAATCAATGTGGTCGAAAACCAGCGTAGTCGAAAATATGTGTGGTCGAATTGGACAACGTGGTCGAAGCCCAGCGTGGTCGAAGACCAGCTTAGTAGGAGACCTGTGTAGTCAAACTGGACAACATGGTCGGAGATCAATGTGGCTAGAGACCTAAGTGGTCGAACCATCCGACGTGGTCAAGAACCAGTGTTGTTGACGATCGGTACTTTCGACCAACTCTGTGTGAGCGGTCTGATTGGCTCTAAGTGAGCAGTCCGATTAGCGAGCGATACTACCAGCTCTATGTGAGCAGTACTTCTGATTTGCAGAATGACCGGCTTGTATAGCGGTACATTTTTTCCAGAGAGACATCTATTGGAGTCTTCTCGTCCCCGAGGAAATCAGTAGTTTCGCTCGAGTGCTACATACTTTCGATGATCGGTAGTACTAGACTTTGCACGTCGGAACTACTAGATTTGCCTACAACAACTAGTTTTCTGACCATTGTAGAGGGGAGCGGAAGTACAGGTCGTAAGCCGGCGGTACTTCTAAAAATCCTGTTTTCTGTCCCAATGACTAGTTTCGAGGTGTGGGGTATATATACCCCCTTGTGGCCAGTTGGAGACAAGGATGCTTCACTCCATTTCTCTCTCTTGAGCTATTGTGAGGTCCTCCTCTCAATTGTATATGTGTTGCACCTTGTGGGCAAAGAGGAAGACTCTAAATTGTATGTGTTGCATGTAGAGGTAGATTGTATATCCACTTGAGCGGTGTGCATTCGTTGCACATGGTGACAGTCAAGCGAGGGACTTGACTTATTACTCTTGGAGTTTAGTAACTCCTAGACGATGTCGGAGGCATTGTGCGTGGTGATCTTCTCAAAGAAGGTTGTGAGAAGACCAAGCAAAGTTGTGAAGGTTGGAGCTTAACTACCCGGAGTGAAAAAGAGCTACCACTACTGGATTGAGGTGTTTTGGCTTAATTCGTGGAGCCGGTCCAATTCGTTTAGGCTAACTTCAACGTGGACTAAGGGAGACTGGAAAGTCTCCGATTACCACGGTAAAAAGCAACTGTGTTAATTGTGGTTTGTTTTCTTGTGCTCAATTTACATTCAAGTAATTTACATTCTTAGAATTAAATTAATTGCTTGTCATCCTAGGATTGCAAACCTTGACATAGGTTTATCTTGTTGGTGCACTAAGGTGAACTCGGTTGTTTTACACGTTATTTGTGCTAAGCCTTTTTTTATTTAAGCTTCCTCATTATTTGCTTAGTTTAGCCAAATAGAAATTGATAATTAATTATAGAAGAATTTTAGACTACCTATCCACCCTAGTTGGCCTCCTCGATCCAACAACATTGCTCCTAAATTATTTTATCCTCACAATCTCAGAAAGAATAGTGGGATAAATATATAGAAAACTAACCATTGTGATAATCTAGTAGGTTTACTCTCAATATCATTACTTATGTTTTATATTTAAGAAATGTGATTACGACATTGGAACAGGAATATTCCAACAGATATTGTCTTCAGTGAAGCATATATGTTAAAGTTTGATCATCATACTTTAGACTATGAAAGTCTTACTTTTGATTTACTTAGAAGGAATCAATTTTATGATCACCACCTAAAGTAAATTTCCTTGAAGGTTTTACCCTTAGATTGGTGTAGAATTCATATGGAGCACTTCCTTGAATAATAGCCCACATATATTTTTGAGCTAGAAGATTAAATACTATGCAGGAAGGATGGTATTCCAAAAGATGATCAAAGCAAATCAAATGGTTGCACTCTTTTTCACTTAGTTTTTACTAGAAGTTTTCTCACATGTAGATTTTTAATGTGGCAACTAGTGCAATATAGTTTGTGTATGTAATCTACTTTTTTTCTCCATTCATTTTTTTTCTCATTTGGTTTTTGGAAAGAGTTTTTAAGAGACATTTGCATATCGCATTATTTGCCTAAGAGGGAGTGTTACGAAACCGACACCTAAGGGGCTACAACCGGCCCAGTTGGGTTCCACCGGTTTCTTTCTTTTTCTTTAAGTATGAGATATGGACACATATCAAAAGGACTCTAGACTATAAATATAGAAAAGATACTACCTATTATGTATAGAGAAGACTATTGGGATAAATAAAATCACTGGATTGCTCTCTACGTCTTATGTTTATTTGTTCTTCTAATTTTGCATTATCTAATTGTGTAATTGTTTTTGCTTCTAATTGTGTTGATAGGTTGTGTGGATGTTCAACGACACCACTATCACAGTAATCGACAATTCGATATAACCCCAAACAAAAAAGAATCATGTTCATCAAATTCCTCAGGAAAAAAATATATTGCTCATCAATGTACTGTGTTGGCAGTAACAGTGAATAAATATATGCCTGCCGATGTGTTCTGTAGCCGTTTGCAGAACCGAAGAACATGCATAAGGACGTTAGAATGAGGTAAGAAAAGTTCTAAACCAACTATGTGATCAGTGTAAGACCTACAACTTGGCAAAATTTGAGAAGGAAATAAGAGTATGGGAGAGTGGGCTAGGTAGCTAAAAAAGTGAGGTACATCCCGATTGTTGCTATGAACCAAAAATAGCAAGATTTGATTACACCCACCTGAGATACGTGGAAAATTGTGGCTACAAATCAAGCACCCCATTAAGTCCTGGCATTGCCTAATCCTTAAATGCCTTATATTAACAAATGCTATACTTTTTTTCGAGATGAAGCAAATGCTATGTTTTAGAGTAAGATAAAAGATGTAACTAGCTGGCCGCTTTGTTTCCATAAGGCCTTGCCGGAGGCCCAGAAGCAATCCCCAAGACCTGTAAATGAAGCATAGCGCGTAGTCCATAGCTGTCGGAACTCGGAACAACAAATACCGTTTTCTGCCCGAAAAAGAAGATATTACACACATCTAGGACAACTGGGCCTCTTAAGACCAATTATGAGCTTACATGTAAATCTACTTTTGCAACACAAGATTCTTCGACAGAGATCCGCGTCTCAATTCGCAAACATCACTACAAACCGCGGGGAGATGCATAGACAAGAACATGGTGGAACGATCCGATCAAAAACACACACGCAAAAAAAAATATTTTGTCACGCGCTCTATGTTTGGAGGAGACTGCACGGTCAAAATGCATTCTTTTTTCTCGTAGTACAAAGAAATGGTAACAATCACAAACATATATTGTTCCGGATCCACAACTCAAACGGCAACAAAAATGACCAAACCGATAAAATGACACACAACATTATTAGCCGAAAGGACATCAAGAAACAAGGAAAAAATATCGCAGATCGAGAGGCCGCGGCGACATGCCGGGACAGGTAAAGAGATGGAGGAGGAGGAAATTGAACCGCAATCCCATTCGCGCCTTCGCGGTGGCTAAAAAAGCGTAGAGATCTAAATGCGTTGGCTCGTTGGTTGATTTGTTGCTGACTTGAACCGTGGCGATGGTGTGGTGATCTACAGGCCCTGCTCTATGAGGTAGTCACCGAGCCTCTCGACCACCATGTTGCACTGCCCGGGGGTCATCGGTTCGTCGTAGATGCCGATCACCAACGCCTGCCCGGTCTTCTTCACGGTCACGCCCCCTGATCCCTGCAATAAAGAATCAAAGGATACAATTTTGCATTGCGGCCGGCGAGGGAGTGATTCTATGTACATCTCGGTTGACCAATTGCAGAGATCGAGGGAGTAGGAGCAGAGACGGATTGATCGGTACCTTCTTCCCGCGGATGACAGCGCCAGGTTCACCTTGGATGACCATGTACTTCGTGGGTCCAAGGAAGAGGCCGGTCGGGGCGAGGAACCCGGGCTCGTCGAAGTCCTTCATGATGTTGGACATCTCCTCCGGCTTGAACTGGACCATATACACAACGACAACAACAGAATATATAATCGATCAACGACCGATCATCACGCAAGAAATAGAGGTCGTCTATGTCCGGCATTAGATCTTACCTCTGGGAAGGCGGCGCTCTGGGCCCAGACGGTGCCGTCGTGGCCGACGATGGCGGCGGAGGTGAGGTGGTGGCCTCGATCTCGCACATCAGGTGCTCGTCGACGTAAGTCTGCCACGACATCTTCGATCGCCTTCCTGACCCGCCCCTGCTTCTCCTTCTTCTCTGTCTGCTACGATCAAGAAACGGACGACAGATCGTTCGATGGTGTGGTTCTTGCGGTGTTGGTGAGGTGCACGCAAGCGTGAGCTTGGGATGGCCGCGGTATAAATAGGGTGGGAGCGGCGAGGAGGAAGAGGAGAGACTTAGACGGATCCCCACTACTTCGTCCCAACCACCCGTTCTTTAGTTGCCCTTCAACTTCGCCTCCTTTCATGCGCTGCTCGCCATTGCAAATTTGGCCGCAATTTCCGGCCGTGCAATTTCTCCAGCGAGTTTCACTACTTCACCCTGGCGAACTCCTGAATTCCATCAGTGGCAGGGGCGAATCTAATATTTAGATATAAAAGGATCAAATACATGATAATTTTTAGCCAAAAAAATAGCAATTATATAAAAAAATATAACATAACAATACAAAAAAATACATTTGTATTAATTTAAATTTGCCTCTATGTCTATCAAAAAGATTATAAATACCAATAATTTAATGAACTCACTTATAAGAGAGTTAAATAAAAACTTTATAAAATAATTATTAAAATATTTAATAACTAATCAATAAAAAGAAAGAGGATCAAGCCCTTGCTCCTGCTCGCCCCCTGTCTCCGCCCCTGATCAGCGTCCTCGGGGATTGATCCTCCCCTTTTCTAACCGTCTGTTTTTTTTTTGTGTGTGCATTAGGTAGCGTTCATCTTCTTTGATGTTAAGAGTTCTAGTTTAGACCATCTAATCTAATAACTTACATAAAATAAGACATCGCAAAAAAAACAACCAATTTTTTCATGGAGTTTGATCAGAACGGTTTGCTTTGAAATCCAATGATCAATACAAGTACATGCATGCAGGGGTCTAAATTTACACAGTATATCCCAATATGGTAAAAACTAGTGCTCCCACATATCAAAGACTATATTTATCTAAAAGAAAGAAGGCTTAAACATGTTAACAAATAGGGGGAGAAAATAAAAGAAAAACACGCAGTACGTTGACAAAGAAAGACACTCCCAAAAAATACGTGTAAGTTGAACTTGGCATGATACAGCATATCAATCGACTGTGAAAAGTAAACGAAATAATAGGGACTATTTGAATCAATTGAGTGTGGGCCACCAACCGAGGTGTCATCATCCAAGAGCACGCGGCTATTTCTCTCTTACACCTATGTGTGTCGGATGGTATGGTTAGATTTCTCATTGTGTTAATCTCACTACGCACGCATGCAAATAGAGTAAATCTCAGTGTATGTATGATGTATACAGTATGACCAATAGTCACGGCAATAGGCAAGGTCGTCAACTCGTCGTCTCATCTTGGCTCCTTACTTTCAAAGTTCAAATGTTCAACGATCTTCATAGCTAATGAAGTAATGACCAAGCGGCCAAAATAGGTACTAAATTTTATGATTTAGATTTTAGGTTTTAATTCCATGATCTTTAAAATATTATGGGTCGGGCTTTAATATTAGAATACCTGTTTCTTTTTTGCAACAATTGAATTAGAGAATTTTTCAATATGTTTTAATATCTAATTCAATATGTTCTAACTTTCAATAATTGACATCTCCTCATAGCAAGTAGTCCGTAGTCATGGAGCGATTTTAAAAAGAAAGGTGTTAGGTTCAAGTGCAAATGCTACGAATACAAAAACTCCAGAAATCAATTGGGAAGAGGAGATTCAGTTTAATCTAAGGAAAAGGAAAAAATAGACGACTATCTCCCTAATCAAAAAAATATGGTAAGAAGAAAGTACTTGGATAGTGAGCCTTGCTAACCTTGCACATATGATTTTCCATATACAATGTTTGGAAATAAAAAGAGAAGATTTAACCTTACATGGTTTGATTAGAATGATAGTTGGTTTGAGTACAACGAGTCTAAAGATATAGATCGGGTTCTTTTGGGTTTAAAGTTGGTTTATGCTTGTACTGTCTGTAGTAACTAGTTTTTAAACTGTACATTTTTTCAAGGTAGGGTCAATAGAAAAATTGTAGTAAAAAGTGTACTGAGTTGAGCTGTTCCGGCCAAAATCGCATGCGACTATTTTCCTCTGTGTACTGCCTCTCGCGAACAGACAGAATTTAAGTATTTAAACCATAAGTCATAAGCCATCAGTCCAAAGAACTCACCCATAAAATTTAGAACGAATTACTATCTACTACATTATTGATAGATGCATCGATAAGAACACGCATAGAGCATGAGGCTCCTGCATCATTTTTGTTATAGATCCGCCACTACATGCATACAACTATAATTTTGTTGCAAGAAACCAACACCTTTTATTTCTATATTTCCAATCTAATAGTCATAGATAATTAATTGCCTATTGATTTAAGATGTGACGGTGGTTTCTAATCTGCAACGAAGTCTTGTGAACCTCCAAACCACCGAGTGATTGGTCTAACCGCTATGATTCAGCATTCAGGTTGTGTTGCTAGGACGGGATTGCAGCCCTGCTAACTATGTATTACATGTTATTTATGCTTTTTTAATTGCAGAAAGGATTAGTTAAGAACTTTTAGGATTAACTCTCACGCGTCGAAGTTTTAAAGATTTGAATGGAGAAACTCGCGGTTGAACTTGCGAAAAAGGGAAGGGGCAAGTTGCAGCTAAAGATAAATGTGGGCATACTCATAAACTTCGCAGCTATGGTGATGACTGATGGGTGAGGTGTGGCCCCCACGCCAGTGCGTTGGACGGACAAGATCGGGCCTGCAACTCGTAAGGCCGATTGGCTGGTTGGCCATCCGAATCTTACTTTCCAGCCATCTGCCCAGTACCCCCACTTCGGCCGAAAGCGGTCGCCAGGCTGCTGTGTTGGGCATCCTAGCCTATCAAGGGTCTGCGTTTTTTAGTTATGGCTTCTATCTTTTGGCTACAGCTTGTAACTTTTAAGCTGTTTGTATAAGAAATTATAAAGTAACAGGAATTTATATGCGATTTTTGCCGATATAAATAAAGTCAATACAGTATGTACTATAATTAACTAGTAGACTCTATCTTAAAAAAATAGTTACTGTAGAAAAACCGAAAAGTAGCTTTTAGAAGCTAAAAAGAATATGCCCCAATTCTGCGATCTAATCCAGTTTGTCATCTCTAGAGCTGTGCATATTGCCACCGAATCATATCTGTCAACTCGATTTGACTGAATTTCAATGTTCGTTTTGGGATCCAGAAATGTGGTTTTAAGTCCAACAGATCAATTCAAGAGGAAGAAAAGAGGGAGAAAATAGAAAACTACAAATTAATGCTGGGGTACTGAAAAAAGAAGGGGACTAGGTAAGAGACGTCCCCATAATTTTGACTCAAATCCAGGGCCGGCTAGATGCAACCTGCGTTGTTACAGTAACATACTAACATCTATGTGTCTATAGCCAAAAATATATCACCATGAACACATGAAAATTAGCTATTCATAAATACAGCTAGCATTATACCCCTACCATCTATCAAAGGCATATATGTTGGTACAATTTCAGTCAAGGGCCTATGCATACTATATCAAAAACTAATTTTTTTTAAGGCTATCATAAACAGGTTGTAGTCAGCACATATGGATTGCAAGTATATGCTTATATTGAGCTTATTTGCCATTATCCAAACTACAGCTAAGAACGAGTATCAAAGCAACAAAAGTAGAGACTACAGAGAAATTGTCAAATTAAACCATCCACATCATATCATGATGAACATAATTGTCTTAAGCATGGAAAACTTACATGGATATTTCGTCATTCGCACTCCGGCACCACCAAAGTCACAAGCCACATCATTAGCTCCGTTTTGCTGGTAATAGCTGTCAAATGCATATGAAGCATGGGAAGCCAATGTGTCAGGCTGGTAGCAGGGCTGGTCCCTGGTTGAATAGCTGAGCAATCGAGATTGCCTGGGCCGCATGCCCAATTCAAGCCATTCTGCAGATCCGTCTCCAAGGCATTACTTGAAGCAACACACCAAAATTCCAAATCCCAAAAATAATAAACCTAACAAGACCAAAAAAATCTATAAAATTCTAGTAACCACGAAAATGAATAATACCAATAATAATAATTCCAAATCCCAAAATAATAAAACTAACAAGACCAGAAAAATCTATAAAAAATCTAGTAATAGGAAAATGAAGAATAATAATAATAAGGTGGCACCGAATAAGTGAAAACTTGAAATACTAATTACAAGGATTTTTTGCTTCATTCCCAATATTGGCAAATACATTAGATGGCATAGATTCAATGGTCCTAAATCATGCAGGAGGGGAACTGGTCCAAGGGGTGAGAACCAGTCAGACCACAACTAAGGCAACCCTTCAGTATTTATTTTCAATCAAGATTGTTGTGCATCTCACCTATTTATTTTTACAAAACTTTATTTGTTTCTACTACCTTGCACCAAAATAATATTTTTAAGGATCAAAATAAAATTGAATAGATAGGAAAGGCAACACCCACAAATTGAGCAGTGACCTGCACAAAGAACGTAATAGATGGGGTGGAGGGTGCTCTTGAAGGAAGAAGAAATGGATAAGGTATGAGATCCTCTACCTAGGGATATCATATAAGGACTAACAACCATCTTTCATTCTGGATTAAACTATAACCCATTTCGGTCATATTCTCATTTACCAACGGGTGAAATGCGTTTGTTTTATTTTGCAATTATATTCTCCACAATGGGTAAGTAAGTAGATACTAGGGAAGATAGGGTGGGGCCTCCATTGAACTATAGGCCATAAATCGACATATCCCTAGGTGCCTATATTTAGCACAATGGAGTGTCAATGTTGATCTACTTGACCAACAACTATTTATAGTCGGATGGAGATATAAAGGGAAAAAAAATCAGGGAAAAGCATTATACATTCTTAACGTGGACATTTCCACCACCACAAATATAAGTTCCCACAAGATGTCCAAACCTTGGAATAACTATGACTAATACAAGTTTACGCAATACTCAAATCAAATTATGAATTCATGCCAAGTCTCTTGAAAAAGAGTCTATGGGACCTTTTGCTCATCTTTTCTCTGGAGTGTCTGTGGTAGTTTTTCTTGAAATTTTAAAACATGCCAACCCCTTAAATTTTGATAAATGTTGGCAAGTAAGAGAAAGAGAAAGAAAAGATAAAGGAATATGGAAAAGAGGCCACTGTGACTGCGCCATATCTAACGAGCACAACATCAAAAGCTGTTACTGATCACTATCATACCGTTCCACAAGCAAGAAGTTGGCATACGACAGTACCTAATTTTTGTATTAAACTACGAACCATGGAAGCATGCGCGTCGAATTTCATTCCATTTTTAGAAGAATTTCATTTCATTTCCTAGGAAAGAAGGAGCAAGATGGTACTCCGTATTGGTTTTGGTGGATAAGAGAAATCAAGAAGAGATGGGGTGAGTTCCTATGGGCCGTCAGCCCAACTACATGTCAAGAGACCGGGATTACGGCAAAGCTCAAATCTGGGCCTAAGCATCATATTCTTGCTCCTGGCCTCTTACCCATAAAATCCGGCCCATATCGTATGCCCTACCTGCTGCCAGTCTTCTTCTTTTCTTCTCCTTTTTTCGAGGCCACCTGCCCACCTCCCTGTTCACCTTAAGCTAATTATACGTTGACTCATCTACAATGAGCTAACCATAAAAAATAATCTGTAATTTCTTTCTGACTACCTTTCTACGTATCTATCCATCTCGTGACATAATCATTGCAGCAAAACCAAATCTATCCGTGCATTTGACCAGCAGAGCCGAGTAGCCGACCACGCGAAACCATACAAAAAGGCCAACTTGCCGTGCGTTGCGTTTCGAACTTCCACCAGTCGGCGACCACCTTCGCGCGCCGAATCCAATCGATGGGGATGCCAAATCTCAATTTGTTCGATCCACCCACCCAATCGCCCACCTCGTTGGCTGGCTGCAGGGCAGAATGGCCGGTAAGAGGATGCGTCTCCCCTTCCCTCTGTTGAAACCGCCACTTCCCTGAACCCCCACTCGTCATTGTTGGAATGCAAGTTTGCTACGCTAGTATAAATTAAAATTTCTATCACGCAAATCAGAAATTCATGTGAGTAAAAGATTATAGATCGATACAACTAGACGCGCAATGCAGCAAAATAAGAGTTGAAATGGTCCAATTCAATGTAATGCACGTCGGTGTGGTGAAAGTAGCTGATTGCCGAATATATTTGGACAACGATCCTAGGAAGCCGATCATTCTCTAGCGATAGTCGATCTTATCCAATACGAGTAGAGATATATCTTTTCCCACAACTCAATGCCAACTTTATATAAAGCATCCGACTAGATTCTTATCCAATACAAATAGAGATCGTATTTCACTCGGAGTCTATCATCCAGACCCTTACTGTTCAATCTGTTAAGTGTGTGACTATGCAGGTTCATATATAATTAGTTGTAAATTGGAAACATATTTTCACTCACTAGTAGGTAGTGGTCTCTATCAGAATATATCGACCATAAATATATACAAATATCAAACTAGATGAACCTTACGCAAAATGATCTGCAATTAGGTCTTAGTCACTCATGATCAATTCATAACTCTTTACGAATAGTCTACATCTGATTACGACCAGTCCATATATCTATACGAACGGTTCACACACTAGTTTGTGATATGTTAGATCAACTCACGACCAGTCAGTATGCCCACACAACCAGTCCGATCTGGTCGGACTAAATAACATGTTTATGTATTCTTCTTTTGCCGCACGATACCCGATTGAACTCCAGTCGAGCGATCTAGTGATAGATAACTTTATATGATCGACTCTTCGACCACTCGTGGTATGACTATGCACTTTTTTTATCTGACCATATCGAGGGGCCCAGAGATATCTTTCCCGTTATATAGGAAAAGCAAATCCTATATCCAACTAGTCACAGTCATCAGCATGTTTTATAGCATATCGGAAAGGTATCTTTATAACTACCCAATTACGAATTAGCATTTGGCAACCCCTGAGTGTATTATTATACATGTAAAAAATTATACTAATCTCAGACACAAAGATTATGCATTATCATTACCTGAGATCAACTGATGGCACATAAAAACATAATAATCTCAACAGTGTCCCAAGATGGGTCAGTACAATACCATATTCTCTAACATACGTCTACATTATTGAGTTGATATCCCATATCCATGATCTATGAAACATGATTATCAATCATATATGTACTGATTTATAAATCATAATTGTTCTATATAATGATATAAGATGAAATATATTTTAAAATAACACTAAAACATGAATAAATATTTTCAGAATAAATCACATAATTGTTGATCAATATAAAATATGTTTATTCAAGGGACAAAATAGTATATTATTCAAAAGATTATAAATATAGAAATGATATAACCGCCTCTATATTGTCTCTAGAGCATATTGCTGACAATCGGAAGCTTAGCCATCTAATATTTCTTGTCATTTTCGTTTCTTTCCGTTTATTCCATAGTACCAATCCATTATTGTTGAGTCGGATCCTATGATAATTGTACCGAAAAGAGAGGCGCAGACAGTCCCTATATCTCTCCGACTACTTGAGAAGCGTATCTCTACCCCTAAAATCCACCAGTTTAGTTCTTTCCTACGACCACCCCAAATTGTGCCCCCAGCAGTCATGAATTTTCCTGCATCCACACCAATTCGTGTCCCCAGAAAAACCAACCAGTGAAATCAACGATCAAAGATCAATTCCCACATTTCTCTCTCCTTACCCACTCATATCCAACGATCCAAATCCAAAGCGGACTCGCGATCCCCACCTCCCCCGCGCGACTCGCGATCCCAAGCCCAAATCCCTACGATCCCACCCCAAACCCTCAATCCTCCGATCCGCGCAGCCCGACCCTCGCCCCCAAACCCTAGGAATTCGCGGCGGGATGGAGGAGTTGGTGGGAGGGCGGTGAAGAAGGCGTTCGGGCCGGGTGTTCGCGGCGTCGTGGATTTGCGACGACGCCGAGGCGGGTACTTCCGCGTGCTCTACGAGGACGGCGACTCGGAGGAGGTCGCCGACACGCGCGCCTCGAGGCACAGGCGGCGCGGCGCGCGGAGCGGAGGCGCGGCGCGCCGCTCGCCATGCGCCGCGACCATCGGAGGTATTGCGGGACTTCCGACGCCATCGCCGGAATGGACCATCGGCCTCGCCGCCGTGGTGTTCAGTCGGAGCGCCATTTATTCCCTTGTTTTATTTTATTCCCTTTCTTATTTCTAGTGGACGCGAAATGAGATAGCGAAAAAAGACGAGGAGCTCCGCCGCCGGTGGTAACGAGACGAGACCCGCGACCGCGTGCGATATCGAGCTCCGGCGAGCGATCTACCCTGCGTCGTAGACGCCGATGCTGCCGGGCGGTCGTTTGGTATCTTCTTGGCGGGATCCGCCGAGGAGTGGTGGGGAACGCGGCGAGCACCGGATGGGCGCCGAGGAGGAGGAGGAGGAGACGGCCGTGGGGAGAGGGCGGAGGAGCCGACGGGAAGGGGAAGAGGAGGCGGCGATGGCGCCGCCGACAAGGGGAGAGTGCGCGCGGTGGTGTCGTGCTCGACCGCCTCGACGCGGTGGTCGCCGCGGCGAGGACAGTCCACGGCGAGGCTGCAGCAGCGCGCCACGAGTTCCACCTCGGTGAGTTGCTATCTCGAGATCTCCGCTCGTGCCCAATTGTGTGATGCTTTCTTGAGGAAGTGGGATTTAGTGGATGAAGGCGTAGCCTTGAATTAATGGGAGGGCAATTTAAGGGTTCTATTGGTAGGACTAGAATCGGAAAAGTCGGCATTTTGGGGATAGATTAGGGTTTGGGAGATGATCCGGTGCGCTCTTGTGTGAAATGGGGCCATAATTACTGAATCTTGATAAGAATTTCGTGGTCCACTTGGGATTATGTATGGAGTTTGTATGGACATAGCATATGTTGTGATTATGGTTTGTAATTTGAATATGTAGGATTTTGGGTTGGAAGCCACTATACTACATCGCTAAGAGGTTTAACTTATGGTTCCTTGTTACAGCTATATCCTTGAGGAAGGAGCTGGAGTTCTACATGAAGAAGCTCCAGAGGAAGAAGGGCAAGGGTGGTGCATGACTTAGAGCAAGTCTTTCTTAGTTTTTGGTTCTACAATGAAAGAACTACCCTTTTCGCTCCTCGGATATTGGTATTTGTCTTGAAAGCTTCTAGGTTATGTTTGCGACATGGTCGGTTGTTTTTTCTTCTCAAAATGAAACAACTCTAGCTTTATGACCGAGAATGGTTCATGTTCTCTGGATATTGTTAGGTTCTATATGTACTTTTGTCGACTCGTTCATAATTTTGATATTAGCGTTACATAACCGTGATCCTTGTGATTCTTACGCCTACTTATTACGCTACTAGACCTCTGTTAATGTTTCTAGCCTTGCTGTGATAAATTGTTATTTGTCATGCGGAGCCGCAAAGAACTTTGCGCTTCTTTGAATGAAGTTGATGCAGTCTCGATGCATGTTTTTTGTGATCTTAAGAGATCGACAATATGACATGTGAACAACATAAATTTACCCCGATTTATCTTGTGAAATTTAGTTTTACGCGGTGGTGCTATCCTTGGTGCAGATCTCCACGACGAACAATTATTGGGAAAACAATGTCATTGGGAGCTATCTTTGTGGTTGGTGTGAAGTGCCGGGATCTCAAATATAAGGTTAGCTATTTTTTGTCACTAACAACTTGATTTTTGGTGTCTTGGTGCCACGTAGTGTAGTGTTTGCTTTGTGCTTACCATTCATGTGAAGTTTGTCTATGAACTAAGAACCTTATTTTAAGATTGTATTTATGAATTTGTCAACGAAATGTTTTGTTGACACATGCACACTTACAAGATAACGAGCATTTCATTAGGCTACATGAAAATGTTATTCTTTCGCAGAACATTAATGCCCTTTCGTCTGTTTAGCCTTGGAGATGAATGCTTCCTACACATTGGTAACAACAACGAGATCGAGAGTATCGCTCTATTCACCGCTCTTCTAAATCGGTGATTGCACGGTATTCGTGTTTCTTGTGATTATAAGATATTTACTGAGCTTACTTCCTCCTCCTTACTACTAACCATTTTTGATAGGTTATTGGTGACAATAATCTTATAATGGGGTCCTGCCATATAGCACATGATTGCAAGATTGGTAACAACAACATTTTTGCTAATAATACTCTATTTCTTGGCCATGTTGTTGTTGAAGTGAGTAACCATTTTTGTGATACCCTTCTTCACATTTTGTTGGTTGAGAGCCCTTTTGTATATTGATAGACTTTATTGTTTCAGGATCGCACTCATCTGCAATTTGTTGTTGTCCATCAATTTTGTCATATTGGTTCATTCTCATTTCTAGGTGGCGGCTCTGTGGTATGTTGGTCCTATAAAGTATAAACATTTATCTGTATTCGCTATTCCTTACAATTGGAAGCTTGGAACAATTCTTATGGCAAAAATTGATATTGCATCTCATGTAGTTTGATCAACCCTCGCTATAAACTATGAGAAATTTGTGCCCTTAGAGAATGCAAATAGGAAATAAGAAACCTGGAGTCTAAGCTTAAGTTAGAGAATCAGCATACGCTTTATGTGATGTTGCTTTTCTAGGAATAGGTGCATATGATCATACAGAATGATGTCGAATTAGCTCTGCATGGAGGCACTCATGCCAAATGTTATTTTATCCATGTTGACAAATGGGACGTGAATCTTAATGAATCTGATTGTTCGTTTTATTTTTTACAAATTTTATTTTGTTTTGTATTTTACCGTAGCGTTAGCACGGGCACTGAAGTAGGGCTTTAAGAAGAGTATATCATTACTTGTCCATGTTATAAATTTAATTGACTGGGACATACATTCCTCATTCTGTTTTGACCAAACCGCATCCGCTGCATACGCACCGCGAGCCTGCGACGTGTGGCCTCCCAATACATCGGACGCTCGAGGCTCCTCCCACACTCGTACGCTCGCAAGTCGGACCTGGCTCGCTCGTCGCTCAGCTTCACCTGCACTTCGGCTCACCGTCGACTCCGCCTCCCTCACCCAGTTCACGCTCGCCCCCAACTCCGCCGTCACCTCTCCCTGCACCACCTCCCGGCGCTCTCCACCCAGTTCACTTACGACTTCCGACCACAGCCAAGGTGGTCGTAGCTGCATTCGACCACAACCAACGTGGTCGTAGCTGCGTTTGACCACGGCCAGAGTGGTCGTAAACGACACTACGTGGTCGTAAACGGTCCTGATGCCCTTCGACCACGGCCAGAGTGGTCGTAAACCTCTCAGATGACCTTTGACCACGCCCAATGTGGTCGTAAACAATTCTGGTGGCCTTCGACCACGGCCAAAGTGGTCATAAACGCCACAATGTGGTCGTAAACTACTCTGAGAGCTTTCGACCATGGCCAACGTGGTTGTAAACGACCTGGTTGGCTTCCGACCAGTGACTACGTGGTCATAAACGACTCTGGTGGCTTTCGACCACGACCAACGTGGTCATAAACGACCTGGCTGGCTTCCGACCAGTGACTACGTGGTCGTAAATGACTTTGGGGGCTTTCAACCACGGCCAATAAGGTCATAGAGATCTTTCAACCACCCAAAATGGGCTATGACTTTGTAGAAAATGTTCAAACCAAACTCAAACTTTCCAAAATAATTGTCAATTGTGAGTGTAAGCTGACAGGCTTTTTTGTTATCAACTTTATGCGCTTGTGGAATGGTATTAGATTACCATTGTTTTCAATTGTGAGTAAATAATCTTTTGTGTACTTGGTAAAAACATTCTACAATTAATTGTTATTTTATGACATTCAAGTGTAATAATTCGTACAGGATGGGAATGCACTGAGGGCCAAATTCTTGGTAGAGATGTTGAAGTACAAGGACAACGAATCTAAAGACAACATTCCTGAAGATATACAAGAACTTATTAGGCGTGTGAGGATTTAGGTGGCTTCAAAAGATGTAATAGCTGTTATGTTATTTATTGGCAATGTTGCTCTTTAAGCATAATTGCTATGGACTCAACAATATGATAACTCATCATGAATCTCTTTTGGCATGAGTCTTAATCTATCTCACTATTTACTTCATTTTTAAGAAACATAGTTTTAATAAGTGTGACTTGAGGTAGTCTTCTGCTGTTGAGCAACTAGAGGTAGTCTTCACTGCAAGGTTGTCATTTGGTTGTTTTCATGTGCATCCCTCAAATGCCGCCGTAGCGTTAGCACGAACACTCTACTAGTCCACTTCAAATATGCTTTGGATGATGGGCAAAGGTGGAAGGTGAGAAAGAAGGAGGATGAAATTATCTTTTCAATGTGCTATTTAACAGGAAAGTGACAAAAGACGACGGGAGTGGTATAAAAGGGCATGAAATTGAAATTAAATGACATATAAAGAATCATATTTTTTTCAATAACACAGAGAAAAACGGGTTAACTTTTGAGTGACACATAAGGAATTATCCAAAATAGTTCGATCAGAAGACGCTAGAAACTGTTTTTTTTTTCTCCTTGTGCTCGCGTGCCTGGTCGATGACCATCCATCCACGGCCACCCCAGCTTCAGACAAACAAAATCCGGCGATGGGACGAGACGCCGCCTTCGCGACTGCTAGCCGCAAGAAAACTGCTAGATTTCGTTCGGATTCGAGATCGAGCGCCGCGCCGCGCGTCCGGGCCCGGTGGCGTCTCTTGAGGCGACCAACCGGCCGGCTTCGCACCGAATGAACAAGAGAAAATATCGCCCGAACAGCGACCCGGATCCTCTACTATCATCGTGGATTTTCACTTGCCTCGCTCGTCCCTTCCGCGCAGGCACACCCCACGTTTCCTCGCCGCACCTCAGTGGCGGATCCAGGATTTTTAGAATGGGTATTCAGACTTTAGAACTAGATTGTTTAGATACGTCGATACCTATACATCATACCGATATGTCAATACCGTGACACACCTTTCCCCCAAAACATTGATACGTGTATATAGATATAACAAATATATAGAAATTATATAAATTAATAATTTCTTACGAAAAAATGGGCGACATAAGGCTAGCATAATGACATGAATTAAATAGCAAATTATAGAGGTTAATAATAGTTACATACCTTATTGATTATGCCTTCATTTTTTAATGCTCAAATATCTACAAAATCAAACATATGACAATAAGAAAACTTCACTGAACTATTGAAAGAATAGCAATTACCAATGCCATTCATCAGATCAATTGGCACTATATAATATACAAAAAACAGTGTGCAGAATATAAATTACCTAAAATAGTATAATCAGTACAAGGAAAATGGCAATCGTCATTGCTCCACCATATCAGAACACAACAGACTCACTAAGCGTGCGCACCACTGCCATCAGCACCAACCTCAGCACCAAGAACACCACCTATGGAGCAAGAACTCTGCATACAAAAGTCGTTTCCCAAACCAGAACTATTAGGGATGCAGGTCGAACCGCTGGATGAAGTTTACTAGACACTAAAGACCACGTTTTCTCTGTATTGTTCATGAAAATTACAATTGTTACCGTCCAAAATTTTATTGACATTTGATATCCTCCAAATGAAGACAGTAATTGTATTTTATCAAGGCATGTCCATTTCCAAATTCCATTTCGGCATTTCCATATCATATCCTATGATTCCTATCAGCTTAGCTAAAGCAACCATGTGTAAAATTAATTCCACCACCAATGCAAACCAATGCGGTGACTCACGGGCTTAAAGAACACGGAAAGGCCAAAATCTTTGCTTCGCGGTCATGGTTTCGTGGGCGAGGTCGGCAACGGCGACCTCCGCGCCTTCCGCCTTCTGCGGCAGCGCTCCTCCTCCCGTGCTCCTCGACTTGCGCGTCTTGGCGACGGTGCGCGCGTCTCGCCTCAATCTTGGGCGACGAGCGAGGCTGCGTTGCGGCGCTGCCGATGCCGGAGGAAGGAGCGGGCAGGCGACTGTCGCCGGCCGCCCCAGCGCCCGCCCACCGCCGCCAGCGCTGGATCCGAGCGAGCGAGTTAGAGCGAGCGCCGTTGCTGGCGCTGGATCGAGCGAGCGAGTTAGGGTAGGGCGAGCGAGAATGAGAGCGAGACCGATCGACGACACCGAAGAGTCGAAGACGGGCAAGTGGGCCGCTGGGAGGAAATGGGTTGTTCGGGCGTGGCGCGCGCGTGGGAGCGATCGCCGATCGGGGCCGTTCAGCGATTGAGTCGGCCGAGCTCCTTTTTGACTGCAAATTCTTTCATTTAAACCTAATTACTAATACATATATATAGTATATCTAATGTATAGCAGATTTTTAGCAAAAAATTTTGGGTATTCAGCTGAATACCCATGAATTACTGTAGATCCGCCCCTGCCGCACCTGGCGCGCAGCCGTGGTCCACCCAAAAAGTCGGACATGTCTCGTGGGCCGTGGCTCATGATTTTGGCGAGCCGCGCCAAGCCCTCGCCGTGATTCGTGGTTCGGGCGCTTTCGTCGGATTTTCGCACGATTTGGACGGGTCTACTACGGATCATGTGAATACACGCACCCTTATCGCTTGAGATTATACGACGACCGCAAGCCGGACGTGTCTTTTGGGTGATGGCTCTGCTTCGGTCTTCTCGTGTGGATAAAGGCGCTGCTCATTTCAACTCCTTTCTGATTTCTAATTCATTTTTTTACTATTTTTAAATTTTTTCTGTTTTTGGGCTTTTTTTAGCTTTTTTATCGATTTTTTCGTATTCGTTTGCATTGTTTGCGATGAGCTAACCCATTTTTTTATTTTTAAATTTTTAAAATTTAATTACGTCAAATAAGTTACCATCAGTTACAGTGCACTTTCAACCATAAGCCACCTTTTTCAGCCCAACTAAACGGGTTGAAAATGTTGTATTCCATCTTTCTACGCACGAACCACCCGGTCACAGCGATTGGCCGAACTCAGTATCATTGAATGTTTCCGAAAGAGGAGCTCCCCAAAACCTACGACTAGAAACAAACACATATATGTTCTGACGCTTTTGTCCTCACCTCGATGTATGGCCCTTCGCTTGATAGGGCAAAGATCAATTCCTCATGAAACTTATGCATGTGTGCCCACCGCCGCCCACCAAGTGGCTGCTCCTAGGCGACTTCAACCTAACCTACCAGGCTCCTAATAAAAATAATTTGAACCTCAATCAACCTCTTATAGGAAAATTCCGCAACGCCCTGAACACCTGCGAGCTATAAGAGATTCATCTTCAAAACCACAAATGCACTTGGAGTAATGAACGAGACAGCCGCACACTAGTCAAACTAGACAGGTGCTTCTGCAACATGGCCTGGAACACCACCTTCAACAGTCATGCCCTATAGGCCTTATTCACTTCCCTATCGGACCATTGCCCCCTTCTCTCAAATATAGATGGACCACGGCCACCCAAAGTCTTTCGCTTCAAAAACTTCTGGACCCAGCTACCGACCTTCCAGCAGGTTATCCACGAGGCTTGGGGGGAGTCCACGCCTAGCCGTGACCCGATTTCTACTTTCAACAGAAAATTGAAAACCACAGCAACCAGGCTAAGGAACTAGAGCAATAAGTTGCTCCTGAATGTCAAGCTACAGTTGCACATGGCCAAAGAGATCATCCTGCACCTCGACATCGCATAGGAAAACCGAGCTTTGACTACCGACGAGGTTGAACTCCGAGCTCGCCTAAAAAGAGAGTGATGGGTCTAGCAGTAATCCAAAAATCTAGGATAAAGCAAGCATCACAAATCAACTGGCTATGAGAGGGAGATGCATACACAAAATTTTTCCACATCAAAATAAACTCTTGTAGATGAAGGAATTTTATTCAACGCCTCACGAGAGATCAAGGTTAGGCGACCTCACATGACTAAAAATCCGATGTGCTCTTTGACCACTTCTCTCGCATTCTCGGATGTAGTTCGCAGACTACCACCACCTTCAACTGGGAAACCATACGCCACACCTTTCTTTAAACTCGAGGTGCACACGGCCATCCTTCAGTTACCAAAGGACAAAGCACCATGCCCGGATGGTTTCAATGGGAACTTGTACCATGCATGATGGGACATCATAAAAGATGATCTCATGGCTGTCTTCCACAGTTTCCACAACCTCAGAACAGCAAACTTTCAATGCTCCAACACAGCCAATGTTATTCTTCTACCAAAGAAAGACGAGCCCAATCCGCGGCAGATTTTAGACCAATTAGCCTGATACATAGCGTTTCCAAGTTCATCATCAAGACTTTGGCATTGCGTCTCGCCTCCTCATGAATAGTCTGGTCTCTCAGAGCCAAAGCGCTTTTATTAAAGGAAGATGTATTCAGAAAAATTTCCTATACGTTCGGAACCTCACGAGGAACTTTCACCAAATAAGAATGCCAACTGCTGTAGAGATGGCCCAACCCCCCATGACTAGGCCTTGCAACTAGCCCAATATGTAATAGGCCCAGTAGTGGGAACTTCTCATCCTACTCCATTCATGTTATAAACCCCCCAAGAGGGGTATGAGGAGGAGAGGTCCACCCATTTTCCATATACTGTCTCTCTATTGGCTCTCCTTTTCTTCTACTAGTCCCTCTCTTTACTATTTGGCCTGTAGCGACAACACCAACCCTTCTCTTCAAGCTTGACATTGCCAAAGCCTTTGACTCAGGACGCTGGGACTACCTATTGAAGTCGCTAGCAATCAAGGGTTCCCTTCTCGTTGGACGAGACTAGATCTCTAGCCTCCTCTCCACCGCAACCTCCACAGTTCTCCTGAATGGCGTCCCCGAAACATTATTCAACACCGCAAAGGCCTTCGGCAAGGCAACCCACTCTCCCCACTTCCTCTTTATCTTAGCAATAGACCCTATTCAAAACATCCTCAATATAGCTACAGATCAAGGTCTCCTCCAACCTCTGCGTGGATAGGCAGCAACCTTGCAAACCTCCCTCTATGCGGATGACACAGCCATTTTCTTGCACCCTTCTCAGGCATATGTCAACACCCTTGTCCACATCCTAAAGTAGTTTGATGAAGTTACGGGCCTACATACAAACTTACAAAAAAGCCAGGTGGCACCAATTCTTTTGCGAAGGGATCAACCTACAAGCCGTGCTTCAGGACTTACCGGGCATTCTAGCTTCCTTCCCACTGGGATATTTGGGGCTACTACTTGCACTTTTAAGACTTTTTTGCCTGCACTTCGTCACCTTTCGAGCTAGCGTGAGCTGGCATGGCAAATTGTTGACACATGCGGGAAGGAAAATTTTGGCAAAGTCGGTCCTGAATGCCCAAGCGACATACCTTCTCACGGTCATCAAACCACCAGCCGGACTACTCCAGTTCCTAAATAAATAGATGAGACAGTTTCGTTGGGCTGGATCCGATCAACTAACGGGAGGAAAATGAAAGGTCAGTTGGGACAAGGTGTGCAAACCCACTCACCTTGGTGGGCTTGGCCTCCTGGACCTCCAACGCTTTGCACGAGCCCTACGTTTACGATGGCTATGGTATGAGTGGGCTACCACAGACAAGCCTTGGAAAGGAATAGAGATGCCATGCGATGAGCACGATAATCTATTATTCGCGGCAGCCACCTCCATTACAATTAGCGATGGTAAAACAACGAGCTTCTAGAACTCGGCTTGGGCTCAGGGGAGACCTCTGTGCGACATTGCTCCACACGTGTTGGCCCTCTCCAAAAAAAAAAGAACTGCTCCCTGCATGCAGCCTTAACCGCAAACAAATGGCTTCAAGATTTCAGCGGGTTAACCGGGGCAACTGCTCAACAAATTCAAGAACTCGTCACCCTATGGGGCCACATATCTTCCTTAAACCTCCATGAAGGGGTGGGGGATAGTATAACCTAGAAGCTAACCCCGTATGGAAGCTACAACGCGACCTCAGCCTACAAAGCGCAGTTCTTTGGCTCTTTAAACACCTCCATGAACCCCCCCTAGTCTGGAAGACTTGGGCACCCAAAAATGCAAAATCTTTGCATGGCTAGCGCTGCTGAGCAGTGTGGATGGCTGATCGCCTCTCCTTAAGAGGTTGGCCAAACCAATTGGTTTGCCCCTTTGCAGAATTCCCGAAAATAGCCATCCACCCTTCACCGAATGCTACTACACGAAAAGAGTACGGACCCTCATCGCCCATTGGATTGCTTCAAACTTCATAGACCCTTCATCTTGGCACACCCCTGCTTCCATTCACCACTGGTGGGAGTCTGCCATTCTGAAAGCAGATGTGCTTCGGAAGCCTCTAGCTTCGCTAATGATGCTTGCCACCTAGGAAATCTAGAAAGAAAGAAATTCTCACATTTTTTGTTCCATAGCATCCTCCCCCATATCCTTGCTCGCCAAAATTAAGGATGAGTCTCACTCCTAAATCCTAGCGAGAGCAAAGAGACTAGCGGAGCTCACCTTAATTTCTTTTTTTGGATACGACCTTTCCTAGACCTGCCATCCTCTTTCATGTATATATAACTTCCATCTCAGCTTTTAATATATGACAGTGTTCTGCCCGTTCAAAAAAAATGTGACGAGAGTTGAGACAACTTTTTATTTTGAGAGCAACATGTATGTTGTTTCACCCTTTCTTCTCCCTTGTAATGGAAGTAAAGGAACAGCCTAGTGCAACACAAATGTGATGCGGAAAACCATAGTTTACTCAACTAGTCTGATTGGGTCCATGGATTCTCCTTTTGCCCATTGCCTTAAACATGAAATTGTGAATCGACAATTGGCCATTTGACGATCCAGAACCAAAAGAGTAAAAAAAAAGGGTCTCCTGTAGGCTAAGATTGTGCTCGAGCTTTCGTAAATTTGCAGTTAACTTGGGACCCTCAGTGCTCCACTCACACTGTTCGTATGTATAACTTGTCCCAAATTAGGAGGCAAAGACTACTATTTCATGGCGGTAATTGTTGAAATATTTGCGGTATAGTATATTTCTTAATTTAATTCCAGCAATAATCATAATAATAGTCCAAACAAGATAATTATGGCATAGAAATGACTTAGCCAGCATATTAATATATGAATCATTTAAGTCATTGGAAATAAAACATATGCTCAAATTAAATGTCATATAACATTTCATGATTAGCATAATCTCAAGAGAATATGTGCAATAAAATGCTAACCTCAATAGCTCAACATATATGACTTCATTTAGCATATGTTCAACAAATTTAATTTAATTTAGTGCTCTCAGAAGGCTAGTTGCACAAGATTTATACTTGGCCCTCTCCGCCATGACAAATTCACTCATAATTATATATGATAGTTGCAGATTTGAATCTTGAGCTAATAATAAACTTTGCTACTGCCAAAACTATTAACAGATCAAGAAATCAGTAGGTTTATACACTGCGGAAGCATTTGTAAATCACTCTATCAGTCCTACACAGAGATCATCAATGATTTAACAAAATGATAGCTTTGGTACAGACAAAAACTGCACTGTCCAGAACTGAACCGAGACCACTAACTCATGCACAGCAGGAACAAAGACAGCAGTATTAGCTCAAGAATAATCTACCGTCTCAATCATATATAATCTCATATTTGTCTTAATTCATCACAGAGCAAACATATCACAGCATCTATCTTTGCAAATTCCCACCAAATAGGCTTCACAGATATATAAAATATATCACCAGTTTGCAAAGAGATAAGAATCAAAATACTCACAGTAGTGGTGATAATCAAAATCACCGTGAAGAAACAAAACCGGGCAAGGCACGCTCACGACGCTGACCCAGAAAACCTAGCACCCTCTTATGCCGCCAGCAGAAGAGAAGTGAGGTAAACGGAGATACAATGCCCCTCCAGCCACGGAAGCTGATGCCGGAGTCGAGGATTAGAGGTGATGCCGCACAAGCCCACCGAGCACTCCGGCCGTGAGCACTCGTGAACAATGAGAACCGACCACAAACCTCTCACAAAAACAGCACACACCCGAGTCAAATCAACCTCTAGAGATTATCTCTAAACCTTTCCTTTCGGCCTAATCAAAGAGAAGGCTTAAGGAACCTGGTAGAGAAACCCCTAGGAAGGCGATTTGGGCTCCTCGGCCAACGGCCACCAGTGAATACCCCAGCCGGCGACCCTTGGAACTCAACAACGAAGATCCACTTGAGAGAGATTTGAGAACGGGAAAGAGGAGAGGACTTATTCTTCGGATGCTCCAAAGGATAGGAGGAGCCCGAGCTTTATAGCGGAGTGGAAGGGGGGAAAGAGCCCGGAGGGCTGCGGTGTGGCTGGCGCCGAAACGTCCGCGCCGAAACGCCCGCGCCGAGCGCCGCCTCCGTTGCCTTCGTCTCCCCAAGACCCGACCACCGCCACCGCCAAGCGAGAGGGCCAGATCCAAAAGAACCGCTCGTGTGCACCGGCCACGGGAGGAGACTCATCTCCTCCCCCTATTCGCTCGATCGGCCCACCGATAGGTGGGCCCTGCCAGCTCGATTTCCCTTTTTTTTCCTTTTCTCAATTGGGACATTCCCAAAATACCCTTGCATCACAACAGTAATCAAGGACTAAAGTAGTACTAGTATTTCCCTCACCAACGTAATGAGATAGTACTACCAAGAAATTTTACCCTTTAAAGTTTGTTTAGAATTTAAAAAAACAGATTTGAAGGTTGGGACTCGGGACATTTGTATGCTAACTAGTCAAAATTATAGGCGTTCTACACCATAATAGTAGTTTCCCCCGAAGGAGTACAATTTTGAAAAAGAGTTTCTTGAAAGATCCAGTTGCGTACTACGTCGACCACCCACTCAGCCGGCAATAGAATTAGAACCCAACAACCCAACGTGTCCTCAAAAAAACCAGAACCCGACAGAGTAGCGGGCCGCGTGTCCTCGCTGGGCTCCTTCCATGAAAGATTTACTAACATGACGAGGCATCATCTATATTTCAAAAAAATTAAAGATCTTTTTCGTAAAAAATTGAGGACTATACGTGACTAAACGAGGACCCATACGTAATTTAGAAAATCACGGGGCACTATCCTGCAAAGTATACAAAATTTCGGTGAAGTGAGGGTGTTTTCAAAAAAAAGTGGTTTAAAAAACTGGTAGTGACCTTTTTGCAAGAATAGAGGACCTTTACATAATTTCGAGAAAACGCAGAGAATTTTTCGCAAAAATGGTCTCCGAGCCATGACGCAAATTCTGCGCCACGCCGGCCGGGGTGTGTTTGGTTCGTGGATGGAGGTTGCATCGTATATCTGGTGAGTGGATGATCGAGTGGAATCGTATTTTAAAAGAAGATATTTGGTGAGGTGCATGAGCGAGATACAAAAAGCGAGATGTTGTTTGGTTGCTGTATGAGCGGATGCGATCTACCAAACTCGAGAGGTCGACACGTGGGACCGCATAAGATACATCGTGCATCCACTCATTCGGGATGGCTAGTGAAGCTCATTTTGAGTGTATCCACCCATCCAGGATGAGGCGTATTTTGCATCTGTTCATGCGAGTTGTATCCACTCATCTGAGCAACCAAAGCAGGCTCTTTCTCGATTATACGGATCCACCCAATCGAATGAAGAAGATGCGAGCAACCAAACACACCCGGAGGCGGCGCACGGCGACGTGGAGGCTCCTCCGCCGGGAACCCCGGTCGTAATAGCGGTAGATACCAAAACATTCCATGATCTACATGTCAGTCTCGGAAACCAACTTGGCAAAGGGATATATCAACCAATCCAGGTCCCATTCGGCAAACCAGGAAGATAGTCCGGTTCTTTTTAGTTTATAATTTATATTTTTTAAAAAATAAATAGAATGATTTTTTGCTATTATTTTGAAATGGTTTATCAGAACAATATTTTTAAAATAACATATCGGTATTCAGTTTGTTTACATAATTATTTATAATAGAACTAAAAACCATAAATCATAACTATAAATATAAATCATAAAAAAAAACCCACCCGAGAAGATCGGATCCGGGTACCAGCAGCAGAATCTGGCAAAGGGCATGTGGAAGTGGCCAACCAACTTTCAGAACCTTTCAAATACGTTTTTTTTATTTTGGGAAAAAACTGGGACAGAGGCACAAGCCATGCTGATGGGTCCATGTCAGTGTCCTAAAAGGCCTAACTAGTGCCACGTAAACGCAACAAAATGGCGATGCCACTGATGAAAAATTCATGCATTATATTAGTCAAAGCGCACTACGCAGTGTTTGAAAGCACGCACCTAGCATTATCCTATTTCAGCTGGAGCAGCAAGGATGAAAATAAAGGATGAACTTAAAAAAACTCATGGACTAACGCCATGCCGCTTTCCTTGTAGGCTCTCTGTTATCATGGTGGATTGCCCGTCGCTGCACACTAGCGCCCTTTTTAACTCCCCAGCATCCTCACGAGGCTACGACGCCCTCGCAGTCGCCGGCTTCTCCCGCGTGCGTCAAGTGTCCTGGCTCACAACGTAACTGAGCCGCCGCCACAACGCGGTCACCGTAGTGGGTTGCTACGTCCTCACCGTGGTGCCAAGTTGCACCCTCCTCTCCTCGTCGAAAGAGTCACCAATCGCCAAGTTAGTTTCTCTATTATTGTAAATCTATGAATAAATTATAAAATACATCACTACACAAAATGCAACTAGATAGGCTAGATATCCATGCAAATATGCAATACAATATCAACAAGAATAAAAGAAACAATCACGATAAATACTTGTCAGTCAGTCACTCAAGGCTCATCCCCTCATTCCCTCACAGCCTCACTCACTCACCTCCTCAACACTTCCTCCTCCTCTTGCTCTGCTCAGCACCCTCCACGGACTGATCCGGCGACGCCTCCTCTCGTCGGCCTCTTGGCTGCTTAGTTGCCTACGGCCTGAAGTCAAGTCTCAAGTGACAAATCCTCCTCTCGTCGACGGCTCAGCCTCCCTCTTGGCTCCTGCCTAGCTCCCTCCCCTCCCCAGCTAGCCAACTTCCCTCCTCCGAGTCTTCGACAGCAGCCGCTCCTTCATCCTCCTCTCCTCCCCAATCCCCCACTCCTAGTCCCCTTTGGACCTCCGAGCTCCCCTCCTCTCTGACGTCCTAAGCTCCTCCTTTGTCCTCTCCTCCCCCACGCCCAGTCCCCCTCCCCAACTCCCTTCCTCCTCCGATGACCGCGGCCATCCTCTCCCCTAGTCCAGTGCCCCTGATGGCCGCCGGCCTCTCCTTCCCTACTCAAGTGCCTCGCCAGTCGTTGCCCTAGCCCCTGGGCTTGAGGCAGCTTGCCCGTGCGGCTCTGTGGTCTACCGTTGCCCTGGCATCCCCACGCCTCCTCCGCTCCTCACGCCGTTAACCGCCACTCAGCTCAGGTGTGCACTCTCCACTCCACGATTTTGCATCTGGAGGTGTGGGTTGATTGGATCTGTGATAGTGACATGTAAGCAGTGGCGTAGCCAGGATTTGTAGCTATGGTGGTCATTATGCAAAATTTATTTAACCGCTATAAATTTAACATGTCGATACAAGTATATGAATTACGAAATGCAATTAACGTAAAAGGACATACAAACTTCATAAAATGAGCGAATATAGGTTTCTTTCAACACTTGCGGTAGCCACGGTAGAAGCAATACCAATTTGATAAGTAAATAGACCCAATGATAAACTTTATCTCTCTTTGTTTCAACATGTGTTTGTTTTTATACGATTTACATTTTCGACGGCATAATAATTTACACATGTTGGAATATTTGGAAAGAACGGAACAACGAGTTTTTGATCAAAACTTCCATTCCATTCGATAGATTGTCGACAAGATTAGAAGACATCGATCAACGATTGAGAGCATTGCAGTTTTACTATTTCTTGTTCTTTGTTGTCCAGTTGGTCAGGAAAATCTCTTTTAGTTGCAATTTGTTCTTATTTTGTTCCTTTTGTTGTTGTACTTTTCTAGCACCCTCTGAGCCTCGAGGTGTTCTCCAACTAAAAATCCGATCCGAAGATTTCAAGTTTTCAACACCACGCCGTTGCAAGCAAAATTGATGTACCGTATGCGTACTGCTGGCGCTTTGGTTCTTTGAGGCTTCGCTCGCGCCGATCTTTGAATAGCCGCGCGCGCTTCGCTGTCGCCCGCCCCATGGTGCGCACCGCAGCGCGCGCCGCACCGCCGCGGAGAAGAATACCGAATACGACGGGCGTCGCGTCGGGCGCGCGATCTAACGCGATCACGCGAATACGTATCGCGGCGGCCACGCGAACTCGATCTCACGCGAGCAGCGAACTCCGATGCCGTGCGGACTGAGAAGTAATTGAGTCCACTTCAATTTTCTGTTTTGGACAAATTAATTCTGCAACTAATTAGGATTTACATCCTCGCATGCATGCAGTGCGGTTGCATGTTTGCAGCCCGATTTCATAATCCACAACACACTTCACCTTTTCTTTTGTGCAGCGAACTCCACTCAGGACTCGGGCTTTCCGAGCGCAGGGTGGTCCGCGCCCACACGGACCACCCTGTAGCTCCGCCCTGCATGTAAGGATTAATTACTTATTGCTAGTTGTTACTTGGGTCTTGTGGACTCGTGATTGTGAGCCAATAGCCTCAGAAAAGCCCATCTTCTCTTTTCTATTCTTCTTCCCGGCAAAGCCGGCCGTGGGCCGCGCGGGGCGGGGTGGGGGTGGCTCTGTCGAAAAGTACACTGAAGCCTAACAAACCCTCCGGTGTATTCACCCTTGGTTGGAGAGAGATATATACACCCACCCTCCAATGAGCCTCTACCAGCCGTGTAAAGGTTGTGAAAGAGAGGAAGCAAGGGGAGGAATATATTCGTACACCAACCATACCATCTCTTGCAGCTTCTTGCGTTCCAGAAACCGGAAGATTGCAACCATGAGCAGATTCGGTGGAGCTCCACTCCTTCCAGTGCACCATGAAGATGAAGAGCTGTTCGAGAAATCATCTTCCATCTCCGGCGACTCAGACGATGAGGCCCAATTTTCAGACAGCGAGGACGCCGAAACTCAAGAACACCAGTTTGCGCAGCGGCGGCGTCACCATCGCTTCAGCCCGTGCGAAGACTGAATTCGGATAGCCTCTACGATCTGTCATCTATGATGGCGCAACTCCCTGTCAAGTAAGTTTCTGGGAAAATATTTACATATATCAATATATGTACAACAAATATTGATTTTCCTCACCGTGCTAGTTTTTGTGATCTTTGCAGGAAAGGACTATCCAAATACTACGATGGGAAGTCCCAATCGTTTGCATGTATGTCCGAGGTGAGATGCCTGGAGGATCTACGCAAGACAGAGAGCCCCTACAAGAAGATCAAATCATGCAAGAGCTATGTAGTACTAGATGGGATCCAGAAAGCTTGTCATATACCTGGTCCTAACAGCAACGCAATAGCCAAGAAGACATCCGGAAGTTCCTGCGCAAATCTGATGGCTCGGAACAGCAGCAAAAGTATGCTTTACAGGCCTCACCCAATTCATGTAAACAAAAGCGGATACCATCAGTAGACTCACCATTGAAATGTTTGCCCAGGGTTTCACCTCTTTTGTTGTTATTTCCTTGAGGAACTTCCTTGACAAGCATATTAGCCTGTCACAGATGAAAGGGGTTTTTCTTCTCTGCCGTCAACACAGAGAGTCATCTTGTTCATGAAGACATTTATTCTGTGTAAATAACTAGACAGATTGTATACTGAACATTTCTTTCAACTGCAGGGTTGATTGAACAACCTTCCCTGTATATCTGAATTCTGAACCATGGTACATCCAATCAACTTGATTCTTTCTCAATGCAATAAAAAAAATGAGCTAAAACTGAAAGCACAGAGGGAAAAAAAAGAGCTTCATTTTATAAATATTCCAGTCAAGAAAATGCATGGCTGGCCTTCAATGTTTGCACACCAAAAATTATCTCAGCCTAACAATTCAAATGTTCTAACTCCAATGGGTAATTGAGATCACAATCCTGTATAATCTTATGGATAGATGTGTAAATGTGTCATTTGGTGAATCCAGGACCGTGGATAATCAGTGATACTCCTATCCCGATGTGCCTTAGCGGCTGTCAGAAAGCATAGTCATAAATAGCCCGTGCGACTCCGTCGTCGTCGTTGGGAGCGCCAATTACATTTGCCACGGCTTTGGTTTTCTCAGACCCATTTGCCAGAGCAACTCCCAATGATGCTAGTTGTAGCATTTCTATGTCATTTTCTCCATCTCCAATTGCCATTACCTTGCAGAAAAAGAAATGAGAATGATGCAAGTGGGTTAATACACGATGGTATTGTGCAGTAACAAAAATTTGAGGGTTCGATGGAAGCTTTAGGGACTATTATTTGTTTGAACTTTAGTTTTACTATTCGATCTTGTTTGGTAAACAATTTGAAAAAATGTAAAAATTCAAAAGTTGTACTTGATGAAACAGAAAATATCAGGATTAGATGGTGATTTGTTACTGAAAGAACTGCAGAAAAAATGCAGCAACATTTGGATTGCGTCATGCGTATAAGATAGTGGGGAACTAGACAGTTCATACCTCATCCGGACTGATGCAAAGGTGGTCCAACAAAATCTTCACCCCATTGCCCTTTGAAGTTCCAGGTGGTACAAGTTCGAGCATATCAGGCTGTGCCTGAACAACACGGGCCCGTCCTTCTATCGCCTCTGCCCAGTATGGCCTCAATGTGGAAGATATTCCCTCAGCATTTTCCAGGAACAGTACTTTCTGAACATGTAAATTATAACGTAGTCAAGCTACAACCTATCTTAGCATCCTCAAACTGGTAAGAGATTTTTCTTTATTTCACAAAAGATCCAGTGATGTTCTAGAAACTGATGGCTATCCCCATTCCCCATATATGAAATGTCCAATGCAATCAAAACCAGCAAGTTTATTGCATAAATTGGTTGAGAATATGTTGACTTTCCCCCCTGAAACAAATCATTAATCTTTGGCTGGACACATGGATTTAGTTGTATTATACGAATATAATTTATCTGAAAGGTAGGACACTCACTCCCCCTGTCCCCCATCCCCAGACTATTATGGCCCCCGACCCCTCTGCCTCCTACCCTTTATCTGAAAGAAAGCTTGTGTTGTTTATAGTTAGTTGAAAGAAAGCTTGTGTTGTTTATAGTAAGTAAACTAGATGGTTTCTTCCTTTACTACCCTGCCAGTCGAGGATGAATTTTCAAGAAATGAACTACATACAAATTAATCAGAATGTCATCAAGACAATTTCCCAATGCTCTTAGTTTTGAAGTAAAGGAACGCTAAAATGATTCATTAAGAACTTATCGTGAAAATCTACTTGTTACTCAAAACACTTGTTAAGTAAGCAGCACCTGTATCTCAGCTGTTCCTAAAAGCTGATCAATAGATGACACTATTTCAGCCTGCAAGAAGAATCTCAACTACAGTCAAATCAACAGGAATACAAACAAGTGAAATTCACTCAAGAAAGGGCTGGTAAACCTGATCATACCTTAGGTTCACGGTATACGTAATGCAGAGAATCAACCAAAGGATCATCAAACATGGAAAAACATTGATCCTGGCTAAATGCTACTAATGGTACCTTGTGCTCCAAAGAATATACGAATGCCTGCAACATGCCAATGAACTGTCACTAATAATGCAAATATAGAAGAATAGTTATTAGTCGTACCAAGACTTAAGCAAAAGGTAGATATGTCACCACTCACTAAGCTCCTAGGCGCATTAGGAGTGTTGTGGTTACGCGTCAAACAGTAGAAAGCAGGGCTTCGGGAGACCCGAGAGAGATATCCAGAACCTAAATCTCAAATAAGGGGAGAGGTGTAGAATGGATGCCTTTTCTTACATCCGACAATGGTCTTTTCCTTTTTAGTGTTTTCCCTCTTCCTCCATCGCACCCTATAGTCTATATTTATAGCCATGGGTGAGGATGTTTTACACAAATGCTCCTCTTAAGATCTTTACTAAGGGGGTATACATGTCTTCTCCTTGTCATGCCCTACATGGGTCTTACCTTTTAGGCACATACATATTTGGGCTTATGCATGGTGGGCCGACTGGGCCATGGTGGGGCCACCACCCCAACAGAGAGTATAATGACAAAAATGCAGGTGTTCAGCAAAAGCATTGCTAACTTAAACTGGTGAAGATGGAGAGTGCGATAATGAACTAATTTATTCAGACATAGTTATGCAGTTTCTTTCTGTTGTGGATCCAACTAATAAGCAACCAGATACTAATCTCAGATATAAGTGGGCCTGTAAGCTAGTGCATTAGCTGGAGAGATGTAATACCAGACGCTATACCATTTTTTAAGGTTAAAAAAACTGAAAATTAGGTAACCTTTCTGGGTCTAGATTACGACTAGTGTGCACACGTATGATCTCAAAACATAGCAAACAAAAACTGTTGCTTACCTCTCTGCATACTTCTTGATCTAAATTTCTCCTATAAATTTCTCTTCCTTCCAAACCATAAACCAGCAGCCCCTGAAATTGGAAGGATTTACCTGATGAGAATGAGGATCATGCTGTTGGGAATTGTCAATGATTCTCTTATTTACCAGATCAGAACAATGACTAGAGTGTTGAGACTGGAATAATACAAGCGTAACCAATGTTAATATACAGAATGTGAAGGAACATCAAGTTTAAGGTAGCACATTACAGTATTGAGTAGAAGCATAAATCCTCATGGCCTCATCAACCAATGACATAAACCTTTTTATGGTTTTATATTTATAAAAAAACTAAAAAGGGCAAGCTGAGGGGGGTATAAACAGCACACTTGCTGTTCCATGAATACATGAACATCCAGCTTTTGAATGCAGGGGGGGTAAGAATGGTTGGCCTATCTCGTGACCAAATTTGACACCATAACTCTATACAAGAACCAAAGGGGAATATCTATTATCAGAATAAAAGACAAGAGGATCCTTCAATTGTGTTTTATCTCCCGGCATATCAAGACAATTTATTTCTTATAAGATTCTGTATTGCCATGAAAACGTACTTTACACCAACCTGAAGGAATATACCAGGCGAAGTCTCTGAAACAATGCCAGTTCTTCCAGATAAATCAACCATACTGAGAGCATCAATAACAGCAGGCCGTGCCTGTTCCAAAATGAAGATGGAAGCAAAATAATTATCAGCATTCTGACAGATAGCACATTGCCAAACAGAAATAGACAGTCAGAGAATAACAAGCTTTCTTGATTGTTTTAGTTCTAGTGAAATATCCCATTCAAGCTCATAGAAATAATGCAAATGAAAAGATCCATCCAAACATTAATGATCTATTCAGATGGGCAGTTTTTTGCCCATTCCACCAGGATAATTTGTGGAGTGTATAAGTTTCATAGTTTGAGCTTTAGATGTTTTTGAATCAGCCCAGAAAAAGATGTGATATCAGTAGAAACAGTGGATCCTGAGTGTGTTAGAAAAAATATGCAATGGCAGAGTAATTTTTCTCGTTCTCATAAGGAGGAACAGCAAACCCATCACAGGAGGAGGCCCTTGTGTACTCAGCAAGTGACCACTTTTCTTCCAGTAGCCTATGTAGCACGGACACGCCTCAAAATCGCCGTATCCGTGTCCGACACGTGTCGGACACGGATATGACACTGACACGTCTTGGACACGTGTCGGTGACGTATCGCCGATTTCAGAATTAATTTTAATTATTAAACTTCGACACGTGTCGGACACGATAAATATCTGAGTCGGACACGGCATGGACACTGGCCGGCCGAGAATAGCCGAGACACGGCGGCCGTCGCCCATAACGCGCGCCTGCGGCGTTGCCTAACCCTAACCTCCGCCCGGATATCGGCGCCTCATTCCATTGCGCTCGCGCGCTCGCGCTTCTCGCTTCGCGCCGCCGCTCGCGCGCGCGCCGCGCTCCGCCGGCTCCGCATCTCGC